>PVKZ01001752.1:0-327792 GCA_004027375.1 Macroglossus sobrinus | reverse complement strand
GCAGGTTCCCAGGCCCTCCGCGTTTTGACAAAACGTAGCAACATAAGCATCATGGCATCCCTCAGTTACACTGCAAGTAGAAGTGCTTGTGCCTCATCTGACTCTGCTTTTGGCAGAGAGAGGCAACCAATTCAGAGAGGGACAGGAGTGACATGAACCAGTCTCCAAGGCAGGTGTGGACTTGCACCTTCTCTTTCATTTGTGCTAGTTGTGATTTAGAAATGGCAAGGGACCTTCCCACCACTGGACATCTCACCCATTTGGGGAGAGAGGTCGGACTGAGGATACATGGGTAAAGCAGCTGACCAGGGGTACAACCCTTCCCCTCCACCCCGGTGTAAAGAAGCAGTGACGTCCTCTCTTCCGGACAAGAATCAGATCTGGTGACCAGAGCTACCTATCCAAGGCTTTAAGTGTCCCAAAGGCTGTCTGACACCCAGAGGGCCATTTCAGCATCTTGACACCTTAAGCTCTCCTTGTCAGGCCAATTGACCATCTCTCAGCTGTGCTGCACACACTTTTCAACTAAAGTGGTGTCTAATGTGAATATTGATTCAGTGCATTTGTGTGGATCTGAGTTTACCATGCTAGTGACTCAAGAACAGGAAGGACGGATGCTTCTCAGACATGCAGTCTCTCCCTCCATGGCAAGGCAGAGACGTGGCTCGACTGACTACCCAGACCCAGGGAGGGAGCAAGTGGTCAGCTGTCCTGGTGTCTGGAGCTCTCCCCAGTGCAGGTTACCCCACTGGTTGCATTTACACAGCTGTACTGGGATTTGAGCTACATCACCCAGGAAGGCTTCCAAACAGAGGGGCCTTGTGGCCTTCTGATTAGGTGGGCACCTGGGTGTTTTGGGTCAGTGAGCAGGGCTTCCCACTGTGTCTGGTAGAGACTCAAGACGCCTGGTCTCCTCCTGGATTTCAATTCCCTTCCATTCCCTTGTGTCTTATTTAGGATCTGACTTTACAGGTAAGACACACCAGTTAGGAGAACAATGTTCCTCCCTTAGACAAACATCTGAGTGTGTGTTGGGTGCGGGGGGCTTCCCGCTGCTGGACACTCAGGTGAGATCACGGCGGGGGGCACAAATGTGAAACCTGGCTTCTGTTTGGAATTCTCCCCTCCCTTGAACTTAAAGATGTGGTTTTTCCTTTTCCTGATGGATCAATACAAGAGACAAACTATTTAAAAACAGAGCCTCAACATTTATTTCTTGTTCAGGGTTTGACCAGTTTTATTGCATTTACTGCTCCTGAGTGTGTAGCTGCATCTACACAGGAACAGTAATCAGAATTATACAATCTTGTGGCTCTTCCACTGGGTTTGTAGCAGTGGTATCTCAATGTGATAATGACATAAGTGACGAGGAACCTTGCTGCCTGGCAGTTAAGACTACAGCTCCCACTGGAGGTTCCACTGTTAACAGTCCTCCCTGCCTCCCCCTGACCCCCAGACTGGAGGTCCAAGCCACAAGCTACGCTACCGTGACGAGGACTCCTGGCCTGGAAGTGGTGGCTTGGGTGTGAAGGTTGCTTGGGTAGGCTGCCCTGTGTAGATGTGTCCGCCAGCTGAGGAGAAAGGCCATGTCCCAAGGCCTGGGCTGCAGGTAGAATGGTGTTCCCTCCCGCCAGACCCACATGCACTCTAATCCCAGGATGTCAGAACACAGATCTTTCCCTAGGTACTCATTCAGTTACTGTAGATGTGATTGGCTGGCTAAGCAAGCTGGGGGGCCTAACCCAATATGGCTGGTGTCCTTACAGAAAGGGAGAACTTAGGGACAGACACGACCAAAGGGACATCACATGAAGATGCAGGGAGGGGCGAAGTGACACTTCTACAAGGAAAATCTCAGGTGCCAGCAATCACCAAAAGCTGGGAGGAGGCACAGACAGCTCCTCTCCACAGGGGCTCAAGCTGCCCTCGAGCTGGGACTTCCAGCCTCAGTTCTCAAGTGTTTTGTTGTTCCCAGCCACTACGTTTTGGGTACTTTGTTGAGGGAGCCCTGATGAATGGGCAGAACCACAGGCTAGGTTAAGACACACAGCTTGCCCTCACAGGAGGTCCACTGTGGCCCGCTCCCTGACAGAATTCCTCACCCCCAGGCTGAGCTCTCAGACCCCACACAATTTAAGTGCCTTTCAAGTGATGACAACTGTGCTTGCAGCCCACATTCAGGTACTAAGAAACATCTGGGCAGGGCTGCAACATAACGTTTAAAATGTGGGCATCGCTCTGGGCGAGCTCAGGACCCCTAACAGGCAGCCACCATCACAACTAAAGGGTGTGATACGCTTCCCCTCACATGGCTCGCCTGTGAAGGGCTGCCTGGTAATTGCAACTGTTCCTCGGGCCGGACAGTGACAGGAACTGGGACCACTGGTGACCACAGACTTGTTGTGCCCCACTCTGTCCCCACCTGCACTGCTGGCTCCCCATCCTGCTCTGCCCAGCACCCCAGCACAGCTCCTGGTCATTAGAGGTTAAGTGCAGTTATCCTGGAACCTCAGGATGGAGTATGGTAAGTCTGGCAAGTAGCAGACACCAAGGAGTCACTGCGACCCTGGGCCCACTTGGGAAACCCTGGGTCGGGTTCTCTCCCACTAGAAACAGGGTGTCGCTGGTGGCGACAGCCCCTCCTCTTTCCTGGGCAGAAGAGAGCTCAGTTGGCCACTCTCTCATTTCTACCTGAGCGTGTGGGGCATGAGAACAAGGTCAGTCCTGGGCCTGCGCTTCTTGAGGGCGGGGCAAGACCTCTCAGTAGGAGTTCAGCGCCTGCTTGGAGCGGCGCTTCATGTGCAGGCGCTGGTGGCGCAGGAGGTCGGAGTTGTGTGTGAAGCTTTTGACGCAGTACCGGCAGCGGAAGGGTCGCCCCTCGTCCTTCCTGTGAGCGGTGCTGCGATGCCGGGCCAGGTGTTCGGGCCGCTGGAACACCTTCCTGCAGTCACGGCACTGGACAGTCAGCTGTGTCCGGCCCTCTGCCAGCAGCGTGTCAGGGTCCGGACCCCCGCCCGCAGGCCCCACCGGGCCCTGCTCGCTGTCCCCCAGCGGCAGGTGCACCCGCCTGTGGCAGAGCAGGTGCGAGTTGAGGCGGAAGCTCTTCCCGCAGGCGCCGCACTGGAAAGGTTTCTGGGCCTCATGGGCCTCCAAATGCCCGTCCAGGTCCTCGCTGTCACTGAACAGCTCCCCGCACACTGAGCACTCGTGTAGCTTCTGCTCCCTGCGGCTGCGCAGGTGGCGGACGAAGTTGACCCTCCAGCGGAAGGCCTTCCCGCAGTTCGGGCACACATAGGCCTTCCCAGAGGTTTGCACCCCGCCCCCGACCGGAGCGCTCTGTGGCAGGGCGGAGAGGCCATGCTGCGGCTCCACCGGGCTCCGCCGCTCATCAGTGCAATAGGGGCCCAGCTGGGAGTCCTCATCCCCAGAGCTGGACAGGACGATCTCGATGGTCACCTCCTCATCCATGCCGTTTACAGGGGACAGTGTGTCACCTCCGGCTGCAGGAAAGAAAGCAATGTGTAGGTCAGTGGTGCCACCCAGGCCACAACCCGGCCCCTAGAAACCCCACGCAGGGAGTTAGTCGCAGCTTGACCCTGTAGCCCACACGGAGCAGGGGGAGCATGGGCCACACTCCTCCTGCTCCGCCAGCATCCCCCACTCCCCGCTGCTTCCTCCCTTCCTCTTCCCTGCCCTTTTCCTCTGAAGGCCCAGCCCCAAGCCTCTTTCTTTCCTGGCCACTGAGACCTCTCCAAACCCTAGTTTATATTTATGTATGTGAAGTCTCAATCACTTGCACATCAGTAGTTCCTGGGCATAACCTACGATATATCTATCTCTCCCTCAGTGTCACACGTGAGGCCCACCAGTGGTCAATGGCAATGGGGAGAGACATCCTGGACTTCACAACCCAGGTGGGCTTGATGGACCCTGAGTCCATGGTGTCAGAGGGCTGCAGTGGGAGGCAGTAGGTCACCAGGTTGCAATGCCTGAGGTCGCGGCCTGATCCCGCACAAGTGGCACAGCTACCCTCAGGCTATCATTTCTTCAGTTTGAAGTGTGGGACCTGGGCCTAAAATGGGGTGGTGGTACTGTGCCCTTCGACACTGTGGTAGGAACAGGGCTGTTCTGCCAGGTCCGGGAGCCTAAGGGCAGGCAGAGCTGGACAGATAGCAGCAGGGCAAGAAGATCCAGGAGCCAGAGTGCAGCAGACACAGGTAATACCAGGGCCCATGGGGGTGTCCATCAGAAGACAAGGATGAGGGGGCTGGAGCGCAGGTGAGACCTGAAGATATGGGATTTTCTGTCTGCCCACATTGCACAAAACAAGTATTCTCAAAAGAGCACCGAGGGCGTGGCTGACCACTACAGCTCTGACCAGCATATCAGAAACCGACAGTGGGGATGGGGTGACCAGGGACAGCCGCAGAGGACAGTCTTGTTGCACGGCCTGGGCCTGTAACCTCCATGGGAGGCTAGCTTTGTTTTAAAAAATCCTACGTGAGCAGAAATGCTGCCAGACTGGCCTAAGGACAGACAGGACGTGCTGAAGAACAGCAGTCAGATGTCTGGGGTTCCACAGAAGGCCCCCAGTGTTCGCTGGCTGCAAACACATTGTCCTGAGAGGAAAGAGAAGCGACCCTGAAGGCAGCTTAGAGGTGGGCAGCGCTGAGCCAGGAGATCAGTATGAAGCCCTCAAGGCCCATGCACTTGGAGCCGCTAGGTATCCGTTACTTATAGCAGGCAGTCCTTCTCCTTAGGGACCTGTTCCTTTTGGAAGGAATGCTGCCCTGTTTCCATCCCACTACTGAAATGTAAATACACAATCTGATGCTTGCGGTCACAGGTTCACTGCTGGAGAGAAATGTACCCACAGCTGACTACACTATTTAGCTGAGATTATGGATTTAGGGTTGAAGCTGGACTAGGCTGCAGCACTGGGAGCTATTGGGAAAGGATGAATGTATTCTGCATGTGAGAAAAACGTAAATTCTGGGGAGCAGAGAGTGGTGTTAAGGGTTGAATTGCTTCCCCTAAACCATATTATGTTTAAGTCTTAATCCCAAATACCTCAGAATGTGACTATATTTGGAATTGATTCTTCCAAGAGGTAATTAGACTAAAATGAGATCTTTAGGGTGGGTCCTGATCCATCTGGCGTCCTTACATAAATGTGCAAAGATGGTGGGCCTGTGACCACTGGAGGGGTGGGGTGGGGGTGGGGGAGACATGACTTTCTACAGGCAAGTGCATCTACAGGGGAAGCCCACCATGCTGACACCTTGAGCTCAGACTTCCACTCTCCAAAACTGTGAGAAAATCACTATAGTACGTATGGGGTGGCATCTCTCAATCAAATCAGCTGAAGCGACCAAAAGTAGGAGCAGAGTTCCTGAAAAAGGGGGACTAAACAACCAATAGTGCTGTCATGAGCCAACCCTGCAACACTGAAGGTTGCCTAGTAGACCAGCTAGCTCGCAACTGTGCCCAGAATATCAGAGGAGCAGGAAAGCCGGGGATTATCAGTCAGCAATGGTGAGTACAGAGCGGGTATGGGGTAGGATAGGTCCCACAGCTGGGGAACGGGGAAGAGCTGTGGGTCTGAGTGCTCTTGTGTGCATTAAATCGTATAATTCTGCATAACCCCACAAGGCAGCTATGATTTCTGTTTTACAAGAAGAATAAATTAAAACAGAGTAAGTTGCCCAAAGCTTCAGGGGAACTGAGCCCCATCAGGGGAGTGGGTGCTACCCAGACTGGCAGCAAACTCTTTAGAAGGGCCCCCTGCGGACTGGAGGGGCTGAGCAGAGAAGCGGGAAGGACAGGAAGGCAGGTGTGGAAAAGCAAGAGGACAAGGCATCGTAGAATGTATACTGATGTTAGGAGGAGGATTTCTTGCAAAACATAAAAGCAAAAAGGAGATGAATAAATGTATTTATTGCAAAAACATGAAAGAGAAATTTATGTGCTGAAAGACACAAAGTTTAAAAAAAAGAAACATGGAGGAATTATGTGCAAATGAGAGGCCATGGATTGAGACCTATGACTTTGATTTCATAGCACAGATGACATGTGAGAAGAGACGGCCCAAGTGTGGCCCCAGGCCAGCGACCATAGCATGGGTGCCCCAGCTGCAGGACAGAGAAGCCACAGCACCCATCACGGGCTAACAGCCTGTGTCCCCTTGAAAAAGCGCATGCCCAAGGCCTCATCACCAGTGCAGCGGCAGTAGGTAGGGCCTTTGGGAGGTGATTAGGGCAAGATGCACCTTACAGGTGGGCCCCATGCTGGGAAAAACATCCTTGAAGAGAAAAGACATCAGAGCCCTCCTACCCCCCACACACAAGGGAATAGCCAAGTGTGCGTGCGGCAAGAAGGCAGCATCTACCGTCAGGAAGGGCCTTGCCATCAGACTCTGCCAGTGCCCTGGCCTCACCTTCCCCACACCTGAGAAGAACTGTCCCTGTTCCGACTGTCCACCCACGACTACTGCTGTGTCATCAGTGAGGCCATCTGTCTTGGGAGGTACTTATGACCACAGCACAGGTCAAATGAAGACCTTTCCCTGGAACTTGGGACAAGGACATAGGCAGAGCTTGTCCAGCGTGCAGGGGAAAAGACAAAACCAGAAACAGGTCTAAGCAACAGGAACCACCCGAATCCCAGAGAAAACAAATAAACACAAAGGGCATCCCTCTCCGTGCAGCAGGGCAGACAGGCACTGATGGGATAGGTGGGAGCATCCTGTGTGAGTCCCCAGGGTAGGAACAGGGACCCCTGACCCACTGTTGAAGTGGGCAGAAGCTACCCAAATAGCAGGGCCTGTTCTCCAAAACCCACATCCACCCTGTGCTTGGGCAGCCCGGTGTCCTGCCTTTTCAGAGCAGATTGTCAAGAGCCCAGGAAAGGGAGAACATGAGATGTGTGATGGAAGGCATAGGCCAGAGGCCTGAGTGCACGAGCGGTGGGCACCATCACGCCCGACAGAGACGGGCACCGAGCCTGGCCACTCAGGCTGGGGAGGAGCCCTCCTCCTGGGTCTGCTATTGGTTTATACATACACGAAATCTCTTTTGTCTACACACGACATGCGGCAAACACAAATGGTAGTAAGCCCTGCACGGACCTGGGTACAATTAACACACTACCAAGACACTCTTGCCTCCAAAACATTTGCATCTCAGGTAAAAGAGGCTGTGCATGAGTCAGTGTGCACAGCTGTGGAAAATGTGTGACATAGTGGGTTCAAGTAAGAACCAGACATACTAGTGTATGTCAACTGGAATTGAACAAAAGAATTTCTTTAATAGAAAAAAAAAAAAGAGAGAGGAGGTGGGGAACCAGACTTGGGTTTGGTGTTTAGAAAAACACCAGAACCCAAGGATGCTGAAGATGGCCACATTTTAGTCTTTGCCACTGGAGCTGGTGGCTTTCACCACCATGACTTGGAGTACAAATGCCAGGTGCCCTGTGGGGGCAGGTGGGGCCTCCTGCAGAGTCCCTTGGCTCTCGCATCCTGCACCCCTGGTAGCTTCCGGACTTCAGCCAGGACCCTGGCCTCTCGTGCTCAGGGAAGAAACATATTCCACGTGACAAGCCACACCACATCGTACCGGCTCCAACCCCAAATGGGACAGCCAGGAGGGGAGGGTGTCGGACTGGGACTCAGCTGACAAAGACCTTGGGAAAGGGGACCAGCGTAAGCAGCTGACAACCCCCAGGAGAGATGGGCTCAGGAACCTCAGAGTTCAGTTCTTTTCCCCACCAGCACACATGCATGAGCACCAGACACTATCTACACACTACACACAACACACGTGATCCACCACAGCAGACACTTATGCACAGCACACACATGCACACGTACACATCACATGCACACATACACACCACACAATGCAACCTGACACAATATACCCACATGCATGTACACACATGCACACATGTGATCTGCCACAGGAGACAGCACACACCCACACATGCAGATGCACAAGGACACTCCACATGCACACACAATCTGCCACAGCACACACCCATACACTACATAGGTGATCTGCCACAGAACACTATACACAGAGCACACACTCACACGCTTGTGCACATATATACACATGCACACACGTGATCCACCATAGCACATAAGCACACAACCCAAACACGTGCAGATGCAATTGCACACACATGCAGACCACACGCATATGAACCACAGTAGACACTATACACACAGCACACACCCACACACGTGCAGATGCACACGTACACACCACATGTACGCATACCACACACAATCCACCACAGCAGGCATATTGCACACACACATGGCACCCACACCCATGTGCAATGTACACACACAACACAGACATGCATATGTGATCCACAACAGCACACACTGCACATATTCAGCACATACCCACATACACGTGTGGACCCGCACGCCTTGCAGACCCTCCTTACCTGGGCAGGTGCTCTGAGCAAGCACTACCTGCTGACAGGCTTGGGACTCTGGCACCTGCAGCTCATCCCGTTTTCTTTTTTCTTCGAATGGCTGGATACTTGGAAAGTCTTCCCAGGGAAGAAAATAGAGAAGCCAGTTTGTCCTGCAGCTGCAGCACTACTTAACAGATGCCTGGCAGAGGCAGCCCTGGGATCCCTCAGGCATTTGTGGAGTGAATAAATTTTACAGGTCGCCTGGGCTCTGAAGGCAGTAGCATCTACATGGGTCCTAGTTGTGCCCTGTCAACTTGACTGAATATGTGACTGCCAGGCCTGTGGTCATTTTCACTCCTGTGGGGGATCTCCAGGGGCCCCAGTGCCCCTCAGAGCAGCAGCATACAGCAGCCTGCAGAGCCTGCTGCCCTGGGAGGCACTGTGTGCTTGCTACAGGCGACGACGGGGAGCCACAGCTGATCGCTCTGCGCCACCTCTAGGTCCCAGGCGGGCAGGGCAAGGGTGTAGGGCTGCTACTAGCACCCTACAAAGCTTTCTCCCAGAAAGAGCAGATACCTCAAGGCATTATAGCAGTTAAAACCTCCAGTTGTGGTAACATGGAGAGCCCAGGGAGGGCCAGGAAACGCTGCTGCTGAGCTGGGCTGTTGGCCAGGCCCTGCAGCCGTGCCTATGTCCTCATACTTGCAAGATATGGTGGGAGGCCTGGATGGGGGGTTCAGCAGAGGGACCGTGCCCAGTGCTCCTTCCCTACCTGACCTGTGGACACTATGTGACCTTACCTATGGAGGCGCCACAGGGCAGTCAGCACAGACCAGGTGCTGCCAACAGCATAGGAGACTGCCACCTGTCATGGTCCCGGGTGAGTAAGTGCAATCCCCACACGCAGAGGAGTTAAAACCCCACATCTTTTGTGTGATGAGTTGGGGAGAAAGCAAGACCCATTCTACCAGAGTTCACCGTGAGGGAAACTGGGGCCTCTGGAGGTCCCCCACAGCGAGCCTGCCCCGTGCCCTGGGATGCACGCACCTGCATAAGAGGCCTGGGCAGCACCCTTCTCCTGGGGGGCCTGCGGTTCTGGGACGCGTGGCTCGTTCTCTTCCTGGGAGAGATCTAGCTGGGCAGCTGGGACATCTGTTCACAAAAAGGAACACACAGTCCTCAGTGAGCTGGAGGGACGCCTAACAGGAGATGGCAGTGACAACCACGGAAGGAAGGTAGGCGCCGTGGGCATGGGGCAGCTGTCAGGCCCTGAGGTTAGAGCCAGAAGTGAAGAGGCCACAGAGTTGGAATGACAGAGCCAAGGTGGGAACAAGTGATATTTGGTTTTGTACAGGAAGCAACCAGTCAGCCTGAGTAACATGCACAGGGACAGCCAATGGTCCATTTGCTAAGTGTCCTTGGGCCACTGTGTGCAGGTGACTTCCCATCAAGGTCAGGGGTGCACCGCAAGGTCAGACATGGGCACCTGGTCTCAGAATGGGGGGAGCCCTACCAGGCGGCAGTGAGACCCCGCAGTCCTCTCCGATGATGAACTCCCCGTAGAAGCCAGTCTGGGCAGGGTCTAGAAGGGACCAGTCCTCCTCCGAGAAGCAGAAGATCATGTCTTTGAAAGGGGAAACCCGGTTCTGAAACCACACAACAGGGATACCTCAGTCTGCAAACAAGCTGGGGAAGGGACACTTGCCAATGAGGGGGAGCCAGCAGGGGCCAAGGGCAGAGGGCCGCACCTCAGCCTTCACCTGACACCCAGCTCCTTCCTATCCCATCCCACCTGCTTCTCCCTATCCAAACAGTGATCCCTAACCAGGTGGCCGCACACATGCAGAAATGTTCCTGCCAGCTCGACATGGCCCTAGGAGGCGGAGGGAAGTGCACACCATGATGCCAGGTGCTAGGCCTGCCCAGACCAGACCATTGATTCCCAGGGTCTGTTGTGCCCATGTGCAATATGAGGTCTGTACGAGCCCCTGCATGGCAGCACAGAGGATATTATCAATAGATACTGATCACATATACCAGTTAACGACTGCAGACGAGCTCTGTGCTCACCAGCAGAGTGCTGATTACCTCCAGGGCCTCCTGCCCCGTGCCACCGCCCCCACTGGAAGGGCCAGGGCTCCACACTGAGGAGGGAGCTCTCCGCAGGCCCCACGAAAGGCTCCTGAGCACAAGGCAGGCCGGGCCCCACACACAAGGTGTTGGAGGCTGGAACACAGGTGGCTGCACAGCAGGGCCTAGGGACAGACGGGGCAGGGACTTCTCTTACACTCTGAGTCACAGACCATGGGGATGTGTCAAGTTTAATTTAAAAAATGAGAGTATATCCATAAAATACCTGGAGACCATAAAAATAAAAATGTCCTTTACGAAATATAAGTATAGATCTTTGCCAGTTGAAACATCAAGCCAGGACCTCAAACTTCCTATAATTAACAGATTGACAATAACAATGTCATTGAAAAATTATTTACTTTGTAATGATCTGGAAGCTCGATTTGATAGAATATCTGGGAGAAGTGAAATATGGAAGATAGAGACTGGTCAAACTGACATTTCTGTTTGCACTTTCTAATCCCAGAAGAACAGAAACACATAGCACATCTCTACTAAGCATGTCACTGCACACATGTCACTGTCCATGTGTGTCACTGCACATGTGTGTCACTGTACATGTATGGTTGTGGAAACTGTGCAGCATTCTCTGGATATTGGTTCAACAAAGCATATATTTTCTGAAAAGTGACTCAATCACAAAGCATTTAAAACAAAGTTCCACCTTGGGATATAATAACTCACACAGCCAACTAAAAAGGAATTCAAAACAAAATTTGGGGGAAAGTGAAACCTGTGTAATAATGTGTAACACATGTGTTTAAAGAATATCCTAAAAACATGCCCTCTCACCTGCCTAACTCCCTGAAAGATTGCCGGTCACTCGTCTGAGTGCCCTGGGGGACGGGGACAGGAGTTGGGGGATAAGACTGGGAAAGGAGTTTTCAATGAATGCCCTTGGGTACCCTGGACTCTTCTTCCCCCACATATACACTTTAATTTTTCAAATAAAATAAAGAGATGAGAATTAACACGTATGAAAGGTGTGGAGCCTTCCAACTGTGTGATTTTCCACGTTAACACTTTGCCCAATTGTCACATTTCTCTCTCACATGTATGGTGAGTGGGCATGTATCCTTATCACCAGACCACTGGGGAGTTGCAGACACCAATGTGTCACCCCAACACGTGTCCATGTAAATCTTCTAAGAAGAAAGCTATTCTCCCACATCAGCACAACTTCCTACAGCACCATGGTTCTCATCTAAGGAGAACTGGTTTGGCACTCGGAGGACATGCTGCATTGCCTGGAGACATCCGTTTGTCACCATGGGGGTGTGGGTGCTAGGATATCCAGGCTAGAGGTCAGGGATGCTGCTCAACATCCCACAATGCCCAGGGCAGTCCCATGGGACAAAGAACTATCCAGCCAAAATGTCACCAGCCACAGTCTAGGCTGCTTTACAACACCCAAAAAAACATATCTTCGGCTCAGTAATAACCTTTAGGGTCTTTTGAACTATGAAATAGTATTACTTTTTCAAGGAAAAAATTATGACCAGTTCCACAGGGGACTGCGACATGAAGTTGATTGAGAATTGTGAGGTTAAAGCTTTCTAATGGGCCTCAGAAATCTTGCTGAATATACACTGTCTTTAAATGTCAATCGTCACTTTTACAAAAGAAATTCAATATCCTATGTTTACATGACAACAGTCATATGCTATATGCTGGTAGACTCATTTTGTTTTGTTTGGCCCACACTCATCTCATTAGAAAAGATGAGATTAAGTGTAAACTCCCCTTGGGTCCTTGGAGACTAGGAAAACAGGCCTGGGGAAATGTACACTTCTGGACAATTTGAGGAAAATGTAACAGAATCATACCCTGTGACCCAGTAATGCCACTTCCAGGACACTTACCTAAGCAGGCTGTAAGGGGTGCATGCAGGGGTGTGTAAGGAATATAAGGCACACTGGTCAGTTGGTCAGTAGAACCCCATGTGAGGTTCTTTTCTTCCTGACACTCTTCTCTAGTGTCTGAAGACTTACCCTGTGTGTGGATCATTTGTTTTATTAAAAACTGAAACAAAATATGCTACGCCCACTCAAAGACATAAAAACTATTACCAGGGTAGTGTTTGCCCAGGGTTTTCTGTGCAAGGGCACAGAGGTTGGGTCATAGGTTTGAAATGTGGTCTCCTCCAGGTCCAGTCCCACTTCTAGTCCTTCCCCCAGGAAGTCTGCAGACTGGGTCTGGTGTTCGCACTCATTGCAGGCCCTTTAAACTCCAAAGACATCTGAATGTGGCTTGACTCTCATCTCAGCAATATTTTGTTTCCAACTGCTGGAACAGCCTCACAGCCCCACCGACACCAGCAGATGGTGGTCTAGTTCACCCACTTCAGTGAAGTATTTCGGTTTTCCCAGCACAAATGCTCCTTGACCTGGATGGTGCTGCACTGTGATGAACCCGTTGGAAGTTGAAAATATCCTAGGTCAAAAGGGTATTTGATACCAGCTGCAGGGATCAGCAATGGCCTGTGATCTCAGAGGACCGGAGCTGCCCTGCCCTGCCAGCCCAGCAGTGGGGTGGTCCCCTGCACGTGGCTGGCCTGGGAGGACCCAAATTCTGGCCTGGGAGGACCCAAATTCAAAACTGGAAGTCCAGTTTCTATGGAACACCTATCACTTTCCTACTGTCCTCAGGTGGAAAATCCTGTCAGCTTCAAGTCAGGACCATCACCACTTCGCTATCGCAAGCTGCCCCAACTGTGTCCCCGACACACGCAACAGGAGCGCCAGGCAGATATGTAGAAGCAGAGTTACTGAGCCCCTGGGGACACATGATCTCGGATGATCGGGGCACATCCTCGCCACAGGGCACACAAACGCTGCTCCATCGCAGCTCAAGCCTGACCCACACAGCCCCGCACAATGGCCAACACCAGGTTCAGTCAGCAGCCTCTGCGTCCAGCTCCTGGGGGAAGGGCCATCACTGCCTTGGATTCTCAGTCATCAGGGTTTCTTCTTGAATTTCTTTGGCCATTTTTTTATTTTCTAATGGGTTGCTTTTCCTATTTTTCAACCAACTTGTTTTAAAACTATGGATATACTTATTTCATTTTTTTAAAAGAAAGGATAACATTAGTTCAATTTTAAAATTAAAAAGACTCTAAATATGTTACAATCACTTTACGGTGGCATGAATCACCAGTAATATCAGTGGTATGGGACGAACTGCAAGAAAATGTTTAACAAATTAGTACGGTTATAATTTTGATAAAAGAGCTTCAAAATCAGAAATGTGGTTTTGAGACAAAAATATATTAACACAGAAGAGAAGAAAAAGTCCAGAAACCAATGTAAAAATCTAATCTATAAGAAAAAAAACAACGCTAATCAATGGAGAAAGGAAAAGATAATTTTTATCCAATGTATCTGATGTAGTTGGCTGACTAGAAATAAAACTAGATTCTGATCCTTGATCATAATATAAAAATAAAAATCTTAACGTACCAAAAGGAAAAAAGAAACAGCTTTCAGAGACAAAAATAAACACATGTTATGAAGAATAATGGGCAGAGATTCACATAAAAATTATAAATACCTCCAACAATGAAAGAAATTAAAAGACCAATGACAAACTGGAAACAAGTGTACACCATTATGAACAGCAAAGAGGATTTAAAATATACAGAGCCTACTATCCCAATTAAAAAAAAAGGAACCAAAAAAGTAAACATTTTAAAACATATGAAAAACTTCATATTCACTAGTACATTAAAATATTATTATCAATTATTATTTTGATGAAGATTCAAGAAAGTAAAAATGTGTTAGAAACATTTTAAATACCTTGGCCTAGAAGCCAAAATTCCCACAACCCAATAAAAAAAATCCTCTGGAATCTTCAGAAAAACTACCACACAAATAAGTAAAATGAATGAGTTTGCTGGATAGGTCAGTATGCCAAAGTCAACTGTATTTCTGTAAACAAACAACAATTTGAAGATGAAATACATGTATATATGTGACCACTTACAATAGTATCAAAAACCTTGAATTCTTAATGAAAATGTTTACAAAATATGTGCCCCACCAGAATAAAGAACCAACAAAATGAAGGGTTTAATATGTTAAGACGTCAATTCACCCCACACTGCTCTGTTGATTCAGTGCAATCCCAAACAAAAACTCCAGGAAAATTCTAAAATTCATACGGACATCCAAAACACTCAGAGGCGGCAAAAAGTATTTTGAAAACTGAAAGACTCACAACACCCAGCTACAAACCTCACTATAAAGTCACAGTGGTACTGGCACAAAGGGTCAGAACACAACTCAATTGCAGTTGAGCCAGGATGCTCAGACCTGTGTGGATACCTGATTTTTGACAACGGTGGAATTCAAAGGGAAAAGGAAAATCTCTTCTATGAACCTGGAAAAACCCTACACCTCACACTAATATAGGGAGGAGGCAAGAGAACTAAGTATTAAAGCAAGCTACATTCAGAGACTGCTCAATGCTGACCAGCCTTGCAGCCAAGCCAGGAGGACACCTGCAAAACAAAGGAAGATTTCTGCTGGAATTGCTGACAATCCATTCCCCACATCCTGAAAGAGAAACAGGAAAACAGAGTCTTTAAGTGGAGCCCTATACAAATAAAATCACTCAATCTATATGGCTAAAACTGGGGGGGCCTATGGAGTAAAAGCTGGGAACTGCCAACTGACCTTTCACACTACATATTCTTACCTTTCTTCACTGTATGTCCAGGTCAAAGGAAAATGGGTAAATAAGGTCTTTCAACTGTAATTCTCAGAAACTGAGAATGATATTATAAACTGAATTCACCAATATTTGAGGTTTTTACTCTTGTCTTTGCTTCTTGTTCTCTCGTGTACGCTTCAGGGCTTGCACAACCCCTCTCACAGGGGAATTTGCCCTGTCTGGCATTAATACCATATACAAAAAAATAATTTAAAATGAATAAAAGACCTAAAAGTAAAACTACAGCTATAAAACTTCCAGAAAGAAATTCTTTGTGACATTAGAATAGACAAAGATTTGTTAGGACACAAAAACCAAAAATGATAATAAAAAAAAAAATCGATAAATTGTACCTCTTTAAAATTAAAGATGTCCAATCTTCCAAAGACATCAATAAAACAATGGAAAGGCAAGCCATAGACTGGTAGGGAATATTCTCAAGACACACAGCTGACAAAAGACTTCTACCCTTTTTTTCTTACGAACACAGTAAGACAAGCAACCTAATAAATAGGGAAAATATCTGGACACTTCACAAACAATGCACAAATGATCCACAGCAGATGAAAAGATTCTCAACTTTATTATTTAACAGGAAAATGCAAATTAAACCACAAAGAGATACCCATTCTAATGGCTAAAATCTTTTTTTTTTTTTTTTTTAAAGGACAATACCAAGTGATGGTAAAGATGTGGAACAACTGGACTCACTCACTGGGGGCAGGAGTGTAGTGGTAAATCACCACAGAAAATGGCCATTTCTCATGTAATTGGTCATACATTCACCCTATGACAATCACAACCCTAGGCAATTACCGCAGAGAAATGAAAGCATTCATCCACAAAAAGACAAGTATATGAATGTTCACAGATGCTTCATTCACAGCAGCCAGAAATGGAAGTGACCCAAATATGTATCAATAAATAGGTCAATAGATAAACCAACTGTGACACAGACGTACAGTGGAATACTACTACTTAGCAATGAATAGGAACGAAGTGCTGAGAACACAGCAGGAATGGTGCATAAATCACTGGACTATGTAAGAAAAGCTTGCCTACCACAAGAAACATACTGTATGATTCCATTTATAACATTCTACAACAAGAAGGCTGAATCTACTGAGACAGAAAGGAGGCCAGGATTGGCCTGGAAAACTTAGGGGTGATCAAGATGTTCCATATCTTGACTGAGGTGATGGTTACATGAATGTAAACACTTGTGAAAAACTCTACACTTTACACTTAAAATAAGTATACTATATGCAAATTATAGCTCAAAAATATATTTTAAAAAATGTAGACACCACTTCAGTGATCATTTTAGTAAAGATTAAAGACAATGTTAATATAAAAAAAAGTAACTACAGAATAATTATTCCCAAAGTCTATATGTCCTATTAAAACCACCTAAGGCCCTTTTGACGCTCAGTGCTGACACACCCCTGTGGGGCATCTCCCACTTCAATGTCAGCCTGACAGGGACGTGCCCCAGCCTAGGGCTGTGGCCAAAATGTGCAACCTGAACCTCATGGTGAGTTAACCTGAGTGCAGTCTAGTCCACGGTTGGCACCGCCGGCAGTGATGGGCATGGGCACACCAGGAGTAAACGTGGAAGGCCAGGCCCACACCGAGAGACACACAATCCCAGGTGTGTTATTTCACTAAAGTTCCAGAGTGTGATAAGCACACAGGAAATGCCTACTTAAAGGCAATGATAGGTTTTTGGAAACTAGGATTTTATGAAAAATGAAATACAAGAAAAACAATTTGACCAGGGGCTAATTGATAAACTAGACTTAAGTTACTACGGCAAATTTCTGGTCACAAAAATATCACCAAACTTCTGAATGAAGACCCGAAAAACTTGTCATGTTAAACACTGACGTAAAGGTGAGCTGTGTACACATTTAAGGCTGAGTAAGAACAAGGAAGATCACGATGTCTGTCTAGCTTGGGGCGCAGGGGGGATCCACCCTGGATTGGGCATCCCCCATTGCAGGGCCACCTGGCCACACGTCCACACAGCGATGTGGTCAACACAAGTCCCTTCACCACACATCTCTGGGGCTGGGGTACCGGAGTCCCTAGAGAAAACCAGAAGATGTGGGGAGCACATGGGACCCAGCTGGCTGCCCTGGGGAACTAACTTCTCTCTCATCAACATGATAATGAAGGGACAGTGCAAATGCCTTGAGGACCTGGTGCACTGTGGTTACTAAGCAACTGTCCTAGGTGTGAATAAGAAGATAAAGGGGCTCAAAGGTCCTCCTCCGAGCATGAGGGAAGAAGAACTCCCATCACCAGACACAGGCTAGACTCAGGTCAGTCCCCGCCAGCACAGCAAACTGCTAATAGGCTCACCTGCTTGTGTGCATGTGTATCCACCTGCTCACAACTGACTGCCCTGAGAAGCTCAGACCCTTTGCCTCTGTCTTGTGTCTGTCCATGGAGTGGCATTAAATCTCCTGCTTCCCACGTCCCCTTGCTAGAGGTCACAATATCCCCACGTGGTACCCACGGCTCTGCATCAAGCTTTGTCTCCTGTGACCCTATCTCCTGTCAGGTTTGAGTGCAGGGACCCCAATGCCAGGCCTGAGAGTCAAGAAGTTCCTGGCTCTGACAGGCTCTTACTGAGGAAAAGGTGTGATGCCACTGGGGGATGGGGGAAACTGCTCTGCAGATCCTGGGAAACTCGTAGCTTTGTTGTCAAACAGGTACGGATTTTGTCCCTAAACCTGAGGGCCACCCAAATCTACCTAGAACTAAACACAGGACAAAGCACAGGGGCTAAGGTGTACAGGGGCATGGATGCAAGGTGGCCCCACACACGTGAGTGAGCAGGGTGACTGGTCACCCCTGGTGCTGGCACAGCCACTCGGCGTGACACCCAGGGATATTTTATGCCATGTGGAAATATGCTCACACTGTGGAGAAGCATGGAAACAAGGCCAGTCTCTCTAGTATGACCCCAGCAGGGCACAGCACACTGGCAGAGAACCCAGAAAGCTGCTCACAATGTTGTGGTCCTCTGACCTCACTGGGAATGCAGGTTGCCTTCATTCCCGAATCCTGCCAGTTTTACGAGAATGGATGGGGGAGGCAGACATGTTCATTTAAGTCCACGTTTCGAAGGGCACATGGAGCCGATGCCCCTCTGTGCTTCCTGCAGGAAACCCACACCAGGTATTAACCGAGCAGCACAGGTATGAACACGGATCATATGGAGCTGCGGTGTAGGGGCTGGGGATGCAGCACAGGTAAACCTAAGAAGGAACCGCTGCCTTGGCCACAGGCCCATGGGACAGGCGATGAACTGGGCAGACGGCCACTCTAGTTCGGTAGGGTACCACAGGACAATCAGGAACCAGCCCTCCACCTGCCAGCCATGTCAGGCCTGCACATGAGCGCCTCTCGGGGCTGAGCAGCTAATGAATCCTCTCCCCACCGTATGCACAAACACGTGCATGCCCGCGGTACCACCCCCACTCAGGAGCCCCCTTCAGGGACAATGGAGACCACAGTGGGTCTCAAACTGGATGAAAAGACCCACAGGTGTCAGGTGTAAGAACTGTGTGACAAACCAAGCAGTGACAAAAATGCTTTGATGAACAACAACAAACACACTGAAAACAAGCAAAGAAGCAGTCACCCTTACAAAGAAACAGTCTCAGTAGAGGGTACAGAAGATGACAGAGATTCTCGGGGCTGTGAGGGCCCAGGACCCCAGCAAGGCACACCTTGTTGCCTCAGGTGGGTAGACTCTGCTTCCACAGGCTAACGGTTGTGGCAGCCCTGCCTCCAGCAAGCCCAGTGGCATTTGCTCACCTGTGTCTGCCTCACATTTCGGTGAGTCTCTCAATATTTTAAACATTTTTATTATTATGTGTGCTATGGTGACCTGACACCAGTAATCTCTTGTAATGGTTGTGGGGCACCACAAACCATGCCCATCAGACGGTGAACGTAACAAATACTGGGTGTGTTCTGACTGCTCCACTGACCAGCCGCCACCCCCCACCCCGTCTCACTCCCTCTCCTCAGACTTTCCTTTTCCCTGAGACACAACAATATTGAAATCAGGCCACTTAATAACCTCGTGATGTTCTCTCAATGTCCAAGTAAAAGGAAGAAGAGTCACACGTCCACTTTAAATCTAAAGCTAGAAATGATTAAGCTCAGTGAGAAAGGCACATCTGTGGAGAACTAAAATAAGCTGATCTCTAGGCCTCCTGCACCAGTTAGCCAAGTCGTGAAAACAAAATGAGCATTCTTGTAGGGAATGAAAAGTGCTCCTCCAGGGAACACATGACTCACAGGAAGGTGGAGCAGCCTCTTTGCTGACACAGAGGAGTTTCAGGGGTCTGGACAGAAGAAGGCCACACCGCACACCACACTTTCTCAAGTCAAAATCCTATCCAGAGCGAGGCCCCAAATCTCTTCAGTTGTGTGAAGGCTGAGAGGTGAGGAAGCTGCAGAAGAGAAGATTAAGGCTGCCAGAGGCTGGTCCCTGATGTTTAAAGAAAGAAGCTGTTTCCACAGCATAAAAGTGCTAGGTGAAGCAGCACATGCTGACAGAAAAGCTGCAGCATGTTATCCAGAAGGTCCAGCTGAGATAATGAATGAAGGTGGCTGCTCTAAATCAGATTGTCAATGCAGACAACACAGCCTCTATTGGGAGAAGCTGCAATCTGGACTCTCATAGCCAGAGAGGAGGAGTCAGGCCCTGGCTTCAGAGCTTCAAGGGACAGGTGGACTCTTGCTAGGGGCTACTGCAGCTGTGGCTTTAAGTCAAAGCTAATGCTAATTCACCACTCCCAAAGTCCTAGGATGCATAAAAATTATGCTAAATCTACTCTTCCTGTCCTTTATAAAAAGAACAACAAAGACTGGATGACAGCACATCTATTTATGACATGGTTTACCAAACAGTTTAAGCCCACTGTTGAGACTTACTGTGCAGAAAAAAAAAAATTCCTTTCAGAATATCACTGCTCACTGACAAGGGACCTGGTCACCCAAGAGCTCTGGTGGAGAAAGACAACTAGATGAATATTGTTCTCATGCCTGCAAACACAACACCCAGAAGTAACTTTGACTTTCACGTCTCATTATTTAAGAAATGCATTTTGTGAAGCTATAGTTGCTATAGATAATGATTCCTCTGATGGATCTGGGCAAAGTAAGCTGAGAAATTTCTGGAAAGGATTCCCTATTCTATATGCCACTGAGAACATTTGTGATTCATGGGAAAAGGCCAAAGTATCAACATTAACTGGAGTTTGTAAGAAGGTGATTCCAACCTTCATAGATAACTTTGAGGGGTTAAAGATCTGTGGAGAAAAGTGACTGCAGATGTGAAAATAGCAAGAGAACCAGAATTAGAAGTGGAGCCTGATGCTGTGACTGAACTGCTGCCACCTAATGATCAAACTGAAAGATGATGAGTTGCTTCTTACTGATGAGCATGGAAAATGGTTTCATGATATGGAATCAATTACTGGTGAAAATGTTATGAAGACTGTTGAAAATGACAACAAAGGATTTAAAATACTACATGAACTATGCTGACAAAGAAATAGCAGGGTCTGGGAAGACTGACTCCAATTTTGAAAAAAGTTCCACTGTGGATAAAATGCTATCAAACAGTATCACATCCTACAGAGAATCATTTGTGAATGGAAGAGTCAATAAATACAAAAAACTGCTGTTGTCTGATTTTAAAAATCTGTCACATCATATCACATCAAAAAGATTTTTCTGCACAGCAAAGGAAACCACCAACAAAAGAAACCCTACTGAGAAGATATTTGCAAATGATACATCTGATACAGAGTTAATATCCAGAATTATGAAGAACTCATACAACTCAACACCAAAAAGACAAGCAATTGATTAAAAATGGGCAGAAGACCTGAAATGACATTTCTCCAAAGAGGCCAACAGACAAATAAAAAGATGCTCATGGTCCCTAATCATCAGAGAAATGCAAATTAAAACCACAATGAGGTATCATCTCACACCTGTCAGAATGGCTATCATCAATAAATCAAAAAACAACAAGTACTGGCAAAGATGTAGAGAAAAGGAAACCATCACGCACTGTTAATAGGATTGCGTATTGGAGCAGTCACTATGGAAAACAGTGTGGACATTCCTCAAAAAATTAAAAATAGAACTATCTTATGACCCAGCAATTCAACTCTGGGTATTTATCCAAAGAAATTCAAAACATGATTCGAAAAGATATCTGTACCCCTATGTTCACTGCAGCACTAGTTACAATAGCCAAGATATGGAAGCAATCTAAGTGTCCATCAATAGACAAATGGATACACACACACACACACACACACACACACACACACACACACACACATACACGTACATGATAGAATATTACTCAGCCATAAAAAAGGATCATATCTGACATGGATCTAGAAGGTATTATACTAAGTGAAATAAGTGAGACAGAGAAAGATAAATACCATATGACCTCACTTACATGCAGAATCTAAAGAACAAAAAGAAGTGAACGAGCAAAACAAAAACGGACTCACAGATACAAAGAACAAACTGACAGTTACCAGAATGGGGAAGGGAGGCTGTGCTTAAAAAAGGCAAATGGGTTAAAAAGTGAGAATTAGTAGTTAAAAAATAGTCATGGGGATGTGAAGTACTGCACAGGGAATAAAGTCAATTGAACTGTAATAATTGGGGTAATAATTGGGGAATCACTTTGTAAATTATATAAATGTCTAATCACTATGCTGTACACCTGAAATTAATATAATATTAAATGTAAACTGTAATCGAAAAATAAAAATAAATTAAAAAAAAAAAAAAAACTGCCACAGCCACCCCAACCGTCAGCAACCACTGACTTCAAGGCCAAACCCTCCACCAGCAAAGATTATGATTTGCTGAAGGCTCAGATGATGGACTACATTTTTTAGCAATAAGTTTATTTTTAAATTGAGGTAGGTACACATTTTTGACAATGCTATTACACACTTAATAGACCTCGGGATGGTAACAACATAACTTTCACGTGCACTGGGAAACCAAATACTCTGTGTGCCTGGCTTCATGGTGGTGGTCTGCAACCAAACCCATAGGTCTCCGAGGAGTCCAGGGGTGTGCTCCATGGCAGAACAGATGGGACAGAGAAAAGGACCAGTCAACCTGGATACAGGAAGAAAACTGTCCAATGGGAACAAGAGGAAACAAACAAAAACATGCAGAGTCTCAGATTCGTGTGGAACTGCAATCAAAGAGTAAACTCTGTATCATTTGATCCTCAAAGAGTGGGTGGTGCTGAAAATACCCCTGAAGGAAACATGGCTCATAACTCCCAGACTTGGGAAGGAGACATAAAGCCACAGGTTCAAGAGGCAGAGTAAACCCCAGACAATTCAAAGAAATCCATGCCGAGATGCATCAAATAAACGTCTGCAAACTAAAGACAAATGAAGACAAAAACCTTAAAAGCAGCCAGAGAAAAAACGCTATCTTCCCTGTAGGAGAAAAGAATATTCGAAGACAGCCGACCTCTGACCCGAAGCCAGGGAGGCAGGTGAGAGCACTGGCAGCCCAATCCCACCTCTGTAAGAACATCCTTCTGGAAGGAAGGGGAGGAGACATTTGTATGTGACTCCGAAACAGTGCATTTGCAACCAGCAGACTTACCCTCAAGACAGGCAATAGGAAGCACTCTACACAGAAACTAATCAAAGGAACAACAGAAGGGAACAGGCGGGCCTCCAAGATGGGCTGCTCCACAGGCACATACCAGGGCTGAGGGCAAAGGGCCTGCAAGCTCACAGGACACTGGCCTCTCCTCTGAAGCATTTTAATTGGGGTCCTGTCCATAATAAGCGTTATCAGCAGAAATGACTTTATAACCTCTCTAGGGCAGGCAAATTTCTAATTAATGGACACTGGGTCTCGTCCTCATCCTGTAGTGACCTACCCCCACCGGCGAGCCCCACGCTCCTGACTCAGCCTTAGCTCTCGTCACACATGCCTCCTTGTGCCCCTCAGTGTTGGGACCTCTCATGTTTGGGGTCCCAGAACATGTACATTAGGTCTGGTTATCTTCTCTTGTTAATCTGACTCCTTGTATATTTAATTATTAGACCAGACAAAAAAACCTAGAATAGAGAGAAACTTCCCGCTGCCCTCACAGGAAAAGAAGGAACTGTGGACACAAGAAAGGAAGGAAGTGGTAAGCTAAGATGTGGGCAAATACTGCCAGCTCTCCTCCTCCTTCCAAGTTTTCTAGGGAACACTGGCTAGAAGAGACCGTAACACTGCAATGTGTGCAGGGAGAGAACTTATGCCAACTGCATCCAGAAAGGAAGTGTGTGAATGGGCACATGTACAATTTCACACTACAATAATCTCTTAAAAAGCTACTGACAAAGATTCTTTGCTTGACCAAACAGTAGTCAGGCTCTGTACCATGTTCTGGGCCCATCTGTATACTTCCTTGTAAAACCCAGTTTTAACAAGAACCCTGCTGAGTCAGTGTAGCTGAAGCCCCTGTGCATATCTGATCACGCTGGATATCAGATGAGGTTCCTCAACCTGCACCCCCAGTTGACATCTGATCACCCTGGCCTGTCCTCAAGCAGAATCTGGTCAGGTCATTTTAGCCAGAGCTCACATATCTGGTCGTCCATCCTTCTGGCCACACCACCCCCCTCCTCCCACCCCCCACCCAGCACAGAGTTCCTAAAGCCCCTGGAATATCCTAAGTGATGAGAGTGTTATGTTAATGAGGTAACTTTGAGCCCCACCTGAGGACTGGTCAGTTGCCAGGAGAGCCAACCATGTGATTAGAGGGAGGACAGGGGCTGGAAGTTGAACAGGTCACCAATGACCAATGATTTAACTAATCACAACATGTGATGAGACTTCCATAGAAATCCAAAGGGACCTAAAAGGATGGGGTTCGGAGAACCCCAGGGTTGGGGAACGCATGGACGTGCAGGGGGTGGTGGGTTCAGAGGATAGGGAAGCCCCTTGCCCCTCCCACATACCTTGCCTTATGCTTCTCTTCCATCTGGCTGTTCCTGAGTTATACCCTCTATAGTAAGCTGGTGATCTGCTGAGTAAACTGGCTGCTTGAGTTCTGTGAGCCACTCTAGCAAATAAATTAAATACAAGGAGGGGTTTGTGGGAACCTGATCTATAGCCGGCCAATCAGAAACATAGGTGACAAGCCTGGGCTTGTGACTGAGTCTGGAGTGGGAAGGTAGGGGCACAGCCTTGCAGCGCTGAGCCCTCAGCCTGTAAGATCCAGGCTCTCTCTGGGTGGAGGGTGCCAGAACTGAGTTGACTTCTCAGACATCCTGCTGGTCTGAGGTTTTTGTGGGCATAGAGGACCCCCGATATTGGAAACTGGGTTTCAGAACATCCCAAAGTGCCCATCGCCCTGATGCTTCCTCTCAGTAATTTTCTAGTTTTTCAAAAATTTTTCCAAAATTTGACCCCCACCCTGTCCCTTGGCTACAAATTCCCACTTACCTAGGCTGTGTTTGGACTGAAGCCCAACTCCTGTCCCCCTCACTGTACAATCCCACTGTGTAGGCCCTGAATAAAATCTGCATTACTATCTTTAAACAGGTGTCATTGAATATTTTTTCTTTAACAACATGAAGAAATACACTCGACCATACTCTAGGTAAATCAACATGGACTTTACAAAATGTTTAAATAATCCCCAGGAAGGCAAAAAAAAAAAAAAAAAAAAAAAAAAAAAAAAAAAAAAAAAAAAAAAAAAAAAAAAAAAAAAAAAAAAAAAAAAAAAAAAAAAAAAAAAACAAAAAAACAAAGAACAAAAAACAAAAAACAAAAAAAAACAGAGAAACAAAAAACAAAACGGGGGAAAAAGACAGACATAAGCCCTAATGTGTCAATAATTATGCTAAAGTACAAATGACCTAAACACATCAGCTAAAACACAGCAACTGGCAGAGTGGATTAAAAAACATGACTCAACTACAGGCAGACTTCAACACACTGCAGGTTTGGTTCCAGACACTGCAAGGAAGAGACTATCACGATAACGTGAGTCACATGAAATTCTTGGTTTACCAGTGCCTATAAAAGTCATGCTTCCACTGTGCTGTAGCCTATTAAATGTACAATAACATTATATCTAAAAAAATAAATGCACATGCCTTAATTAAAAAAAAAAAAGTTATTGCTGAAATAACTGAGCCCTCGGCGAGCTGTAATGTTTGTGCTGGTGGATAATCTTGCCTCGATGATGAGAACACAATATTTGCAAAGCGTAGAAAAACAAGGTGTGCCATATGCTTACGCTATCTAAAAGAAACTCACTCAAAAGCAACCATGTAGGCAAGTTGGAAGTAAAAAGATGGGGAATGTATATTATGCAGCCATTTATCAAAAAGACAAGAAATAGCTATACTAATACTAGATAAGGTACACTTTGGCAGAAAGGAAATTACTAGAGAAGGACAGTGATAATAATAACCGGCCAGTCCCCCAAAAAGGCAATCTGGAATGCGTACAGAAATATGCAAATAGCAATTTGCTATCTGAACCAAACAGAGCTGCAAAGTATGTGAGACAAAAAATAGGCAGAACTAAAAAGAGAGATCGACTACTACAGTTGTAGATGTCAGCATCCCTCTCCCAAAAACTGACAGAACAATCGATTAGAAACTAAGCAAGGATACAGAGCTCAATGGCACCATCAACCAATCAGCATTTAGGGAATGCTTCACCCAATGACAACAGATTATATGTTCTTTTCAAACAAGGACAGAACACATTCCAAGACACCAGGCCATCAAGGTTCTGGAAAGAGAGGAGAAACCCCCAACAAATTAGAAACAATTGAAATCAAATAGTACATTCCCTGATCACAAGGGAATTAAACTAGAAATCAATACCAGAAAGATGACAGGAAAATCTGCAAGCCTTGGAAATTAAACAACACACTTCTAAATAATGCTTGGGTCAAAGAAGGCTCTAAGGAAATGAAAAATAGACCAAAATGAATGAAAACAAATATGCATCATATTACAGTTTGCGAGACGTACCTAAAACAGTACTGAGAGGAAAATGTATAGTGCTGAAATGCTCGCATTAGAAATGCCTATACAAGAGAGAAAGTCCCAAGACAAAAATGTAAGCTTCCACCTCAAGAACCTATAAAAAATAATAAAATTAACCTAAAGCATGCTGGATGAAGAAAATAATAAAGATGAGATGAGAAAAAAAATCAATGAAATTGAAAACAAAAATAGCAAAAATTAAATGAAACAATGAGCTAGTTCTTCTTGAAAAGATTAATAAAATTAAAACCTCTAGCAAGACTTGACAAAGAAAGAGATCAAGAACACATTTCCAAAATCAGGAATGAAGCAGAGATACCACAGACCCTGTGATAACAGGGTGATGAAGGAATACCACAAATAGCTCCATGCACCTGAATTTGTTTGGCAACTTAAGGTGGAAAAAACCAATCCCTTGAAAAACATGGACTACCACAGCTCATCCACTATGAAGCAAATGGTATGAACAGCCTCATAACCATGAAGGAAGTTGAATGTACAACAAAAATACCACTTCCTTTCCATCCCCGCAAGTCTACAGGGTCACATGTCTTCACTAGAGAATTCTACCAAATGTTCAAAGAATTAACACCAATTCTACACAATCTCTATTAGAAAATAAGAAGAGGGGATATTTCTCAACTCATCTTATGAACCTGGTATTACTCTGAAACCAAAGCCAAAGATGACAAAGAAAAAGAAAACCACAGACCAACATCCCTCTTGAACAAAATAACAGCAAACAAAATTTGGCAATACATAAATAGATATTTATACCATGACAAGAAAGGGTTACTCTAGGGTTCGCCAGGCTGGTTCGATATTTAAAAAATCAATCTACATAACCCACCACATTAACAGCCTAAAGAAAGCCCACAGGATCACTGTCACCTGAAGCAGAAAGGCTTTGACAAAACCAAATATACATACACAATATAACTTCTCAGAAAAATATGAATTGAGGAACTTCCTCAGTTTGGTAAGAATTCATAAAAACTAAGCGCTAACAGAATGTTTAATGGGGACAGATGACCACTTCCTAAGCTTGGGAGCAAGGTGAAGATTTCTCCTCTTGCTACTGCTAGCACAGAAGCTGGAATGACCTAAAACTGTCCTTATTTGCTGATGACTGACTATCTACATAGAAAATCCACAGGGCTCTATTTAAAAACAAACACACGCATAAAAAATCCTTCTTAAACAAATACATGAATACAGCAAGGTCACAGAATACAAAACAAAAATACAAATATCATCTGTTTCTTATGCTAGAAATGAATATGTTCTCATCAAAATAAAAAATACAATTCCGTTTGCAATTGCCCCAAAAATGAAGTACTTAGGTATAAATCCAATAGAATATGTACAGAACCTGTGTGCTGAGAACCACAAAACAGCAATGAAAGAAATCACAGAAGTGAAGGGAGAGGCACAGAGCACGCACAGGCCAAAAGACTCAGGTCACAAAGAGGTCAACACCCCTCAAATTGACACAGGGGCTTCACATAATTCCCACCAAATCTCAGTGGGGCTTTTTGAAGATAAAGGCAAAATTATTCTGGATTGCATATAGAAAGGTAAAGGGACTAAACAGCTAAAATTATTTTGAAAAGAAGAAAACAGAGGAATCAGTCTACCCAACTGCAAGACTAACACGTAGCTTCAGTAATCAAAACTGCATTATTAGTGGACAGAAGAGCAAAGACGTCAATGGAATTAAACAGAGAACCCAGGATGAGCCACAAACATGCTCACTGATTTCTGACAAAGGAGCAGAAACTATTCATGCAACGGGACATGAGCTTCTCAGCCAATGGTACTGAAACAACTGGACATCCACTGGCAAAACAAACCAAAAACTGTGACCTAAGTCTTTGCCTTATACAAACATTAGAAATCATGGACTTAAATGAAGACAGATCACAGATGGTGGACTTAAATGTATCCTGGACCTAAATGTAACATGAGAATATTTATATAACCTTTAGAAAAAACCACAGAAGAAAATCTTTAGGATCTAAAACCAGACAAAGAGTCCTTAAACTTTACACCAAAAGCATAACTCATAAAAGGAAAAACCGACAGGGGAGACTTAATCTAAATTAAAAACTGCTTCTCTGCTAAAGACCCTGTGAAAGGAATAGGATGTGAGGAAATGTTTATAAAGCATATACCCGACAAAGGATGAATATGCAGAGTGTATAGATCTCAAACTCGACAGTAAAACAAGCAAAATAGCCTCGTCGGAACATGGCCAAAAGTCATGAAGAGACATTTCACAAAGAGGATAGAGATGGCAGATAAGCATGCAAAAAGATGTCTAACTTCATTAGCCATTAGAAAAATGTAAATTTAAACCATCAAGAGATATCACTGTATACCTAACGGAATGGCTAAAATAAAAAACTGCGACACCAAACACTGGCTAGGGTGTGGAGGATGTAGTGGGATGTAAAATGGCACCATCACTCAGGAAAAAGATGCAGTAGCTTCTTCCAAACTATGCACTTAGCAGACAACCCAACAAATACATACCTGGGCATCTGTCTGCAGAAAAGAGAAGACTGGTGTTCACACAAAAACCTGTGCGCAAACGCCTACAGCATCATTACATAAAGTGTCCCTAACTGGAAACAGTCCAGGTCTCCTGGGATAGGAGAGTGGTCAGTTGGCTATGGTGTCCTCTGCAGGATAGACAGACCACTGATACACAAAAAGCCTGGGAAAACTCCAGAATTACAGAACCTGAAAACAGTCCACTCCCAAAGGCGACACACTATATGGACTCATCTATAGAGCACTCTTGAGCTGGCAATAAGGAGAAGCGGGGTGCGGGGGTGAGAAGGTATGTGAGAGCAGGTGGATGTGAGCGGTGGGCATAAGCAGGTGGGTGAGAGCAGTGGCTGCAGCTACAAAAAGCAGCACAAAGGACCATTCTGAAAGCAAGTATTCTTCATCCCATGCGTCTGGATGCTGACATACTAGTGATGACACTGTACTCTATTTCTATAAGACGGCACCATTTAATGTAAAGGGGACAAGGAGCCTGTTATTTCTTACAACTGCATGTGAATCTACAGCTATCTAAAAGAAGATTTTAAAAAATTGTGAGTGCACACATATTCACAGCAACCAGAAAGCAGAAGCAGCCCCAGAGTCCGCCAGAGAGTGACAGGCAAGCACAGTGACTGTGTGCCACCATGGAGGGTTGTTCAGCCTCAATGAGGCCAGAGACGGACACATGCTGCAGCAAGGAGGAGCCATGAGGACACTGCAGAGGGAAACAAGCCAGTCAGGGGAAGGACAGGTACTGTGGGGCCCCACCTGCGTGCACCTCTGGGGAGGTAAGGCAAACAAAGAAGGCGATAGATGGAGGGGCAGCTATCCTGGCTGTGGAGAGCTTCAGTTTGGGGAGACAAAAGAGTTCTGTGGCTGGCCACACAATGTGAATACACTTACATCACCGAATACCTAAAAATGCTACTGTGCATTAAAAATGGTTAGAATCATAAATGTTATATGATGTGTGTCTTATAATTTGAAGTAAACATTTTTTAAAAACCCTAAAAAGTAAGCCCTTCATGCTTGTGATTTTCAGTGCACTGGGCACAAATGACCTTTGATGGAGTGACAAAGCAGCACTGACTTATCAAATCTGTACCTTCTGCTCACTCCGGCACTTACAGGAATCATGGAGTCTCAAGGCCAAACATCGAAGCTCAGCAGACACGGAACCCACCACATCCCCTGTGGCTCACACAGGTCAAAGGTATCAGTTCTTAGTAAGAAAGTTTTACCTCCTTAGGATAATTTTATCTACAGCAATCACAGTGTACTACAGATGCTGGAGCACACATGCTGTGTCCCACTGAGTAGCCAGAGGGTGGATGCCCCACCTTTGTGCTGGCCACCCCTGCCAGGTTTAGAGTCACACTAAATGCATGGCTAAGGGCAAACTGCATGTCCACTGTGCTTAAGTCTTCCCCCTGCCAGGAACCAGCAGCCAAACGGGGGCCATACTTTCATGGCCCACACAATCACTGTGACAACTGAGCCTGCTGCCAGACAGTGAAAACCACCTGCAAGAATGACCGCTGTGTCAGCAGAAAACATGGCCCAAGGCTGAGACGAGGCAGGAAGGAGGTGAGTGAGGACACCTGCTATCCCATGACCAACTCTCACCCTGTGAGAACATGTGAGAAAGTAAGCCTGTGCAGAAACACGAAAGGGACAGTGCCAAGAAATCCCCTAAGAGCCCTGTGCACAGCTATGTGATGGTGCTGAGGTGGTCAGTGTCTTTCCCTCCATTTCCCCACATTTCTGAAATACAATCACTGTGATTATTGTTAAATAAAAATACTCTGTGAAGTGAAAGAGTAGAGAGGTCTCCCTTTTTTCATAGGAGGGGACACCAACATGCCAAGATGACAGATCGGTATTTGTTTCCACCATTGCTGTCTGTACAAGGCTCCCGAGGAGGATGTCACAGCTAGCATCACAGTCAGCACGCGAGCAGCCAGGACTCTGAGGCAAGATGGGCGTCACATATACTAGTGAATGGATGTCCCCTTAGTTTTTCTGGGCTGGGGCTAAGACGCCTATGTGGCCCACCACAAGCTGCCAGGCACCCTGCCGCAGCACACAGAGGTGCAGAGTAGGGCCTCAGGGCCCTTGTAGAGCTTACTCACCAGGGGCGGCTGGAGGGAGGTCATCTGCTGCGGGTCCCTGAAGCTGGCTTCCTGGAGCGGCAGAGCCTCCTGCGGGGCTGAAATAGATGGGAAGGGTATCTCACAGCGGTCACAGCCAGTCTCCTCGCCACAGGAGGCAGGCTGCAAGGAAGCGAGGTGATGCAGGTGGACAGTTGTTGGCCAATCACCAGGATCTGTTACTCTGCTTTCAGACACTACAAGGGGGACCTTAACAAGGGCTGCTGGGGTCCTGGTGCCCTGCCACCAAGTGGCAACACAGGGCCGTCAGCCTCATGCTCCAGAATTACAGTCATAAAGGTCAGGGTTCCACAGAGTAGAAGTGCTGTCCATGAAGACTGTCAACCTGCCAGTGTAGAAGGTACAGTGCCCTCACTGCCACTGGACGCACACAGCGGACAGTACTGGGGCCACCGTCTTTTCTGTGGGGTGGCCAGGAGTGAGGCAGGCAATACTGCAACAGGGCTTCCCTCCCAACCCTCCCTTCCTGCCTGCGAGCCACATGCCAGCCCAGGGCACAGCCATGTGAGATCAAGCTATTTCAAAGGTACTCCTTTCACAGAGAAGCCTTGGGAAGGTGCACTCTCATCCCGACAGCTGACCCCAGGTCACATGTTAAACCAGTGTCAAAGCTAACACAAGAAGCTAGTGTCCCTCCCCTTTCAGACCCAAGATGCAAAGCTTTCAGTAAAAAGCAGGTACAGGTGGGGCTACTTAGAACATAGGTTCTGGAGCAGCAGGCCACAGGGACATGGGGTTCTGGTGGGAGGCAGATCCCTTGTTCTGCTGCTGGAAACTCAGACTGGGTGAATGTAGATGTGAGAGGTGACTCACCTCTGCTCTCTCATACCTGCTTCCTTCTGGAGGATGACCTACAGTCCCACCCACCATTCCCCAAGGTGGCTGGTGCCTGCAAATGACTTTGGAAAGCTTTCAGTCCCTGAACAGACTTCACCTTTGGGGAAGATTTTCAGGTTGGGAACTACTTGACATTTACTGGAGGCTCATCCCAGTAACAAAGTGCCCAGGGATTTAAGGTCTTCCCAGGAAATACCTCAGGGTGCCTGTACAGTCCTTTTATGAATTGCTCGATGAAAAGGGGGAGCTATCCCTTCTGCCAAAGCCCATCAGTGGTAACTGACTTGTTTCCAGCCTTCACCTGGAACCACAAGCTCAGGTTGCTGCAGCTCCTGTGGGAATCCCTGCCACTAAATACACTAGGCTGCCTACACACGCAATACTGATTTGGGCTAGCAGCTGGTTCTTTTACACTTGTCATGTTCAGGCTGACTTGTGCCCCCACCAAATTCAGATGTTGAAGTTCCAACTGCCAAGACCTCAGAAAGGGACTGTATTGGAAGACAGAATCTTTAAAGAGGCGATTAAGTTAACCAGAGATCTTTAGGGTAGACTTTAATGACTGGGGTCCTCACAGGAGCACAAGGTGGTTGAGACACATATAGACGCCCCCATCAGGACACAGGGAGACGACGGCTATCCACAGGCCACAGAAGAGCCACACCAGCAGACACCAGGACCCTGGACTTCCGGCCTCCAGGACGGGGAGGATACATGCTGTGGTTTAAGCCTCCCCGTCTGTGGGACTTCATTCTGACACTCCCTGAAAATGAACACACCTATCTTGACTTTTAAGCAAGGAGAAGCTGAAGAGTTTGATTTATACAGAAGTCAACACAGTTTCACACAAAAAGAAACTTAATATGATTTGAAACTGAAAAGCTATTACAACACCAAGGACAACTTTCAGAATCTCAAGAATACAGTGCTGGCCCCCAACATGCTCCTTTCCCACCTGTATTTATAGCACCACGTAGTAAGTCCACCCAAAACAACCTTCACTCCAAGAGGCCACTTACCCGACCTGAGAGCACCATAGTTTCCCACAAGAAAGACTCCAACCGAAATCACATGGACCCAACACCCTGCTCTGCATTTCATGGGCATAACCCCTTCACCTTCAAAAGCCCAGCAAGGGAGATGACCGCACGTACGGGGCGGCCCAGGAACCTGAAGCATGCAGGGTTTAGGAGCATAGGCCAGGTCACAGCTGGAGGATTCAAAGCCACCTGCCCGTGGCCACCAACACACTTCATACAGATGTTCAGACATGTCGAGGTGACACTCAAGCCCCAAACACTGAAACACCATGCTGTTCCCTCCGAGAGTGTTTCTATATTTCCTGGCAGCCTGGCAACAAGCCTGAGCACAGGAAGTGTTGACCCAGGGAAAGGGGCTTGGGCAGACAGAAGGATGTAGCCACACTTGGCTCCTGACACAGGCCCTACTGGGACAGCAACAGTGCTGTCCCAGTAGGGCTTGTCCCAAAAGGTGACAAAGGCCAGAGATGCACACTCACAGAGAACAGAAGGTGCAGCCTCTGGACTCTGGGTGGCTGGCAGGAGGGCTGGCAGGAAAATAACAGACACCCCCAGGAGGTTCTGATTCAATAGCTCAGAGCAGGAACCCAGACCCTGAAAATGATACCTGGCCCCTCAGGGCAGGAGAGAACTGAGTGGGTAATCAAGCCCCTCCCCCATGCCCCAGGCTCCCTACCTGAGTCCCCGCTGAACTGGCCAGGTCTGCTTTGGAGTCCGAGGCCCTGCGGCAGGGCCGTAGGCACAGTGTCCTGGCTCTTTACAAGTTGGCTCTGGGGCTCTGCTGGCAGCCGCTGGGGCTCCTGGTCCGGAGGGCTGTCCCCATCGTCAATCACCACAGGGTCTTCACAGTGTTTGAGCTGCGGTACCAAAGAGGACTTTTCAGGTTTCAGTGGAGAAGTCCCTACCCAGGCCAGGGCTAGTGATTGTGCTCTGACTGGGCAAAGCCCCATCCTGGGCCTGCTGACCATCCACTCTCCAGCTGACTGGCTGTACAGGGGGACAACTTAACCATCCCCCAGTTGGAGCCATTAGGGAATATAACCTACTTTACTGAGAAATCGACTCTCATGTGGGCCAGACAAAGCACAAGCCGCAGAAAGGGTTCCTCAACTCCTGGCCAGGGGTGTGTGGCCCCCAAATCACCTGGAAACAGACTGCCCTCCTTGCCCTGCTCCTCCTTCACCCACCACAGTCCCCCACAGCCCAGCCAGCCCTCTGCTCACCCACTGCCAAGGTCTGCCTGGCTCCCGCTCCAGCGCCTCCACGGCAGCCACAGCCTGCTCTCCGCTCTCGGGCTCCTGGGCACACACCCAGCCCTGGATCTCACGCGGCAGGATGGCCAGGAACTGCTCCAGCACCAGCAGCTCCAGAATCTGCTCCTTGCTGTGCCGCTCGGGCCGCAGCCAGCCCCGGCACAGGCCCCAGAGGCGCTGCAGGGCCTCGCGAGGGCCCGCCGCCTCCTGATAGCGGAACCGGCGGAAGAGACGGCGGGAGGACTCAGGGCTGGGAGGCTCCGCCTGGGAACCTGGGCTCTCTCCTGGCGGGCTCCTCATTTTCCTGGGCTCCTCACTTTCCTTCGGAGCCAAGACTCGGGGGCACAGGGCTGTGGGCATGATGGGATTTGATGGGGGTCAGCAGCAGAAGACGACCCTATTTCCAAACAGAAATCACTGGCTTCAATGCTCTGGTCTCCTGTGGTGGGCTCAGGCGGTGGTGATGGGGAAGGTGACAAGGCCCAGATGCCAGCCCTGGGAGAAGCACTGGGACCTGTGAGAAGTGTCAGTGTGGCGAGTCCTTACACAAGGGAGAAAGAGAGGGTTATCATTACGTGACCCCCTAACTGGGCAACCAGACAAACAAGGCAGGGAGTCTGTGAGAAAAGTGGTGGATTTCCAACGTGACACTGGCATTCCGAACACCAGGGCTGCATGCAAGAGAGAGGAGTTGAGGCTCTGTGGTACCTTCAGTGGTCAGGTCCTCCCACAGAGGACCCAAAGAGGATGAGCCAAGCAAGCTGCTATCTTGGGGCTTCTGAGCCAAAGTCGCCGTCCTTGGCCTCGAGACCTTTATACATGCACTGAAAAGACAAAGACATACGAGCAGGAGGGCGCACTGAGAGCACATCCAGGTGGGAGTCCACCCTGCTGGAGGCCAGGACTGACCTTCCACACTGGACCTGCAGGATGAAGGGAGCTGGCCCACGGGAGTCAGCCCTGGGAGACAGGGGAGATACCCACACAAAAAGTGGGACGTCAAAAGTGACAGCCACACCTAGAGTTTCCTGGAGGAAAACACGCATTTAAAAACACTGTCAGATCAGCCTCCTCCATTCAGTAAAGTCTGCATAGTGAACTTACACTAAAGATGCCTTGACCTCCACCTGCCTTCTCAACCCTTGTCATCTTCAAACCATGCTGATGACACCTATAAACCCACCAAAGGGCCCTTCCTGGGGCAGGATACAGACGGCACAGCCCCCAGGAACAAAGTGGGGCCCAGGGCTCCTCCCTCTCCCCAGTGGACGCAGGGCGACATCACAGTGATGGCCACTACTCACAGACTTCGGGACCCAAAGAAAGCAAGGGAAAAATAGAAACGCACACAGTTCCTTTGCCCCACTCAGGCTGAGACCCCTGGACACTGTTGCTGGCCCTCCAACCCCTACTGTACGAGGCGCCCCAGATCAGCCGGAACTTCCAACAGCTCAGTGGTCCCCAAGGGCTCCGTGTGGAATGCAGGCCTCACTAGTTCACAGAAAAGCAAGCCAGGCTGGAGGAGCCACAAAGCCACCGAACTAGCAGTCAGGAAAACCCGTGTCCACCCCCTCTTTCCCCATAAAACACACACTGGCAGGAAAGGTCTCGCAGTCTGGCTGGACCCCACGATGGAGTTCTTTCCGTGTCTGCTCCAGCTCCTGGAACCCAGTCTCAACCCCTCTAATCCCTCCTGGCCCTACCGCCCCTGTGCGGCAGCCCACACCTGGGTTCCTCAGGTCCTCCCCAAGCTAGGAGCCCCCGGGGCCATCCTCTGCACTCAGTGTCCGCTGCGGCCCTTCCTAACCAGGAGGCGGCGTTCCTCTTTGTCACCCAGGCACCTGGCATGTGGGAGACTCAGGAGGACTGCCTGATGAATGAACGGAGGTGCCAGATTCCCGAAGGGCGGGCGGGGCGAGCTAAGCGCGGCTGGCGGAGGAGGGGCCGCGCGCGATCCGCGCCGAGGAAAGGGGAGGGGATTTCACGCCCCGGGAAGGGCAGGCTCGCCCTGGCTGTCCCTCTCCCGCTTCTCCCCGGACCCGCGCACGCACTGCCCAGTGTAACCAGCTCCCGGCTCCTCACCTCGCAGCCGTGGGCTCCTTCCCAGCGTCCCACTCAAACCCCTCCTGCGGCGCCGTTAGTCTCCGCGGCCGCTCCTCATCCTTCCAGGCCGGCCTCCCGCTGTCCTCCCCTTGGCGGGCTCTCTGCAGGGCCCGGCCCCGTCTCCTGCTCATCCAGAAACCCGGGGCTCCGCTTGGGAGGGAGCGAGGAGGAGCAAATGGAGGCGCCTGAAAAACAACATCGCTGCTGCCTTATCGCCCGGCCCGCGGACCCGGCGACGCTGGGGTGCGGGATGCGAGGCGCGGCGGGGCTGAGTCCGAGGTCCGGGTCGCAGGCAGCTCGGAGCAGGAGCGCGCTGCGCGGGGGCGGAGGATGCGCGCGAGGGCGCCGCGCGGGGCGCGGGAGCCCGGCCGGACTCACCCCCGCGGCGCGTCCCCGCTGGCGGGCCGCGCAGGCCTGACCGCCGCCGGAGCCCGCCGGACGCGGTGGAGAGGAAAGACCGGACCCTCCGGCTCCCTCCCCTGGGACACTTCCTGCTCCGCTCTAGGCGCGCGGAGGTCTCCGCGTCTCAATGGTTCGTTTCCCGCCCCCCCCCCCCCTCCCGGCCGAGGTGTGCGCGGGGGTGACATCCGACACCCCCCGGCCCGGCCGGCGCGCCGCCCCGCCCCGCCCCGCGTGCGTCCCGGCCTCGGCGCCGGCGGGCGTGCGGGCCCCGCTGCCAGGCCCGGCCTCCCCGCGCCGCGGGCTCGCGCGCTCGACGCGTGCCCGGGAGGCGTGCAGGGCGGCGGTCGAGGACACAGCCGGCACGAGGTCGCACGGTGCGGGAAGGAGTCTGGGGGCTCCTCTCCCCTGTCGCCCCCATTCCCGCGCTTCTGAGGCTGTGGACGCCCGAAAGGGCCTATCCGGGAGCCAAGGCTGAAAGCCGGAATGGGAAAAGGGAGCTGCTCCATGTCGGAGTTCCCCCTCCCCGTGACCGCCCCCTGCCCGCGGCCGCGGGAGAGGCAAGGAGGGCGGGAGAGAAGACCCCCTTGCCCGTCTCGTCCGAGGTGTCCGCGCTCGCTTTCTTACGGAGAAGCCGCCTTGCAGAGTTTGAGCTTAAGGAAGGCAGCTGCTGCATGGCTCTTCTGAGCACCAGGACAAGGCTCGGTGTGCGCAACTGGCCGAGCTGCTGGTCGGGGAGCCCTGCTCGCTTTTCGCATGCACTGAGGAGGTTCTGGGAGAGCTTAGGGCACTTTGGGTGTCATGTGGCAGTGAGGGGCAAGCAGGAGTGAGGGCCTCCAGAACCCCAGACAGGGCGATTTTCTGCCACCCTTTACTGGACATATTCCCAGAGTCAGGAAGGGGCCCCCGGGTCATCCCTAATCTTGCAGATTCCGGAGCTCTGCGAAATCAGTCATGGCCCTCAGCAGGTCCGATTCCTTCCAGCCCGTCATCGGGGGCCACCCAACTGCAGACACCTCTGGTGCCCATCAGACTGTCTCAAGGGCAAGCAGAACAAATCCAGTTCCCCCAAAGAAAATGGAGTGGCTAAGCGGGAGGGGAGGGAGTGGGTGGATGAAGCATGGGACCCTTGCCCTATGGTTCTCATTCCATGGCCTGGTGCCTTCTGCTTCTTTCTCTAAATGACCTGGGAGTTACTGGGAAGCCACCGTTTGTCAAATGACTTCAACAGATGGACCAAAGTCAAGTAGTGAAGCTCTTTAGTGATCTCACTGTTCCCCCAGATGCCAGATGCTGGCGGCGTCACCCAGAGACCTCACCTGGAGCCTGGGGACACAAATGGGAGCCAGCCCCTTCAGACTTCACTGAACTCAGTGTTATGCCCCCACCCCAGAAGCAGCAGCCAGCACCAAGGCGGGAGGAGAGGTTGTCCCAAGAAGGAATCAAGGACCCACAGGGCAGGCTGGGCTCAGATGCTTTAGCTAGCAGCCCAGCCAGTGGCACTGCTCTGGAGACCCAGACCCTCTCCTGAAGCGAAGTGCCAAACCAGCCCTGTGACTGGCTGGGGAACCAGTTGTTGAGTGTTGGGAACCTGTGCTCACTGCTCTGCCCAGTGCAGCCCTAAAGCAGCTAAAATGCAGGACCAAGACTAGCATGCAGCATCAGCTGAGTTCCCACTGCCAAGCTCTGTTCCTTCATAGAACCAACACCTCCCTGCTCAGAAATGGTCCTTACTTTGCCTTTCTTCTATAGTTACCTAACCACAGGGGTTGAGTCAGAGCACCTGGGTTAAATCCTGCCTCTGATTCCTCACCAGGTGATCTCAGGCCTCCTTAACCTTTCTGTGCCTCAATTTCTTCACCCACAAAACAAAGATGATGCTATCTCCCTCATCGGGTGGATGAATGGGATCATTATTCATTCAACAAACATGTATTGAGCACCCACTAGATTCTCGTAGTGCTGAGTGCCTTTCCAGATGCTCAGAGCAGCTCTATGAACACAACCTCATGGGAGGGTGGGATGGGGACAGCACCTGGCACAATCAACTCAGTGATCTGCTGCATGGTCTGTGCTGCAGAGTAAAGGAAAAGCAAAACAGTGTCACCAGGTGACAGGGTGCTGTGTCACAGGGTAAGGACATCAGGGCAGGTTCATCGTAACACAGTGATGTCTGAGATGAGGGAGCTAAGTGCCAGCCTGGATGACAGCAGGAAGCCACTGTGACAGCAAGGTCACAACCTAAGGCGGGGCAGGAGCAGCACAGGGAGGTGGGCAGTGAGCCAGGAGAGTGGGGTGTCAGTGCTGGGGGAGCACTGGGGCCATAGGAAGGTACTTTCCTCTGTACCAGGTAGGCTTGTCAGATGCCCACAGGTGAAGCACCATATGTGGAAACCTTTCATAAACCCTGGGGGAGGACCACCAGCTGTCTCACAGCCAAGGTGCATGCTTGCTTGGTTATCATGTCGTTGCTGCTGATTAAGTATGCTTTTATGACATGCTTGCTATGTGCTGCTGACTGTTCCATTTTTGGGGAGACTGTGGTGGACAGAATATCCTTTCTTCTGGAAGGAGAGTCAGATAGTAAGTAAATGACTCTGCAGTATAATGCCGTTGGTGATAGATACCACGAAAAATAAAATGGGGTGAGAAAGAGTCTGCCGGGATGGTCAGGTGGGACCTCCATGCAGTGATATTTGAGCACAGAGCAGGTGGAGGGCTAGCACAACAGAGGTGTGTGTGAAGAGTGTTCCAGCAGAGGGAATAGTGCTTGCAAAGGCCGTGAGGAAAGAGCTCACGCCCCTTGGAGCAAGAACAGCAGGAACGCTGTGGCTGGAGCAGAGTGTACCACATGGCCCTATGGGCCCATCTTTCCACTGTGGCCACTACAGATGGGTAAGCAGGGACTGCAGAGATGCAGGCGAGAGATGATAGGTAATTCTCGAGTGGGCTGGCGGAGGCAGATCCGGCAGGCACGGCTGATCCCCCCTTGCTGTGCTGCATGGCCTTAGAGTGACAAAGCTGTGCTTGGACCCAGCTGGGTGTCGGTGGAGGTGGGGGGGGGGTGGGCTGTGTATTTAGTGTCTAGCAGACAGAGAAGCAGGTTTCTGGAAAGGTGTGGGACACATGGACTTTGCTCTCACTGGTCTGAGGTATCCAAAAGACAAGCAGTGGTGACTATCCTGGGAGAAACCTGAGGCTGGAGCAGAAATCTGGAGTTGAAGGGCATGGTAGTTGAGCCCCCTGGATGGAAGAGGGCAGGTAAAGAAGCGGTGGGGTAGTGGGGAGGGACCAGCCTGGGGCAACAACAGCTTTGGAGACTAGGAAGCGGGTAAAGGGAGGAGCAGCCACCCTAATGTGCTGGTAGCTCTGAGCCTTGGGAACTCAGACAGGGAAGTGTGTTTCGAGTCAGAGGACTGGTTGGTGGGGCAAGGGTGTCTGTGGGGTCCAAGGAGGTGAGGAGCACATGCCCACAAGAACATTGGCCCTGGGCAGGGCTGAGGTGCTGGGGCTGCTGGGCTGGAGCACAGTTTGGAGACAGAAGCAAGTGACAAAGTGGAGATGCTGGGTGGGGAAAAGTGGCTGTGGTTGAGGGGGCACAGGTCACATCTTAAGGATGGGAGGAATCATAGTGTGGCTTAAAGGACGGAGGGGCTGGCCAGGTGCCAAGGCCCAGTGGGCAGGAGGGGTCTGGGGTCTAGGGCCAAGGGCAGCAGGGAAGGCTGTGTGAGATGAGTCTGAGGTGACCCTTGAATACTCTGATGCTGTGGGAAAGTGAGAAACAGGGTATCAGAGCTCATTTTATGCCTACTGGGCCAGGCCATGGTGCCCAAGCCTTAGGTCACAACCAGTCTTGATGTTTCTGTAAAGGTGTTTCTTAGATGACATTGACCTTTAAATCAGTAGACTTTGAATGAAGCAGATTGTCCTCCATATTGTGATGGGCCTCATCAAATCAGTTGAGGGCCTTAAGAAACAAGACTGAGGTCCCCAAGGAGGAGGGGGTCCCACTGCAGTCTGCCTTTAGAGCAGGAGTGCAGCACCACCTCTTCCCTGCATCTCCAGCCTGCAGGCCTGCCCTGCAGTTGTCACATGAGCCAATCCCTATGTCTCTAAGTCTGTCTGTCTGTCTGTCTGTCTGTCTGTCTGTCTCTCTCTCTCTCTCTCTCTCTCTTTCACACACACACACACACACACACACACACACACACACACACACACACATTATACTCATTTGTTTCCCTGGAGACTGCTGCCCCATACACAGGGGCCTCAGCTGAGGGAAAAGGGAATGCACAGGGAAAAGGCATGTGACATGCTCATCTTGCAGAGTGGGAAGGGGAATGCACAGTCGTGAAGGAAAGAATGAACACAGAGTGAACTGTGGATGGTGAAGCACGGTGTGTAGCTGTCCCAAACCCAGTGTCACAAAAGGAAGGGCAGTGAGTGATACCACTCCACCCCCAGGTGAGGGCAGTGCTCCACAGACATGCTTACATGTGAAGATGCACCACCCTGCCATCCAGCCTGGACCTGCACACCTGCCTCCCCTGGGAGCAGGTTAGAAGCAGGACCCTCGGGGAGCAGACCTGGCCTGCACACTTAACCAGGCACTGGAGACCTGAGAGTTGTGTTTTGCCATCGGAGACACTGTGCTGTTTGGCATGGGACCTGAGTGGGGTATACCCATACCAGCAGGCTGAGCAGCGGCAGTGCCCAGCCTTACTGTGACTGCTCACAGGCTTCCAGGAGGCTCAGACAGCAGGCACTGGTGGCCTTGTCCAGCAGAGGCTGTGGCCCAGAGAGCCACTGCGTTAAGGAGCTCAGCTTTACCAAGGTTCTTGTGATGCAGACCTCTCAGCTGTCACAGAGGTCTGTTGTCTGTTTCCATGTCTCCTTTTCCAGTGGCTGAAGCAAAAAGGTGTGGAGAACTACACAGAGGCCCACATAGCTGCTCAGCAGCTCCAGTGAAACTACCCTGAAAGGGCCCAGCTGTCACTGGGGAAAGCTGCCGTGGGAAGGAAACAGCACCAAGACCCCAAACGTCAGTTCTGGGAGCTATTCATGAGCTTGTATTCTGGGAAACCCCGATGGGTGGGAATAGACACACCTGTTGTGCTGGTGCCCTGAGCATGGCACCTGGGGCTGGAGGAAAGCTGGGTAAAGGGAGAAGGGCCATGTCTTCCTAAGGTTGGATTCCAGTTGGAGGATAGACAAGGAGCAGGGGGAGAGAATGGCGAGACGTGGGTGTTGCTTCTGCACTGGAGGCTGTTTAGAAGAGCAGAGCTCCATTGGGGGTCCTGGGAGGTCAGGAGATGATGGTGACTTAGCCATGGAGTTGCAGATTAGTGTAGCAAGCAAATCAGGAGGGCCATGGTAAGCAAGCAAGAGTGACTCTAAGGTGGGGCCACGTAGCTTATCACAGCCTCTGCAACACTTGGGGGAGCATGGTGTCTGGCCTCACTACCTCTTCTCTTGTCAGTCCTCGTGACACTGACCATTTGTCCTGGGCAGGCTTCAGCCCCACTGAGAGGAAAATGCCCTCATCATTGCAGTTGTGAGGATGTTTCCATTGCAGTTGTCACGAAGTTTCATCCTTGCTGTCTGTTCCTATTTAATAAGGCGAATCCCAGGGTCTTGGAAATTTCAGGATGGAAACTAAAGCCCGGAGAATGGAAATTAGGCAAGGACTCGGTGCTGCAGGTGGGCAGGGGCTGCAGCTGGGGAAGAGGCATCGCACATAGTTATGTGCAGATCTGCTAGGCTTGCCACAGCATTTGATCACTCATTCTCACCAGAACCCTCAGAAGACAGGACTCTAAGGCCCATACACAAACAGTTTGGAATCTGTCCTGTAGGGAAGAGGGGCTTGCTGCATGCTGGAGTCCTGATCCCATTTCAGGGCTCAGATGCCCATCCTAGCCCCGCCATGTCCATCCAGTCTGCCCATCCAGGTACCATTTAAATCATATAATTGTGGTGTCTCCACCTTGAGTATTTTCTTAGTCCGTCCTATTTCTGCCACCTTTTCTCTGTAACTAAGATGCTAGGAGGAAGTGGATGTTTTTCTATTCATGTTGTAGGAATACAGCACCTGGCACACATGGATCAAAAAAAATTTTTTTTTTAGTTAAGTACCCAGCACAGAGACAGAGATACTGATCAGGCCCCATACATAAATGTTTGGATAGACATTGTGTCTGATGCTCCTAAGTATCTGAAAGATTGTCAGAGTAAGTCAGACTCTCCAGTGGCTGACTCTCTGCTAGTGCCTGCCTCTCATATGGTTCTACTGGCAAAGCCAAGGAGCACTCTGGCACCTCAGAAATCACTTGAACCTGTTCTACAGGCACCTTGAGAGGATCCGAAAATCCTCAATCCCCCTCCCTATTGCTCTCCTGGTAACCCCTTTAGGCCTCCTGATTCTTGGGAGGCAGCCCTTCTTCGGAGCCCACCACACACTTGGATGGGGGCTGTCTACTACCCTCCACAGGATCCTGACCCCATCCCCAATGTGTCGCAATCTGCAGCTGTCCTGGCTCCTCTCCAACAGACAGCCCCACTGGAGGAGACACCCAGACCTCTTTCATGGTATATGTCCCCTTTTCAACTAGTGATCTGTATAATTGGAAATTGCAAACTCTGTCCTTCTCAGAAAAACTTCAAGGCTCGACCTCCCTCTTGGAATCCATCTTTTTCACTCACCAACCCATGTGGGATGATTGCCAGTGGCTTTTACAGGTTTTGTTCACTACAGAGGAGAAGGAACGCATTCTAAGTGAAGCTGCAAGAGGGGTCTCGGACCCCACGGGGCAGCCCACCACTGACCCTGCACGGGTACAACTTGTATTTGCCAGCACCCGACCTGACTGGAATCCCAACACAGATCAAGGTAAGGAGGCTCTCCTAAGGTATGGCCAATTGTTACTCCAAGGCCTCCGGGCAGTGGCTCTCGGACCAGTCAATTTATCCAAGGTGAATGAGGTTATTCAGACTAGAAGATGAGTCACCTGCAGCATTTTTAGAGAGGTTACTGGAATCTTATAGACTATATACTCCCATTGACTAGGAGGACCCAAATAATCAGCGAGCCATTAATCTAGCCTTTGTTAGTCAGTCAGCCCCAAATATCAGAAAGAAATTATAAAAACTAGAAAGGTTTGAAGGAAAGAACTTATCTAAGCTTCTCGAGATTTCCCAGAAGGTGTTCAACAACCGGGATGACGTCCAGAAGGTTATGTTTGTTGGACAGGATAAGTCACGAGTCCCGCCCCGCAGGGATCAGGGCCCAGGGCCAAGCCGATGACCCTAGGGAAAGGTGAACCGGGGTCAGAGTGACTTAGAGAAGGACCAGTGTGCATACTGTAAGAAGAAAGGACATTGGAAGAACGTGTGCCCCGAAAAGGGCCAGGGCCCAGGGAAAAGGGCCCCACTTATTATGTTGGAGGATGCAGAATGAGGAGGTCAGGGCTCCTACATTATGAGCCCCCAGGAGCCCAGGGTAACATTGCAAGTCAGGGGCCAACCTGTAAACTTTTTAGTGGATATGGAGGCTATTTACTCAGTTTTGCAGAATACCCAAGGCCCTCTATCTAAAGAAAAGACTTTAATACAAGGAGCCACAGACAAGGGAAATCTTACCCTTGGACTCAGGCCAGAATTATTGACCTAGGAAAAGGGACCATCACTCATTCGTTCCTGGTTATGCCTGAATGCCCGTACCCCTTGCTGGGGAGAGACTTACTACCAAAATTACGGGTTACCATCTCTTTTAAGGAAGGACACACTGAACTGACTCTGGGGGCCACTCCATCGGCAATAATGCTCACTTGTCCCCTCTCTGAAGAATACCTTTTATTGGAGGAGCCTGTTTTCCAAAGTTAATTGAATTATTGAAAAGAGACTCTTATTCCCAGGGCTACACAAAACTGCCAAAGAGGTAACAACAAAATGTCATATTTGCACCCAAGTTAACCCTGGGCCTCCAGTGGAAGTACAAATTGGATCAAGACTCAGGGTCCAAGCCCCAGGAGAACAATGGGAATTAGACTTTGCAGAAGTAAGCCCTGGAACTTTTGGATTTAAGTATCTACTTTTGTTGATCGATACTTACTCAGGATGGACGGAAGCCTTCACAACTAAGAGAGAAACAGCTCAAGTAGTAGGTAAGAAATTAGTCTCAGAAATAGTACCCCGATTCGGCTTGCCATTAACACTGGGGTCCAACAATAGCCCAGCGTTCATTGCCAAAACAAGTCAAAGCTTAGCCAAATTGTTAGGTATTAATTAGAAACTATACTATATATAAACCTCAGAGTTCAAGCCAGGTAGAAAGAATGAACAGGACATTAAAAGAAACTTTAACTAAGTTTAAACTTGAAACTGGCGAGAACTGGGTGAGCCTCCTCCCCTTTGTCCCCCTTAGAGTAAGATGTACCCCTTATCTCCAAGGTCTCACCCCATATGAGATCATGTTTGGGATACCGCCACCAATTCTACCCAAGGTAGGGTTAGAACAAGAGATTGAAAAGTTCAACACCTTGTTTCGGCCACCCACAACAACTCTGATCAGCCTCTGAGATCCATGGCCACTCCCCTAGTGACTGGGTCTGGGTGAAAAAGGTACAGGTGGCTGCCCTGGAACCTCGCTGGGATGGACCCTTTCCTGTGGTCCTTACCACTCCTACCATGAACAAGGTTGCTGGGAAATGCCATTGGATTCATCACACCTGCACCAAGGCTGCTCAACCACCACCAGAGACTGAGAGATGGCATGTCCACCCCACAGGAGACCCTCTCAAGATAAGACTCTCATGGGTTTAATTATAAATGGATTAATTGCTATTAATAATGTAAGAGGGAATCCTCATCAACCTTTGCAGGCCAAATGGGAGTTAATTAGATCAGAAACAGGGGCTCCCATATCGGTTAATCAGACTGTATCAGCCTACATTCCTTGTAGATCTATGTGCCATCCTCGGGCAGCCTGGCAAAGCTTACAATAAGGTAAGGGGCCGACTCTGGTCATCCCCATATGGGTGTGGGGACCTTGCTATGGAAAAAGGCCTCCAAAGAACACAGCTCTATATGTGCCCTAGAGAGGATCAAAGCATTCTATATTGAAAATGTTAACAGCTGTGTTAATATCACAGATGTTCAAATATCACAGATGATTGTTGGTTTTGCCTTATCACCTTGAGTCCTCTCTTAACTCCTTGGCTGAAGTAGTCCTGCAGAAAAGAGGATTAGACCTTCTGTTCCTAAAACAAGGAGGTCTTTGCATAGCAATAGGTGAAATTTGCTGTTTTTATGCTAACCATTCTGGAATTATACAAGACAGCCTAGTGCTAATAAGACAGAGGGTTAAATACAGAGAAGAATGACTTAAGCGTGGAGAATCTTGGTATGAAAGACTTTTTAACAACACCCCTTGGTTAACAACTCTCCTGACAGCCACTACAGGCCCCCTTATTCTAGTCTTTTTGGGCCTTTTGTTTGGGCCCTGTGTAATTAATTGGATAACTGTGTATGTCAAAAAGCTGGTACGGGCAGTAAAACTCATGGTTCTCAGAACTCACTATCGGCCACTCCAGGTTGAAAATTCAATGGTTTGAATTCACCTGAAAACCAGTGGGGAATGTTAAGGGTGTCTGCTTCTATAATCCACTTACTGGTTAACCAGGATGTCTGCTTCTGTAATCCACTTATTTGTTAACCAGGGTGTCTACTTCTGTAATCCACTTACTTGTAAACCAGGGTGTGCTACTAGGTGATGTATTGTGCTAATGGCCAACTTTTGCTTCTGTAATCTGTTTACTTGTTCTAGGCTTTATAACTGCCTCACTCTAAAACCCCGGGGCTGATCTCCTCTAACCCTGGCCTGCTAATAAAGGCTCATAATTCATCTAAATTGGCTCTGTGGGTCTTAGAATTGATCGCGCCACAACAAGAGAGAGAGAGAGACAGAGACAGAGAGACAGAGAGAGACAGAGACAGAGACAGAGAAGGGACAGAGAGAGGGAGGGAAGGAAGGAAGGAGGGAAGGAAGGAAGGAAGGAAGGAAAAGAAGAAAGAAGACCACTTTCTTATAACCCACACGAAAACAAACTCAAAATGGATTAGGGAATTAAATGTAACACTGAAACCATAAAAGTTTTAGAAGAAAACAGAAGCAGTAATCTCTTTGAGTTTGGTATTAGCAGTGCTTTTGGAGAAGTCTCCTAGGGTAAAGACAACAAAAGCAAAAATAAGCAAATGAGACTACATCAAACTAAACGGCTTTTGCATCCCAAAGGAAGCCATCAACAAGACAAAAAGGCAATCTACGAAAATGGGAGAAGATATTTGCAAATGATATATTTCATAAGGGGTTAATATCTATATTATATTAAAAAACTCATACAACCCAACATCAAAACAACAACAAAGAACCCAATTTAAAAATGGGCAGAAGACCTAAATAGAGATTTCTCCAAAGAGGAAATACAGATGGTGAATAGACATGAAAAGATGCTCAGCATCACTAATCATCAGAGAAAAGCAAATTGAAACCACAATGAGATATCACTTCACACCTGTCAGAATGGCTTTCATCAGTAAATCAACAAACAACAAGTGTTGGCAAGGATGTGGAGAAAAGGGAATCCTCATGCACTGTTGGTGGGATTGCAAGTTGGTGCAGCCACTATAGAAAACTGTGGAGGTTTCTCAAAAAATTAAAAATAGACATTATGACTGAGCAATTCCACTTTGGTGTATTTATCTGAGGAAATTCAAAACACGAATTAGAAAAAAAATATGCATTCTGTTCATTGTAGCATTATTTACAATAGCCAAGATATGGAAGCAACTTCAGTGTGCACTGGTAGACATATGGATAATGAAATAATACCATTTATGACAACATGGATGGACCTAAACGTTATTATGCTAAGTGAAATAAGTCAGATGGAGAAAGACAAATACTATATACATTCACTTATGTGTGGAATGTTAACAAAAAATAAAGAAAACAAAACAGAAACAATCTCATAGATACTGAGAACAAATTGATGATTGACAGATAGAAGGGAAGTGGAGAGTTTTAAGAAGTGCAAACTGCTAGTTATAAAATTAGTCATGGGTTATAAGGTTCAGCATAGGGAATACTATTAATAATATTGTAATAACTATGTACGGATCAGATGGGTCCTATAATTACCGGGGTGATCACTTTGTGGGTATGTAAGGTGTAATTACTATGTTGTACACCTGAAACTCATATAACACTGGATGCCAACTGTAATTTAAAAATTAACTTAAAAATAATAAAATAAAATGGTGTATATCAACACATGTGGTCTGCCTTCTTGTTGGGAGCCATTCTTGCTGAATGCCCTATAGACAGGGATAAAGTTGCCTGTAAGGTAGAAGTTTACAGGGCAGGTAGGCTCCTTAATGGATAATTTTGTTACTGAAGGAGGAAGATTGGCTTAATGGATAAGCTTGTTACTGAAATTGTTTGCATATCTGTGGATGTTGCTTCTCATGCATATCCTAGGGTATAAATATACTGTTCTTAATAAACTCGGGCGCAGTATTCACTGTTAGCCCTCCCGACTCTATCTTCTCTCTCTCTTTGTCTCTCTCTATCTTCTATCTCTGTCTCTTTCTTTCTCTCCTTTTTTTCTCAATCCTCACTTCCCATCTCGGGAACTGTTCGATCTTAGCTGGCGGGTTACGGCACCCTCTGCATTACAAACTCCCAACTCCCATATTTATGGAAAAACTCCTTATATAAGTGGATCTATGGAATTCAAACACATGCCGTTCAAGGGTCAGCTTATTTTCACTAAATCTTTCAAACAGAGCTTGACCTCCTTCAGGATTTTTCTGACATTCTCTAGCTACTGGCCCTCGTAATTTTTCAAGTCTCCCTTCAACTCCTAAAGTGAGGTTCTCTGCCCCCGCTCCTAGGTGGTGGTTTGGACAGGAGGTGGAGGTGGCCCACACCAACAAACAATTCTTGGGCATCAGCAAGGTGCTTGAGAATTCGCCTCAATTCTGATACTATCTGCCCATAGATAGCATCATTTTCCAGAGGTCAGGAGTTCTGTCCCATAAGACTGACCCTCTATGCACACATGCACACACTTGTGAGCACATGTACATACACATGCACACACACTACATGCACACACCAGTCACAGCCCAGTACCTATGCATCTGACCAACCAGCTAGAGATTGGCAGTTCCAAGGATCCTGCCAACTCAGAACACCAATCACAAGTCCAAATAACTGACGACTATAAATCAGAGGTTCCCTAGCCCCCTCCTTTGGGTCTATTAATTTGCTCAAGCAGCTCACAGAACTCAGATAACCTGTTAATTACTAGATCACCAGTTCATTATAAAATATATGACTCAAGAACAGCCAGATGAAAGAGATACACAGGGCAAGGTATGTGGGATGGGAAGAGGGGCTTCTGTGCCCCTCAAGTCCACCCCCCCTGCACCTCTATGTGTTCAATCCAAAAGCTCTCCAAAACCCCGCCTCTTGGGTGTTTGTGGAGGTTGTGTCACACAAACATCATTGATTAAATGGCTAGCCACTAGTGACTAAAACTTCACCTCCAGCCTTTCTTCCTCCCCAGAGGTCAGGGAGTGGGACTGAAATTTCCAGTCCTCTTATCATTGGTTGGTTCCCTTAAATCAGGCCCCACACTTAGGTGCTGACCAGAACAACTTTGTTAACATAACAAAAGACACCATTATCAGTCTGAACACTCAGGAAAGTCTAGAAGTTATGGGAAATGTGAGCCAGTAATTGCAGATGGAGACCAGTTATGTAAAGGAGTGACATATTTTTGTCATCTGGACAACCAAATATGTTTCTTTCTTAAATTACAGCACTGCATTCCCACTACTTCCAGCTGAGTTTACTTCGTGGGCAAATACAAGTGGGACTGAAGGATCTGTGATGAACAGAGCTGTGTCCCCAGCATGGCATGTATAAGCCCCAATCTCTCACTGTGGGTGTGAGCTTGTTTGGAAGTAGGGTGTCTGAAGGTGTGAGTTAAGACAGGTCCTGATGAATCAAAGTGAGGTGGAAATCCAGTAGTGGGTGTTCTAGTGTGTCAGCCACTTGATTGTGGACATAGGGTGGAGGATATATGGCTATGGGGGTGGAGACTGCAGTGAAGTGGCTACAGGACAGGATCACCTGAGGTCTCTGGTCATCAGAAGTAGCCTCGAGGCAACAAAGGCTCGGTCTAGAGCCTTCACTTGAAAGCATGCTCCTGCCATGTCTCGACCTCTGACCCTCTCCTCCAGAATGGCCAGAGAACAAATTCCTGTTGTTTCAGGCCACCAGGTGGTGGCTGGCCTAACAGCATTAGAGAACTTGCTGTGCCATGGCACAGTGAGTGTCTGTGCCTTGTTCTTAGTCTCTTCTGGATAAATCTGACCCTTTCACAAAACTTAAAATTTGAAACAAAACGGCCTTTTATCTTGCATATCTAACCAGTTAAAAGGAGTGTGTTCATCCATCTTCTGTATTCTGCTTGAATTAATTAATATGGGAAAGGTAAAGAAATCTAAGATGGCTACCCTGTCCGGGAGAAATTTTAACAACCTCCTCTCCCTGGGATCCTACCTTTCCCGTGCACACAAAACCAAAGACCGCCAAGTATGCGGCGGTAATCAATGTATAAATCTACCTGCCTGCCTTTGGCCTGGGCTCATACTCTGGAGAGGGACTCCTCGGAGCCCGCCAGCGTAAATAAACCTCCTTTGATTCTTAGTTCGCTGAGTGCTGCTTGGTTCTTCTGGGTACACAGCCCAAAATCTGCAACATTTTGGTTCTCTGACCTTGAAACCCACCCACGCTGGCCCTTTGAAGCCATCGGTTTGGGCGCGACGCTGGGCGGCTGGCGAGGCAACTGAGGAACTGGAAGGTGCAGCTGCTCTAGTTGGGCGGTCTTGGGCCCAGCTGCGCTCAGCTGGCCCCGCTCCATCCTTTCCCCCGGACTCTGAGTGGCAAGAACAAGGAGATCCGGTGGATCCACATCAGACACAGGAAGGCGGGCGCCCCACGGACCCAGATAGGCCCACCTTAAGGGTGGAAGGGGAGACTGAGCACCTCCCAGGAACAAGCGCCCCTCAGACAGGGACCACCAGGGAGGGCATGTTTTAACCTCTGAGAGTGTGTGTGCATGCGTGTGGATCTCAGAGACCTGTCTCCGAGTTTCCAGTCTGTGGCCCAGTGGTGAAAAACAACAGTCTGAGAGGGCCCCAACCTGTGGTTCCATAGCGACGTCATATGGCATAACAGTGATTCATCCCTCCGGGGAACGACCAGGCCACGGGTTTATATGGATACACCTTAGCCAAGACGCACTGAAAGTCTCGAGAGAGAGAGCTGGGCAGGCACCTGAGTGGTCTCTGAAAAGGGACATCCCACCCTTTGTCTTTGCTGTACTGACACAGTAGGAAACATGGAGTCAGGCCAGTAAGACAATGGTCATTGAGACTATGTTAAAGAATTTCAAGAAGGTATTTGCCTCAGAGGTGGTTATTACTGAACGAGGGAAAAGAGGCAAACTGAAAGAATAAAGAAAGTGTGAAAGAAGGTTTACGGAAGTAGTAGAAGGTCTGTGAAGGGAAATCTTGAGAGGAAATCTTGTGAGGGGAAGGTGTAGGAGAAGGTTTGTGAAGAAATTCTGAGGGGAAATTTTATGTAATAAAGTGAAACAAGGTTGGAAATTTAAATGCCGAGAGCAAGCCGATGTAAAAAAAAAAAATACAAACCTGAAATTGTTTTTAATGTTCTTTAGACTATTGGTCTGATGCAAATGTTATGAAAAGGTTTTCTGGGAAGAAAGAATTTTAGTGTTTTGCATTGCTTTAACTAGATTTCTAGGATGTTAGAGAATATATTAACACTGGCCTCTGTGCCTACTTCTCAAAGGAAGTTCCCTGCAAATGTGGGGGGAGTTCCACTAAGCCAACTGTTTTAGGTTGTATGTTGGAAAATTTTATACTCTGAGGAGTATAGGGTCATACTGACCTTGGAAAAACTTTGTGAGCTTGAATGACCCACTTTAGGGGTGAGTTGGCCCTCAGAAGGGACCTTAGACCTCCCCACAGTGAGAACAGTGTATCGGGTAGTGACAGGGACCCCAGGATATCTAGACCAAGTTCCATACATAGACACATGGCTACAGACCGCTACTATAGTGGGTCCGGTTGGGCACAAATAGGCAGAAACAGAATAGGACATTTGTGGCCCGCCTGGCTAGGCGAAAGGACAAGAAGGCGCCAACAAAATTAATTCACCCAGGGGCCCTATCTAATGACCACTGTACATCCCAGTAGCTCCGTCAGTCCCCGCGAGGCCACTTTACTATCCATTGCCAGACAGGCCTCTACCACCAGTGCCTTTGCCACCTCCTACCGCCCCAGAGCCCTGGCCCAACACCATGCCTCCCGTCTCGTTCAAGTTCGACTCGATAATAGGAAAGCCTGAAGAACAGTGGTAGAGTGCCCGGAAACAAGACGGCCAGGTTAGAATGATTCCTGTCCCTTTTGTTAGAAAGCTCGTGAGATTCCTGACTATAGGGAAAACATCGTGAAAAGTCTAAATTAGAGGTAAAGGCTGGGGCTAGGAAGTCAACAAATGTGTCAAAAACAGCAGGGATACACCACCAGGAGGTAACTGACAAACGGGGAAAGCAGAAGGCGTCCCTGTTGGCAGCTACATTAGGGAACCCAGGTCTAGTGCAACAGACGGCTGCTCCCACACGGCAGAAAGAAACCAAAAGGAAATTACACCGTAACCAAGGTGCCTTCTGTAGAGAGATTGGCCGTTGGAAGAACGAGTGCCCTCGTCGCAGGGAAACTGTAAGTCCAAAAGGGCCAGAGAATTTAAGACATCAGCCTGAACCAGTCGTCAAAGAAGACTGGGCCAGAGGACAATCAGATTAGGAACAGTCGCAATAGAAGTAGTTGTGGGGGCGGGGGGGGTCAATCGATTTGTATAGTGGACCCTCAACACCGTAGCCGCGGCCAAACATCACAAAGGAGTCAGTAAGTTTTGAGGGGGCAGTTTTAAGGAATTCTGTCAGTTCTGAGTGCTAGGTTTAAATGTAAAGGTTCCCCATACCGTAATTCCATTAATGAATAGTCAAGAACATAAGCAGCTGACCAACGCCAGAATAACTTATTTATCAGGGACTGCTGTACAAAACCACGAGTCCGTCTCAGAACTCTAAGTACATTCAACCCTGCAGACTCCCTCGGTGCCAGATCTTTAAGGTGGGACTGGGCAGAGAAGGAAGCAAAGTACAAAAGGGCGCCAATTTTAGCTGTCGTAATACAGGGACCATCTCCAGGTGACCTTAGGCAGTAACAACCTCGCAGTTCTGGAGGGCCTCGATGTTGGTTGGCCTCGAGTGGCGTTGTCGGGACTGAGACGTAATCCATGTGCAAACTGCAGAAGGAAGGGCACTGAAAGGGCGAGAGTCCATTCAGCCCTGGGAAGCTGGGGAGGGCTGGACCTCATAAGTTTCTCGCCTCATATAGCAAGCCTCTCACAAAGGGGTTGCTCTCTTCTCCAACAATGGAGGCCCAAGCACTTGCAAGCTCCAGTCCTAAAAAAATCTGCCAGGATCACAACAGTAGAACCTAAGGTCACCCTCAACATGGCAAAAAGGAAAAACTGAATTTTTACTAGATACTAGGTACTAGAGCTACCTACTCTGTCCTGACCCTTTCTCTCCAATGCTAACTGTACAGTGACAAGAATAAACAGTCAGCCTAACGTAAATTTCCTTTCCCATTGAGAGACCAGGATTAGCAATGAAGTTCTCTACCACACATCTGGACTAGGGTCCAGTGTGGAAAGCGCCTTGTCTGGGCAACTAGGACACAGCCAGAAAGTGGGGCAGCCCCCTTGCCCACCACACAATGCACGTTTGTGGGGAACCTAAGTCTAAACCATTGTAGACAACCCGTCTCTATGTCAGGATTTCCTACTAGCAGGCCAACTACCTCCCAGAAATCTGTTAAACTCAGCCCTCAGGGCAAACAGAAAGGGCCCCACCTGAAACTCAGGAAGGACAAGGCTATGCTTTCTTTAAAAGTGTCTATTACTATAACACCAGCTGAAAATGTGTAACTAATGTTTTAACATCTCAGATAATATGACATTGAACTATAGCTCCACTACTTCTTATTAATGGAAGAACTATTCTTATGTTAAAACCAAAAACAAGGGAAGAATTTTTTTTACAGCAACAAAGCGATCAACTTCATCTTAAACTAGCCTCAGATATGAGACACATCAAATGAGGGAGGAAATGAAATAGGACATCTCTTGCAGAGTTAATCTTTTTAGTAAACCTAGTTAAGTTTTCTTCCCTCCTCTCTTTAGGAAAAAAGGTCCTCTCTCTCAAATCCTGATAATTGCCCCAAACTGGTAACTCAGATCCTCTGGCTATTGATAAGGGTCATCGGCCCATTGTTGAGCAGAAATGGTGTTAAGATAGGCAGGGCCCTTAAAGTCTGAGAGGGAGGGGACTTTAGGCCAAAGGTCTTTTCACTCTTTAAAAAATATATTAACCAAGCCTGTTTTCCTTTACTCGCTTAATAGGCAAATTAATAGATATATGATTTAAATAATCAGTTTGAATCGTTTTCCTTGTCTAGGGACTAAGACTGCACCTCAGCAGGAAACCCAAGACCCCACCCTCACTAAGGCAGAAAGGGAAAGAGCTCCATGAAACCCCAGTAGGCAGGAACTATGACCCTTCTCAGCAGGAGGCAGATACAGAAGAAGAGACCTGCTGTCCCTCAACATCCATACTAATAATAAGAGTGTTCATGGCTCTTAGAAAAGAGTTAGACAGGAAAATTAGTTAAGGGGTTTCTAGGTCTGTCTGCAAAGACACTGAGGTTATCCTATCTCAGAAGGGGTTCGCTGTAATCCATCATGTACCCCAAGGCCTTTAGGCTTCTCCCCTTACAAAATCCTTTTCAGGAGACTCTCCCCCCAGCGCAAAAGGGGAGAAGCGTGTAACTGCAACTATGTTAGCAGAAATTTAGAAAAAATATAGATTTAAGGGTATTCAGTCAGTAGAGAAAGAAATTTAGTAAGTTCTGTGTTAGGATCTGGCTGGCAGAATTAACTTTTTGAAAAAGTATTATACACAGGTATTTGTAATAAATTTGGAGTCATAGTTGGAAGACTCAGATCATAATTGGCTTATTTTCCTAACTATTGTAATATTGAGAGAGGAGGCACCTGAAAGTAAAAATAGATGCAAAGGAAAGGGCCTGCAGAAATAACTGACTCAGCTGATTAAAACTGCTCTCTCTTCCCCCTTTCTGCCCTATGTAACATGTTTTCCATAGCTGCATCCCCCACCTCAAGGATTCTCCAGCCCCTTCCCTATCTCTCTAGCTGTATAGGAATGTCAAGACCGTGGAACTGTTTGCTGTGTTACAGCAAGAGCTCAGCCTTTGGACAAGGAGCCCCTTGAGTGGGCTGCAGACATCAATGAATGCTGCTCCCTGCCTGTAAGCCTAGGAGTGCCCTCTCTTTGTTCAAAAATCTAATAAAGGTGTTGATAATTCAACAGTCCCCCACCCAAAGCTGCTCCTCCCCACTCTGAGTAAGGAGGGGCATGTAAAAATCTCAAGACAAAGGAATCACGTGCCCCTTGCATGGACACTGGGAGGGTATAAAAGCTGTAAGAAATCTAACCAAGGGGGGACTGTGCTTTGGGTCTGTTGAACGCCCCATGCTCTCTGCCGGCATTAAATTCTCCTTCCTCTAACAAAGTTGTCTGAGCGTCTGAATTCCTCCATCGGGTTTCGCTTCCTGCAACAATATAATTCTCATTTAAAAGATAAATTAAACTTTAGAAAGAGCCCCCATCCTTCTAGGGAATTAGGTCCACCCCTTTTAGTCAAGAGAAGAAATATAGGTTATGGATTGGAAAAAGGAGCCATTCCAGCCAAACTAAACAGGCTCTCACATGGTTATATTAGCAACTCTCATTGCCATTAAAGTTAACAGGTATTACTCCGTGAATCTACCACACCTGGGTAAAGCAAGCAGCGTCTCTGGGAAACTTAGACTACAGAACATTTTCTTGATCAGCCTCTCCAGATCCTGCTCCAGAGGCAGCAGAAAATCCACCTGAGATCGTCAGCCCTGCTCTGGCCACACCCCGAAGCTGGTCAGTCTACGCTCGGCAGAAACTTGAGGAATTTCACCGTGAGACTCCTTATAATTGGACTTTAGGGAGGAAATTGGTGCAAAGAACTGTGAACTGTTATCCACGTTACCAAAAGAGGTCAGAGAATGTCCACTACCTCAGTTTTCTATAGCTACCGTGAATGGCAGTGCTTTTCAGATATATTTTCCAGAGCCGCACTGGACATGGCAAGATTTACCACTTGCTGGATGTGAGAAGTGGCCCCTGAACAGGAACCCGAGTATGGGAAAATGTGTAAATGAGGTAAGGGGAGTAGACTCCCTTGGGAAAAGCCTACGCAAAAGAGTAGGAGGGAGAAAATACAGATCACAGCCCAGCAGACTTCAGAAAAGCACGCATGTTAAATAAATTTAGGGAATGGGCTGTCCTAACCAGGAGTAAAACATAGGACAACAAGGGTCAAAGGACTGCAATGTTTTTGTGCAGAGCTTAAAGCTATACTTTGGGCTATGGAATATGGTGCACACTCACCAGATTCAGCAATTTTAGACCTCATATAGGAAACTTGTCCCTGGTTCCCAGAGGAAGGAACTGTAAATAGCTAAAGCTAGAAAAAGATTGGGAAGCTACTGGGTGGCCCCACATAGGCTTTACTAGATTTGTGGAAACAAGGCCTACAATTGCCTCCCCAAAATTTGAAAGGAAGCTGTATAATTAGCATGATAAAGTCTTCCTCCTACCTCTGAGAACAGGGGAATTGCTTGGTCACCCAGTCCGAAAAGCCCTTGCAGGGTGTGGTGGTGTGCGCCTGTAGTCCCAGCTACTCAGGACGCTGAGGTAGGAGGATCGCGTGAGCACAGGAGTTTTGGGCTGTAGTGTGCTATGCCGATCGGGTGTCCTCACTAAGTTCGGCATCAACATGGTGACCTCCCAGGAGCGGGAGACCACCAGGTTGCCTAAGGAGGGGTGAACCAGTCCAGGTCCGAAATGGAGCAGGTCAAAACTCCTGTGCTGATCAGTAGTAGTAGGATTGCGCCTATGAATAGTCAGTCACTGCACTCCTGGCCTGGGCAGCATAGCAAGATCCCATCTCTATTACAGCAGGTAAAAGAGAACTTCAAATAGGGGACTGGAAGGATAATGAGTGGCTCCCAGAACACCTAATCCAATACTATCGGTCAGCCACTTGGGCAAAAGAGATCTCAGGGATACCATACCCTCATTTACATGTTAAATCGAATTATCCGACTGCACGCAGTTACTAACAAAAGTAGGAGAGCCCTGACCAATCTGGCACATCAAGAAACTCAAACGAAAAATGCCATCTACCAGAATAGGTTGGCACTAGATTATCTCTTAGCAGCAGAAGGAGGTATATTTGGGAAATTCAATCTCACCAACTGTTGTGTGCAAAGAGAAGACCAGGCCCGGGCTGTTGAAGATTTTGTCAGATGATGGGACTGGCACATGTGCCCGTACAAACATGGCCTGGATGGGACCCCAATAACCTCTTTAGAGATTGGTTCTCCACTTTTGGAGGCTTAAAGACCTTAATTAGAATAGTACTCCCCCTCCCTGATACCTGCCTACTTCTGCCTTACCTGTTGCCTCTTGTTTGGACAATTACCTCCCTTATAGAAGCTACAGTGGAGAGAAAGACTACAGCAAAGATCTTTATGCAATAGAATTATAGGTCCCCGGTCCAGGGAGACCAAGAGGGATATCAGAAAAATAGTCAAAAAGGTGATGCCCTATAAAGAATTTAGACAGACATCAAAAGGGAAGAATGATATGAGAAATGTAAAGAAATCTAAGATTGCTACCCTGTCCTGAAGGAGTTTTTCCAACCTCCTCTCTCTGGAACTCTACCTTTCCTGCACGCATGAAACAAAAGACCTCCGAGTCTGATGCGGAGGTAATCAATGTATAAATCTACCTGCCTGCCTTTGTTCAGGGCTCAGACTCTGGAGAGTGACTCCTCGGAGCCTGCCGGCGTAAATAAACCTCCTTTGATTCTTAGGTCGCTGAGTGCCGCTTGGTTCTTCCACATTCACAGGCCAAAATCTGCAACAGTCTCCCAGAGTATCAAGATACTTTCCAACAGATCTGCAGCCCTCATCGCTTCTTTCTCAATTAACTTTGTTTAGCATTCATTGTTCGTCAACTCAGAACAGTCTGGTTCAAGGTGAGCAATTACAGCTTATTCTAGATGATCTGAGAGCCTCAACTGCACAGCAAGAAGACAAGGTAAGTGAGCACATGGCCTTTTGCAAAGAGGGAGGCACAGCCTTAGGGGAGAGGAACATATGACCCTTTGGGAAGTCCCCTGGAGGACTGGTATGCAGAAGCTCACAGGGCTATGACATTCACAGCTGGGAGGGAGGCTTCAGGTAAGGAGGTATCAGTGGTGTTTTGAAGGAAACAGGGCAGTTGAGGGCAGGCAGAGCTCCCAGGAACTTTGGGCTCCCTGCACTTTCTGCTTGGAGTGGTTCCAGGGTGGTGTTGGTTATTGGTCATGTCTGGTTCAAGTTTATCAGTCTTCACTAGCACAAAAATGCAGGAGAGAGAGGCTTCAAGCAACCTCTTGAAAACATTTGCTATTTGTGGGGAGCTGTGTGGAAGAGTATGGATTTCACCCTGCAGCCCAGAAGAAAGCACCATATTCTGACTCTGTGATATTTTCTGCTTTATTCTGTTCTGCTAGGAAAAGGCTGGGCTGCGTTGGCAAAAAAAAAAAAAAAAAAGGGGGTTCTATGGAAAGTGACCTCACAGTGGGTCTGATGGTAAATCCCTACCTGGGCAGGTGGTGGCAGGGAGGTCAGGCCCCAGGCACACAGCTTCTTTAATGAAAGGCTCATATTTGTCTCGAGCTAGCTCTGTCTCCTGTCCAGGGTCACAGGCCTTTGCTTTCAGAGTCTCCTTCTAAAGGTGACCTAGAAGAGCACATAGCCTGGTTATGCTCCTACAATTAAATCTCCACCTCCATGGAACCTTCCCTAGTTTCCTCAATTCCAAATGCACAAAGGAAACTGCAAAGCCATCATTCTCCAGAGTGTTTGAGGCAATTGTCAGTTTTAGCTCAAATATACTCATAAAATCTCTCTGTGGGTGTGAACGTTCCTTAAGTGACAGTTCTCTCATCAATCCAAATCAATTTGGGCTCCCATGAGCATTTCTTCCAGTAGAACTATTTTGGCCTTCCATGCTTTTTTCTGCATTGTCCAGTTTTAGCGAGTGTCCTGTCAGTTTAACCAAACCTGCAGCCTAAAGACATCAGATTGCCCTGGATGTCCACTCAGGTTCATCACCCTACTGTCCTTCAGCTGAGCCTTCATCAAGGATGCCCCAGGTCAGTCGGTTTAGCCAGAATGCCCCTTACCCCTCATGTTTCCTCTCAGTAATTTTCTGTCCACTGACCCCACCCCCACAGCTCCTTGCCTGTAAATCTCTACTTTTCCTTGTCCACAGAGTTGAGGCCAATCTCTGTCCTGCATGGGGCCCCCCAAACCCCTGGACTTTCCGACTGACCTACTTAAATGATTAAGCCAGTATCCTTACAATTTGGCAGCCAGTCAATGTTTTCCATATGTTCCCCTTCCTTATATGGAATATCTATAGTTGAATAGGAATGCGGAAGTACAAGATTGTATAAAACTGCCCGCCATGTTACAACTGGGACTCAGCCTTTGGATAAGAATCTGCTGAGCTGGTGCTGGCGTCAACAAACACAGCTTCCTGCTTACAGCTTCGATGTCCTGTCTTTCTGTTTGAGAATCCTACGACATTTCCATACCTAGCCCATTAGTCCCCAGAATGAGTCTGTCTCGCCATGCTCATCAAGTGTCGTGGGTAGTTTATTTTTATAATGTTTTCACAAGCTGCTGTGGGGGATCATAACCAGTCACCCCACTATGTGCCTATGTGGCATATGGGTTGTTTTGGGCTAGAGGCAACCGAGACCCTGTAGGCTCTAGAGAAGCTCTGCCACTTAAGCCCCTGGAAGAACTTGCGTTAGGGGCCTGGCCCATAGCCACAGAGAAGCAGAGTCACCTCTTTTGACCTGCAGGGCAGGGCAGACTTCTGGTTATGAAGCACTTGCTCTTCTCATCCCACAGGTGCTCTCTGAAGCCCCTGGGCCTCACCCCTAGCTTGGATGTCTGGAACACATCTCTGACCCCGTGCTGCAAGTAGGTCCTCCAGCTCTTAGGTGTGTAGGGCTTCCCATATGTGCGTGTGTTAAATCAGGTCATTTTTCTTGTTGGTCTGGGTCCGTTCATATAGTGGTGTTGATGACAGTTTCTCATTTCTCAACTCTGGCTACAGGATGCCAGAGTTCAGTTAGCATTTTGGGGAGCCCAGGAGAACTGTGGGCCACTTACTCACTGGCATGACAAGAAAATAGATAATTGTTAATGTGGACACAAGGGGCCACATACTAAACCTGACAAGCTCAGGAGAGACCAGCATGGTGGGCCCTACAAACTCAGAGTCTGAATGTGAGCACACAGGGTGCTCCGAACATAAAAATTCCTACCTAAACAAATCAGGTCATGGTGGGCAGTCACATCCCAAGCCTGTAGCTTCCTTGACAAAGGTCAAGCTGTACCTTAAGTAATCCTATTGTCTTTGTGCATCTAAAGGTCACATACCTTTGAAATGTCAGAGTGATCTCCTTTTCCAGACCCCTCAAGGCACAACCTCAGGCACCAGAGCATGAGACCACAGAACCTCTCCCTGTTATCTTGTCCCCTGCATATCATCTGTTTGAGCTGTAACTGTTAATTATTAACTCTATACCCACCCATGTAAAGGAAATGTGTATCTCCCCTTTTCGCTTTTATCCAATCCCAGAAATTTCGTGGCTTAGCTTTTTCCCACCCCTAATCTGCAACCCATGGATTTCATGTAATCCTCCTTATGTCTCCTCCTGTGATTCTAATTCTCTGGAGCGTTTTAATCTGTTGAGATTTTGCTTTCTGGCAATTGCCATCAGTTTGGCTCAAGTGAACTAATGAAAGTTTTCTATAGATTTGGGTGTTACTTCCATGATATTAATACAGGCATTGAAAATAGCAAGATACTGTCCCACAACTATGATAGAACCAAGCAGTCCTTGAAAGGGCCCTTGCATACCTCAGCCACCACAAGGTTGTGGGAAGACCCTATCAAGGAAAAATTATTCCCAAGATCCATGGAATGGTGGAACTCAGACTCTCAGCTTGCAGTGGTTTGCAGGTGTGGATGGAAAGGGTGCTATAATAAGTTGTAAATTTCTACCCAGCAGGTCCTTGTGGAGAGTGGCACCCCAGGCCTACCACTTCTTCAGTGAGAAGTTTTAAGCCAGCCTTGTCCATTGTTTTACTGCATCCAGGCTAATGCACCTTTGAAATTCCAGAAAACTCCTTAAAGGCATAACTGCTCTCCAGAGAGCACAGGGTCTTAACTAGCCTGCAATCCCCCCCATACCCCTCACCTCCCTTATACTCTTTTTCTTCTGCATCATCTTCCTCATGTTCCTTCCTGAATTTCAAATCATAAATGAAACGACAAAGCTGTCACTCTTCAAAGCATTTGAGATCTTGTTCCTGGGCATGTCGTCAGTTTGGCTCAAATAAATTTTATATAAAAATTCTCTACAGGTGTGGATGTCATCACACCAACACAAACAGCACCAAAGCATGTGTCATGGGCTTTGCAAATAACACAAGCCTAGCTCCTAAGCATCACCCCAAATAGTAAAAGTTGTAATTCTGCACTGGTGTGGAGGGCCCTGGGTGTGGCTTGAGCTGGTGGACAGATGCTACCTTGATGTGACAACAGCTGCCTTCCTGTGTGGCCTCCTTGACCCAGATATTGACATAAGCAGTGATCAAGCCTGTAGAGAATTTTTAAGAGTTTGAGTCAAACTGATCAGTTGCCTGGGAGCAAGAGCTCAAATGCTTCGGACAGTGACAGCTTTGCAGTTTCTTTTGTGCATTTGCATTAAGGAAAGAACGAAGGAAGATGACATGGAGGGGGCAAGCGTGTGGCATGCTGGGTCACAGAGTAGTCAAGGCTCTGTGCTCTCCTGAGTGTGGTCACCTTTAGAAGGAGGCTCTGAAAGGGGGCATTTCAAAGGCCTGTAACCCTGGTGCTCAGGAACAGGGGACAGGGCTAGCTTGGGGCAAAGATGAGCCTTTCATTAAGGAAGATATGTGCCTGGAGCGTGAACTCCCATCACTGCCTGCCCAGGTAGGGATTTGAGATCAGATTTTTTGTCCATACAGGTTTTCCACTATAGGAAAAGAGCGTTTAACATTGATGTTCCCATTTCTTCCTTTACGTTACTTATTCTCACTTGGAAAGTTACAATTTATGTATAATCTTAAAGAAGTCTCATGATCAGTTATTATTTATCGCCACAACTATTTGGTATAATTAAAAAAAAATTTTTTTTAATTTGCTGCTTCTACTAACACAGAGTTAATACCATAATAAATACTCAGAAATTATCCAGTATCAAACTCCTTAACTGAGTCTAAACCAAGGCTCAGAAAAATGAAGGATCCACACACAGGGCATTGGAGGAATCTCTGGGGACACAATTTCCAGGCTCTTTTAAAGGGACCGCTACTTGGACTCCTTGGTTCCAGAGCCCCCTCCTCCCTGGCGAACATGCATGCCTGTCGGCCTTCCTCTTCTGCCCTGACCACTGGACCCTCCCACTTCTCCAGTTCCTTCTCCCCATCAGAGCACCGCTGTGGCTTCATTTGGGCTCCCAGAGTTCCAGAGGACCAGTCCCTCTGGCGTAGGGGACGGCTTTACTGACCTTTGCGGTCCCTTTGGGAGGGAGGGGTGTGCTGGCTGCAGGGGGGTGCCTAAGAGGACAGTCAGGGCGCACAGCGGTCTGGGAAAGTGGGGGTGGGGGTGGGGTGGGAACGTCTGGCTAAGTCTGTGGGCCCCCAGGCCAGAATTTGTGATGGTGGAATCTTAGACAGGCTCCCTGGGGCTCCAGACCCTGGAGCTACCCACTGTCAGTTACCACCAGCCAATCACCACCTTTGGTGCCGTACTGGTTGGTTAGAAGGGCTCTGGAAGCTGGAGGGATGGGCGTGGAAAGGGGTCTCAGGTAGCTTCTCCCTTCCAGAAAAATGAACGGGAGGGATCTTCGTGCGTGTGTTTATTTCTAAATTACCACGTGGATGTTTGAAATCACAATTCACCAGAATTTCTGCCTCCAATTTGTAGAGCAGAAAGTTTAAATAAATTTTAAAAATCCCATAGTTTTCATAGGTAATCTTTTTTAAAAAGCAAGTTATAGCAAGGCATATAAATGTTCAATCTCTGGACAAAAAATGAGTGCTGTGATAGATCATCGCTTCCTACCTGGGCAGACTGTAATGGGAGGTCACACCCCAGGCACATACTTTCTTAGTGAAAGGCTCATCTTTGCCTCAAGCCAGCCCTTTCCCCTGTTCCCCTGAATCCAGGGTCCCATGCCTTTGAGCTACCTTTCAGACCCTCTTTCATTCCTCACATCTTTTGAGATCTTGCTTTTGGACATGCCAGTTGCTTTGGGTCAAATAAACACATAAAAGTTCTCCACAGGTTTGGGTGTTTATTCCATGAACAAATCACTATGTATGCCCTGTGTATACCTATGGATGATTCCCATGTGATTGTTTTTGAGAGTCATTAAAGGAAAAAGCTAGAGCTGAAGTCAACACCTCTCATTGGTAAGGACAAAGGGCTTTCCCAGCAGATCGGCCCTTGCCAGAGGGGAAGTAGGGCTTTCAGGTCTGAGCTCTCACCACCTTGGACTGTATCTCCTCATGGGGGAGGGGGAGTGTCTCAGGAATTTGGGGACAGTATGACCTTTATTGCCGCGTGTGCGTTTCCAGGACTGTCACCAATGCCCAGTGCCACCCTAAGGCCTTTTGCGCTTATCTATATATACTGGGCCTTACACAGGCTCAGTGAGTCCAGTTTCTCTGGAGTGCTGGTGGCCCAGTACCATGGGGAGGATAACTAGGACCCCTTCTTTAAATCCGGAGACTGGCAACAAACCCCTTTTTTCCTGCAGGTCAGAGACTTGAGCAGGGCCAATTAGCTCGTTGGCGACCTGCGGGGTCGCTGGTGTTTAACAAAAGAGGCTCGAGATTGGAGGGGAGGCGCCTATTGCCACAGTTGGGGCACTGAGCCCATGGACTCCAGGGGTTTGGACACAGGCTCCCGTGTCCTCAGGGTCAGCAGGACTGGGGTGTGGGAAGTATCCGACAGCAGGGCCACTCACTGCCCACCCGCTCCCTCCACACACAAGTACTCTAGTCCACAATGTGAAAAGAAGGGGTCCCCTCTAGAAGTGGTTTGGAGATCAGCCTGGAGCCGAGAGAGTTCCCAGAAGTGAACACACAACTCTGTTTGAAAAGGTATATATATGGCTCAGGTATATATATGGCTTGAAAAGCACCCTAAATCACTGAGTTATGTGGAGAGTGCGTTTGAAAAGCATTCGAACAGACTTTTAAAGGATGCCAGGGAACTGCAGGCTTAATTCTGAACAAAGAGAAGCACGGTCTGGAGGCAAGAAAATGAGAAGAATTTCTTGTCCTTGGGTTTTTATCTTTTGGTGCCATGAAGAGTTCTGATTTTAGAGGAACCCTCACCACACTGTGCCAGAGTGAGGATCAGTCCCTGAAATATCATAAATGCGTATGTACTAGATATGATGGCAAATGCATTTCTTCCTTTAGTTTTTAATGTAAAACGTGTGAAAGGCGACAGTGTAATCTACAGTCGGTACACTGTACGTTACATCCCGGGCTTACTACCTGATAACTGGAATTGTACCTTTGACTCTCTCCACTCATTCCTGCCCCACAGCATCCTTGAATTTTTACATGGACCGGAAGAAAAGGCCCTTCCCCCGCCTCCACCCAAAGAGGGGCTATAAAGCCTGAAGAATCAGTATCTGCCCAAATACCTGCTGCGGATTTCAGGCATTCTAGGGCCTTCCCCGAGAACGGGAAGTCAAAGGCGCACCTGCACTCAGGAGTGGAATGCAGTGTTTTCAGCTGAGCTTCCTGCACAATGCCCCCTCTTATTGCTTAATAGCAGTCATGTACTCTTCTAAAATTAATTGGCTGGCCAACTCAAAGGCTGAAAACATTTTCTAAAGAAGTGATGGCAGGCAGCCTCCTTGGCTCAGACCCTGGAGAGCAACGCTCTCCACGCCCTCCTAGGCCTGGGGTGCAGGAGTGACTGCTGTGCCTTCCTCAGGTTCTCCGGAGCAGTCGAAGGAATTAGGCCTGTAGCTGGCCAGAAACCCACACCCAGAGTCCCAGGAGACAGGAGGAAATACGGAGTGGCCAAGGCACGATCCACCATGCGGAGGTGCTCAAGCCGTGCAGGTGCTTCAGGGACGTCGCATGCACCGTTGGGTCAGTTGGACATGCACGTTCGGTAAAATGGTGACTGTGGGGTATCAATAGCTCTGGACGTGTTTAATACAAATTGCGAGGTCATGCATTTTTTGCCCGGAGGAGTCATAAATCCACCTCTCATACTCCACATTTTGCGCGGGTGAACTCCCTTTTCAGCTTTCCTTCACTGTGACCACCAGCGAGTGGAAGATGCTTAGGGCAGCTGTGAGCACTCGCGTTAGAAATCTTCCCAAGTCCAGCTCCCAGCTAGATAACGATTTGGGGAGTGCTGCACCAAGAGGCTAATCCCTGCATGGAGTTACCGCCCTGCAGTCTGTGCTGAGGCTCCGGGAGCCCCTCACTGGATCCGCCCCGTCCTGCCTGGACGCGCCCCGGGAGGTTTTCATTCTTCCTGTCATCTTTTGACTTAAGGTCCAGGGTTGATTCTGGCCCAGCAAGTCTAAGGCTTCTCTAGAGCGCCCTCTTGGGAACTCATGGTGGCCCTGCCATACAGCCATGTGAGAGAAAGCCTCCTGCAGCAGAGGAAAGAAAAGGGCCACATGGTCTTTGTTTAGAGTTGGTTGTGACAACGTTGCTAGAAGCAACCACAAAACTTTAATAAGTACACAATTGGCGTATTATGTATAATGCACATATAAATGTGAATATCCTCTGACATACCATTAGTCTCCTCTATAATTGAGGATATATTTTTCTAGATATATCTTTTCATCTTTTTTTCAGATATTTTGGGACATACTTTTTATCCAGGATGGCTCTCTATACAGTTCTGCAGGTTGAGCTGTGAACAAGGCAAACACACTTTCCAGTACTCCTGCAGTTGACGTGTGTGTATTCACCGCACAAAAGAGTTTTTTTGAAAATTATTTTACTCCAGTTGGATCACAAGATGCATGTATTTGGCGTGGAGTCTTCCTCACTTAGCGATACATTTTGTGTGCTGTGGGTAGACTAGGAAGTGGTGCCATACTGTTTTCATTCTCTTCCCATGGCAGGCAAACGTATTCTCTAGAATGCAAACCATGTGACCATGAGTTAGTATTTCTTCTGGAGAGATGCCTAAGAGAATTACTGCATCAGGAGTGACCTCAGAGGTGACCTCAAATTGTCCTTTCAATGTACACTTCCAGTACAAGGTGTAAGCACACTGTTTGCCAACATTGAGGTCAGAGACAGATGCTCTCAAACTTAAACTTTTGGCTAATCTGACAGGTGAGAAATATTTCTTTTTTGATTGCTATAATTTGTATTTCCTAATCACAGGGAAGACAATATCTTTCTATACAACTTATTCTTTTTATGTCAATGACAGCTAGCACCCCAGATGGCCTCTGATGATTCTGCTCTCCTGCTCCTCATAGCTTGTGTCCCTTCCCATGTGTTCCACCAACAGCAGATGATATTGTGGAATTGAAGACACTTTGAAGACCCCTGAGACAGATCTGCACTCAGGCCTGGCACTCAGGCAGGCACTGTGGAGATGTGGCTTCATGGAGGAGGTGTTTCAGAGGGGTGATGAGCCACAGCAGATGATAGAAGGGTGGCGCGTCCCCTCCAGGATCAAGTTATAAAAAGCTGTGGCTCTCATCTCATCAACCCCCTGCCCTGTTGTTCCCTCTCTCTGTGTCCCATCATCTGCTCTGGGGAAGCCAGTGTCCATATCCTGACCAGTCCTGTGGTAAGAGCCCTGTGGCCAGGAAGCAACCCCCCTCTCAGCTGCCTAGCACCAGCTTCAAGGTGTATACTCTGGACACCCAGCACCACCTGAGAGACCTGGAGCCAGGACCACCCACCCAGCTGCCTCCATCCGGACCCATAGACACCCACATGTTGTACATGTGGCAGCAGGTGGCTAATATAATGTCTTACTTGCTTGTTTATTTTTAGAAGCTCTTTACACATTTTGGGTATTAATAATTTTTTAATATAAAATGAGGATATTTAAAAAAATATATCCTTATCATTTGTCTTTTTAACTTGATTTATGGCATCTTTGGTCAAATACAAGATATAGAATCTAAAAGATATGAAGCTGATATTTCCCAAAATGAATGGGGGAATAAACATTTTCAGCTGAAGTAGGGAGAGAATATTGTGGAATTGAAGACACTTTGAAGACCCCTGAGACAGATCTGCACTCAGGCCTGGCACTCAGGCAGGCACTGTGGAGATGTGGCTTCATGGAGGAGGTGTTTCAGAGGGGTGATGAGAGCACAGAATTCAGGGCTGCACTGTCTCAGACCAGCAGTCCAGTTGCCTCTTTCCACTAGGTGTGGCCTTGTGTATGTATTTATATTCACTGTAGTGCAGTTTTTTCACTTGTCAAATAATAGTTCTCACCAACAGGGTTACCATGGAATAAAACATGGAGTAGATGTACCATCTAATGCAATACTATGCACTGATGTATGATCCTTCTTGATCACAGAATCATGTGCAGCACATGTGTGATTCTATAGTTTCTGTAGTAGAGCTTCGAGTGTGGTCTGCCACACACACAGAACCATCGCTCACATTTAACAGGCACCACAGTGTGGGCTGAGTTCATCATGTAAATTTCAGTTCCCTCACCTATAAAATGTGGATGTAGATAAGAGTGCACACCAGACGGTTGCGAGGCTTTGTGATATATAAGAAATATATATTTGTTCTTTGTCACGGGATCATTACACAGAACTTCTAAAACCCTTGGAATTTACTGAGTGATATGTGTGAGAGAAGCATCTTTTGTTCCTCACAATAAGCCTCTTTCAACCATACTTGAGTTTCTGCTAATGAGGTGACTGACTCAAGGTGGGGCCGCTGGTTAACTTTGCGATGAGGACTGGTTATCAGGAGAAACAGCCATGATGAGAAGGTCAGGACTTTCAGCCTCACTCTGACTTCTGAGGAGGAGATAGGGGCTGGAGGTTGAGTTCCACCACCAGTGGACTAGTGATTTAGTCAATTGTGCCTAATTAATGGAACCTCCACAAACCCCTAAGTGATGGGGTTCGGGGAGCTTTAGATTGGTGAAAACGTGGAAGAACTGGGAGACCCAGCAAGGAGGCTCTGTGCCCCCCAACCCCAATCCAATCTGTGTTATTTGTTCCTCCACTAAGCTATTATTGAATTGTGTCTTTTTTAATAAAGTAGAGAAGTGCTTCCCTGAGTTCTGTGAGCCAACCTGGAACACTGTGAAATCTGAGGTGGAAAGTGGGCATGGAAGCCCTTGAATTCATAGCCAATCAGTCAGAAATACCTATCACAGTCTGGATTTGTGATTGGCATCCAGAGTGGGGGCGGTCTTGTGAGACTGAGCCCTTCACCTGTGAGATTTAAAACTAAGTTCAGCTGGTATCAGGACTGAGTTGCAGGATAACCAGCTGGTGTCCAGAGCATCAGAAAATCAGCTGTTGGGTGGAGAACAGACCCATATTTGGTGTCAGAAGTGTGAGTGAAAATAATTCAGAGGGTTAAGTAGGGTGATGTCAGCAAGGTGTTTGCATTATCCTGGCACATGTTTTTTCATGATGGTTACCAGGAAATTACCGAGGAAAAAGAATTGAGTGCTTTTGAATTGATGCATAAGGTCTAACAGGCTACAATTGTGCTGATACTTTCCAAAACCTGGTGCTCACCCCTGTGACAGGTGGGCAGGGAGGTGACTGTGAAGTAGACAGTGACTCTGCCTGAATGGTTAGGAATAGATAGACATGGAGACACAGTGGTAGGAAGTGGGGTTGACCGGTCTGCCCTGCCCATCATAGCTCCCTGCCCCTTCTCCTCACTTCCTCTGGGTTATCTTAGAAGTAGTGTCTGAGGTCAGCCCATCTGAGTGTTGCCATCAAGACTGTATTTGTGAGGAAGGTGAGAATCAAGGAGTGCCAAGGGGAAGGTCTGGGGAACTGTGGAGCCCTGGACACAGGCCAGGCAGGCAAAGCCCAGTGTTGGTGAGTGTGAGCTGCTATAACAAGGCTGCAGGCCCTGGTCTCTTCAACAGTGGGAGTGAAGCCTCCCCATCCTGGAGGCTGCACAACATGGGTTCTTTCTAAGGCCTCTTCTCTTGACTTGTAGATGGCAGCATCTTGTGACAGTCACATGGCCTCTTCTTTGTGCTGTGGAGAGATTTCTCTCTCTGGTGCTCTTCGTACTAGCTAAACACGAGGGCAGAACCCTCAGTTCCTCACCTAGCATGGACCACCTCCCCACAGCCCTGCCTCCTCATGCCATCCTGCTGGGCTTAGGGATCCACTTGTGAATCTGGGGGTTGAGCATAACATCCAGCCACAGCTTTTCTGAGTCATGACAGACCACCACATGACAGCCCACCGCTGGGACAAGGGACTGTGGTAGCCTGTGGGGAGCTGCTCTGCAGTGGTCCCCGCTCAGGTCCTCATCTCCCTGGGAGGCTGTCATACATTTTGTCAGGACTTCTGAGGTTCTAGTGAGGTGTGGGGCCTTCTTTCTACCCTGCTAGGAGCAGCGCTGCAGAACATAAAGCCACTTAGCTACAGTCTGGGACAGGCCCCTCTGCCTGGGCAGCCCACAACTTGCCCCTTTCGTTGGAGTATCTTGCTTTTGGTGTGTGGGATGATGGCCACAGGGAGCTGGCATTTTTGACTGCTCTTCCTTTTGCAGTCAAGAGTCTGGACCTGTGAGTGGCTCCTCATGTCTTTACCAGCCGAATCAGTCAAGTCTGTCTTCACACAATACACATTCAAGAGAGAACTGCTACATGCTGTGCAGTGTGGGTGGGTGTTTTCAGTATCACAATACTGAAGGACATGATGAACATTTAGTAGGTGGGGTCAGGGCCTATCTCAAAGATTATTCCTCTTAGAATGCATGTGCTACATCAGGAACATTAGGTGGTGAAGGAAAATGGCATGATGGTGGCAGGCAGAGCTAGTTTGCTAGGGCTGCCATAATAAAGTACCTCAGCCGAGTGGCTGAAACAACATAAGCTGTTTGCTTGCAGTCCTAGAGGCTGGAAGTCTGAAGTCAAGATGTTGGCAGGGCTGCTTTCTCCTGAGGACTCTGGACAGGCCGCCTCCTCCCTGTGTCCTCACACCGTCATCCTGTGTCTGTGTTTTAATCTCCTCTCCTTACAAGGACACCAGCCACATTGGACCGAGCTACCCTAGTGACTTCATCTTCCTCTAATCACCTCTTAAAGGCCTTATCTCCTTATATTGCCACAGTCTGTGGTCCTGGGGATTAGGACTTCAACATGTGGAGTTTAGGGGGACACAGCACACCATTACACAGGGGGAGGTGTTGCTAAAAAATTATGGGACACACAGCTACTACATTTCATTCTTTTGTTTTACCCCAGAGCTCTGGGGCCACCTCCCCCAAGGCTGATAAAAACTATGCTGCTGTGTGTGAGCTCAGAGCTAGATACAGTCCCTGTTACCACAACTCCACCCTGTCCCACTGATCTCAGAAGCTGCCAAACATGTCTGTATCAGCTGTCCATGTTAGCAATCCTTTGACCTTCCACTAACAGCATTTTAATAGTCACACACAGGAGTGTGTAGACTTCTGCAAATCATGACAGGTTTATAGGTGCTGAGAATTCCCAGGAAGGCAGGGGGGCTGGTCTGTCATGGATGGGGGCCTGGCACTGTCAAAGTACCTCAGTGGGGAGGAATGCTTGGCAGCCAGTCCACTGTGAGGGTGGTATGAGAGCAGAGAGAGCAGTGTGGGAGCAGACGGGGATTGCAAATTCCTGTAAGCCAGTGGGTTTCCTGGGATGTGAACAGAGAACTGCTTCCCTCCTATTCCTCCCCCCATCCCACCGGCCCTGATTTCTCTGCTTTCTGAAGTATGGAGGTATGATGTAGAGAACACCTGAAACTTTAGAGCTGACACTGGAGGCTGCAGTTAAGCCTGGTGCCCTGCCCACCCTCCCCTGGCACATGGGGCCTGCGTCCTGAAGTAGAGAAGGAGGAGCTCATTGGATCACTCACCAAACCTCCTTTGTGAGTCAACACTACTGAGCACTTGAGAGTGTTATACATTAAAGTTCTGAGACCAATGGCATTAGTGTCTACATGGAAAGAGACATAAACCAGGGCAGGTGCACACACACCCAGAGCCCTCTCTCCCACTGCGTCTCTAAAATATTTTAATGCCTGAATAGACTGACATTCTCTCTTTACTCTTTTAAGACATTTCTGACTTTTCTCACATAATTCTGTTCCCTCCACCCCCCCCCCCCGCCCCATAAACCTCTAAAAGCATGAACTGTGTGTATTAACTGGGAAAGAGTGACAGGTTCAGGACACCGAATCTTGTCACCCAAGGACATGTTTCACGTTGTCTTTGGTACCCCCTAAGGACCTCTTATAATTATTATTATGTTTTTGAAAAACCAAAGCCAAGTTTTTTTGTTCATTTCTTACATTTGAAGCACTCTTTGATCACATCCTTGGCCTGAGACTTTTTTTCATAGTCCTTAACCACCACGCAACTATAACCAACCACTTTCCAGGGATTTCCCTCTCTGCCAGTTTTACAGAGGCCAACCCATTTCTCTAGTTTCTTGTTGTCATCAATCTTAATTAGGTTGATTTGGTGTTCAGCACAAACGGCCTCCACCAACTTGATATACATAGGCTCATTACAGTTGGATGCAAGCACACACAGATGGGCCTGGTGCTTGTCTAAGGCTTTGACAGCTTCACAAATTCCACATGCTAGGCCATCGTGAATGAGGGTGGTCTTCAGCACCTCTTTTAAGGCAGTATTAACGTCTATTATACCTCCAATTCTTTCCTCGGCCATGGCAGTGGGTTACGGGTAGAGCTGAATCCTGAAAACACCCAAGCCTCACCTCAGCGCTACTCCGTGGCAGCAGGGAAAGAGACCCCTCAAGTACCTCTTTAAAAAAGTCTCTTCATGTTGTTCTTGCACTTTTTTTGTTAAGTTAAATCTATTTGGCATTTATTTTTGTTTTCTATTGTAAATAGATTTTCTTCCTTTTTACTTTTAATTTCTGTTTATACATGAAATGTATTGATTTATGCTTATCCATTTTGTGTTGTGTTCAGCCACCATTTTTAAACATTTCTGAGTTAATTCTCTTGTAAGGAGATTAGATTTCCAAAGTAAACAATCACATGATTTGGAAAGAATGACAATCTCATGTCCTTGTTTCAGTTTTCATACTTCTCATTTCTGTCTCTTACCTGATCGTGTGGGCCGCTACCTCTGGAACAGACTAAATAATAATCCTGGATAGACTTATTTCCACCTTTAATAGAGACACCTCCAATATTTTTTCATTCAGCATGATGCTGACTTTCGAACATTTGTATTAGTTTCCTAGGGCTGCCATGTCAAACTGTCACAAACTGGGTGGCTTAAAACAATTGAAATTTATTGTCTCACCTTTCTGGAGGCTAGGTGTTATAAATCCATGTGTTAACCAGGCCATGCTCTCCCAAACCTGTAGGGGAGAATCCTTTCTTGCCTCTTCTAGCTTCTGTGATTGCTGGCAACCCTTGAGATTCTTCCATCTACAGGTGCCTTACTGCCGTCTCTGCTGTAGCCAGTGGTCCCATAGCTATCTATGTGTGTCAGTGTCCTCACACTGTCTTCTCTCTTTTTGTAAGCGGAGTAGTCAGTCACATTGGATTAGGAATCCACCCTATTCAAGCATAACCTCATCTTAACCAATTACATCTGCAATGATCCTGTTTCCAAGGTCATATGCTGAGGACTTGGGGTTGAGGACCCCACACATCAGTCCCACCTATGATAGGCATCTTTATCATCATGTTATGTAAGTGAACATGTGACTATTACTGTAAAGACTATTTACAAATCAATGATAGATGAATATATTGAAAAAGTCAATAAAGATGTTGAATAAAGTGTATGATTAGTCTTTTTGAAAGTGATTGTTTTGTGCTTTCATCCTATTAATGTAGTGAATGATATTAACCTATTTCTTTTCCGCCAGTGCCATTGAGATATAATTGCTGCACAGTATAAGTTTAAGGTAAACAGCATACATTGTGAAATGATCTTCACAATAAGATTACTTAACATCCATGCCTCATATACGTACAAAAAAGAAAAAAAATGTTTTTTCTTTGTGATGAGAACTTTTAGGATTTACTCTCTTAGAAGCTTTCAAATACACTACAGAGCAGTGTCGACTGCAGCCACTGTGTTGTACATTACATCCCCAAAGCTTACTTATCTCACAACTGGAGGTGTGATCGCCTTCCTGCAGTCCCCTCCCCACTCTGGTAACCACAGTTTTAATCTCTTTTTCTTAATGAGTCTTAAAAAATTCCACATATAAGTGAGATCATACAGTATTTGTCTTTTTCTGTCTGACTTATCTCACGTAGTATAATGCCCTTAAGTTCCATCCATGTTTTCACAAATACCAGGATTTCCTGATTTTTCATGGTTGAGTAATATTCCATCGTATGTATGTACCACATCTTTATCCACTCATCCATCAAGGGGCACTTAGGCTGTTTCCATGTCTTGGCTACTGCAATAATGCTGCAGTGAACATTTGAGTACAGATATCTCTTTGAAATAGAGTTTGTTTCTTTTGTGTATATCCCCAGGAGTGGAATTCCTAGATCACACAGTAGTTTTATTTTTAATTTTTTGAGGACGCTCCATAATATTTTCCATTGTGGCTGCACCAGTTTACCATCCCATCAGCAGTGCACAAGTTGAAGCAATTTCTTAACACTGGAACACCTCCACAGACTGGAGTTAGCTGGCGCCTCACTCACTCATTTCACCCCCAACCTTATACTTTTGATGTTCCGCAGGTCTGGGTGTTTGTGTGTGTTTAGCAGTTTGCATCTGTACTTAATGCATAAGAATTAAACCTAGAGCAAAGAGTCCCTTCCTGTGTCATGGGGCGGAGGGTGCTGGTGGGGGACCATGGAACCCAGAGGTGCTGAGCACTGGGAAGAGACAACAGGAGGCTGGTCAGAGACCAGCTCTGTGTACTCTGTGGGCCCAGGACTAAGGCCCTTACCCATGCAGGAACCTGTGTTGGCTTCCAAATGCTGGGATGAAGACAAAAGTTCCCAACTCACCAGCTGGCCCAAACTGTGTGACCCGAACCACTAACTACCATTAAATTAGAGAAAGGGCAATGGGACTATTTTTTACTCTGGAGAGCACCACAGATTTTCCATACAAAAGCAGTTCAATGCCCAGAAGCAAATCCCATCTGGGTGCCATGGAAGGTGAGTGTGCCAGAAACCCCTGTTCTCTTTCTCTGCCCATAGAAACACTCAAATGTATCTTTTGTAATTCTAGTTCAGTTTCTGCAAGGAGAAAACTGGCTGTCTTTTTAAATGACTCAGGCAACTTGTTTCCTTTTCAGTCCCAACATCCGTAATGTACTCTCTAAATTTTTCTATAAAGTTCTGATTTTTTTCATTTTAATTAGTTTATTTTCTGATTTCAGTGGATGTGTAATAGGATATTAGTTTTAGGTGTACAACACACGCTTTTTCTTTTCTATTTAATAGGTAAGAGATGGCATGGTGCATAGCAGTGTCATAGCATGGGAAGGCAGCACATGGGTCTCTGGGAACCAGGGACTCCGGATGTATACCTACAGTTCCCGAAACATGGTCAGGAAATCCTCCTGGGACCCCGGCGACCTTCTAGGGGGCCTGTAAGGTCAAACTCTTTTTGAAGTAGTATTGAGATTTTATCTTTGTTACTCTCACAAGGGGACAGTAGGACTCCCAATAGGCCATACGGTAGGTGATATCACAACAGCCTGGATGCAGGAACCAGTGTGAGAGTCCAGCTGGTTTTCACTAACGAGATGTGCAAAGTGTAATGCAATGTCGCCCCTCTCTCTAGACTTTTTTGTTTGTTTTGGAAAACAGTCATTTTTATGAAAAATGTTACTTAGGTCTACATGTTTAGTATTATTTTAAACTAAATCAATACTTACTCAAGCATTTTCCTCAGTTTAAATTCTTGATAAAGGACATATCCACCTGAGTGACCCTCACACGAGAGTCCTGGGGTTGTCACAGTTGAGGCCAGATCTTCTGTTGACGTCCTGAGAGTGTCAAGGCCAGAACAGGCTGACCTCTAGGTCTCAGTGCACTCTTCTGCAAAGAGTGATGGTCTGTAATGCTCACAAGTGCTCCAAGTGGCTTAGTGTACAGGCTTCTGGGAGCCCTTCCTGTGATTGGTGTTGGTGACAGTGCTGGTGGGGAATGGCTGTGGGGGGATGGGGGTTTGGGTTCTGCAGAGTAGAGTCACCTGCCCTTGATTTGGCTGCTTTTCTGCTCAGGTAGTGAAGAGGAATTTTCTACTCAAATGGGCTAACCTTGTAATCAGCTCTGTTCTGCTTCTGTAGGCATGCTTGCTGCATAGGCCAAAGGGCAGAGTGATCCTGAAATCAACTGAAGACTCAACCTCCCCTTTTATTGCTCTGTCTAGATAACAGATGTATTGCCTAAATTTCTGTTTGAAAATCTCATGCTCTGTAATGGCCCGTAGCCCATAGCAACTCCCTTGATCTGTAACTGTCTCAAGACAAATCAATCAACCAGCCCATGCCAACTGTAACAGTGAAGATATAAAAGCAAAACTGCCCCTGAGCTTGGGGCTCAGATCTTCAGAGTACTAGCTCTTCTAGGACTGCCGTCATAGTAAATCTGAGTTCTCTAGCTCTCCAGTGGTGCTTGGTTTCTTGCTGGTCTGATTTCACAACATTTCTGTAACAGTAGAAGAAACAAATAAGGGATCAGATTAGTATACTGCTTATATGATAATATGTCACCCCAATAAATTCAATAAAAAAAAAAAACACTGCCCAGTGTGAGCATCTGCCAGGGTATGGTGTCACAGGGTCCCTGACCTGCTGTGGCAGCACTGGTCATGGCAAACCCCCGGCCAGAGAGCCGGGATTCCTAGACCCTTGGGTCCGTCTTCCAAGAAGAGGGGGGCTGTCTGCCACACCCATAGCCTCCAGATATTGCCACATCACCCCATTGCCTTCAGGAGTGGGGACAGAGGCCGCATTCCTTCTGGAAATATGAAGATCCCTAGGAAAGGGAGTCTGTGCCCCAGACTCGCAGGAGTCAGATTTCAGGGTAGACTGATCTTGCCACCAAATGACTTTTTTCTTCATAAAAGTTTGAAATATGCATGACTCACTCCCACCCGGTCCCCCACCCCGCCCTGCCCCATTTTTCCCACGCTCCCTGCGAGAGCTCCATCAGTGGTCACCCAGAAAACGTCAGCATTCTCCAGGCCCCCGTCCTTAGCCTCTCTACTGCGACGCCAACGCCTGGGGCCTCCCCTCGGTGACACGGGTCCTCGGTCCTTGCGCCTGTCTGCGCTGTCCTCCCCTGCTTTTCTTCATCTCCAGGAGTCCTCTGCGGGCCAGGGAGGGAGCTGGTCGCCACTAATACGCACGACCAGCAGAGGGCAGAGGAGAGCAGCGGAGCCAAGCGCCGACCCCTCCTAGGCTTTCGCGGGGCGACGCGGTTAGCTTCTTGGCCCGGCGCAGAGTAGGGAGCGGGGCCAGGTAACCTCGTTGCTCAGAGCTCGGGCGGGGTGCAGAAACAGGCCAGATGCAGATGTGGAGACCCCCACCTCCAGATGCGGCTGGAGCCCGGTTTCTGGAAAGGAGAAGTGCCCGGAGTGTGGGCAGGAAAAGTGTTGTGACAGCAGTTCCAGGTCACTTCCATTTTTTTCCTTTCCGTTTTCTTTTGGTTTGAGAACCCTGGTACATTTTTTTTTTTTTTAAAGAAGTGACAAGCAGGATTACGAAACTGTGGTATGTTTTAAATATTTGCTTTGAATAAACCTCCATTTACAGAAAACTCAAAGTCCAGTGCAATGAATTTGTTTCAATGTACACACACACACACTCACACACACACACACACACAGTGATGGAAATATCCAAACAGATGCAAAACTGAAGATTTTTGCTTCCTCCCCCAACCTTTTTAGTACTTTGTTTATTTTCAGGACAGTGACCTCCCGGGAGACTGGGTAAGATCTAGACAGTGCAAGGCGGCCCTGGCACAGGGCTGCTGCCGCAGAGGCCATGCGGCCAGGCAGCGAGATCCCTTAAGCTGTTAGGTTTGCAGCTGACAAGGGGAGTGGGGGAATGGAGGGCGGGCTTGTTCCTGGGAGCAGACCTCTATCCTTAGTGATCCGGACGGACAGCCTTAGGGGCTCACATATTTCCCGCCTGCCGGCCAGGCGGAGCCGCAAGGTGCCTTCTGGGCTGGAGGGACGGGATGCCAGCGTGGTGTCCCTCCGAGTGAGCAGCCCCCAGTCCCGCTGAGAGAAGGGGCAGAGCGGAAGAAGGGGCTGGTGGTGGCGGAGGGGTCGCACCCTTCCTGAGCCAATCGAGTAAATGTTTTTTAATTTGCTTTCTACCTTTATTTAGGACACGTTTCAGAAACTTTAAATGGTTGTTATTTTTACCAGTTGTGGCTATTTTGCGTGGTAATGGGTCCATGGGCTCCCCAGAAGTGGAACTGTTACGTAAGAGCTTTCTAGAAAAAGAGGCTGACTCGGTGGCTTCCGCGCTGGGGGTGAACTACTTTGTTAGATATCCCCGCCCCAGGGATACCGAAAACGAGGTCCAAACAAGCACTTTGCCATCCAGCTGGACTCCTATGTGGTTTTTAGACTCCTGTGTGAAAATTAGCTTTTAGAAAAGTGAATTTTTAAAATGTGAAAACAAATTCAGGGCCCCACATCATTGAACAATATCGTCTCTTCACTACGAGATTGGATTAAGTTGGTACTCTGGCAAGTTCTCTTTTTCTCTTCCCAAAAGCAGACGCAATATTGGTGTTTTAAGGTCCTTGTCTGTTTAGAAACGTTCGTTTTGCCCATCTGCCGGAGTGGGTGTTGGTGTGCACATGACTCCGAAGACACGCTTCAAGGTTTGGATGGACCGCTAGTCCCCATAAACGCCTTGTCCGCTTATGGTTGCCCATTGGGTTACGCTTCCGTCTTTGAAAGCCGTGTGCAGAATTGCTCCTTCGAGTGAGTTTCCCCGGAGCTGGGTACGCCTTTTCAGTGGGTAGGTCCAGACGTTCCTTGATCTGGGAGGTGCACTCTGTCCTTGTCCCTTTTCCCTGCAGTGCTCTCTTGTCTCCAGGAACACAGATAATAAGGGGTTGGATCTCGCCTTCTGCTTTCTTCCTTTGACTTTAAAATTCTCTTCAACGTTTGTTTTTCACTCTTTCTTTTTCTCAGTTTTTCTGGCTCCCTAAACAGGTTACATTCCAATACAAATGATGCAGCAGATTCTACTTTTTGTTTGTTTTTCTTTTTGCTGCTCTTCCTTCTTGAGGCTTTCTCTTTCTGTTTGACCGGAGTCTGTCAGCCCCTCGTTTCATCTCCTTTCTTCCACATCACCCTCATTGTCCAGCCCTTTATGCCCCTTCCAGACTGTTATTTGTGATAAATTCCACTTTCTGAAAGTTGTTTGACTTCACGGAGAATGAGTGGATCTTAATCGTATTAGTCTTCTAAGGCCACCATAACAAATTGCCACAAATTTACTGGCTTTAGGGGGAAGAAAAGGATTATTTTATAGTTCCGCAGGTCTGAAGTGGAATTCTGGACAGCCAAGACTAAACTCGCACTGTGGATAGGCGCGTTCCTTCCTGCACCCTGCAGGGAGCCATCTGCTTCCTCGCCTGTCTCAGCCTCCAGAGACCTCCTCCGTTGGCCTTGTCACGTTCAAGCACTTGGAACTCTCCCTCCACCGTCTTCCACTTAGGAGGGTCCCCTGAGGTTCGATTAGTTCCACCTGGATGGTCCAGGCTCCTCTCCCTATTTTACGATTGACTGAAAAGCAAATTTATTCCATCTGCTGTCTGAATTCCCTAGGTCACAATATAACCTAGCGTATTCAGGGTCAGGGTATCCATGTGTGGACATGCTGGGGGCCACGCTATATAGGCACACTAAATGCCACCTGCTGTGCAGCCTGCTACTGTACTCCAGGGCTCTTCTCTTTTGTTTGCCAGGTGCCTTTTCTCCTTTTATTTTTCCTTTATGCATTGTTTTTACATACTTTTCAAGTTTTTTAAAAAAGATCACTTTTCTTTGCAACAGCAAAGTCTTTCTGGAGTGTTTGGTGAACCTGAATGGGAAAAATTTTAACCTTGATTTTCTCTAATGAATGCAGCCAGCCCAGTCCAGCAGCATCCCTAGCTCCTATATGTTTGTCACTAATAGAAATTAGAGATATGTCCGTGGCACTTCACGGTTGTTAAAGACATGCTGAAATAGTTACTCTCATCACTAGTTCCAAATTATACCTGTTATTAGGCCCACTGCTAGATCTCATTAATCAATACATAAACATCACAAACTTTAAAAATATTTTGGTAGTTGCATTTCAATACAAGGCTGACTTTTTAGCTCAGGTGTTTTAATTTTTGCATTTGAAAACACTGTTCTAACAAGGGGTCCATCCACGACCTCGGGACCACACACGGGTCCAGTCTTCCCACCTTCTGTTTGGTTCTCACTTCTCTCTGCTGGGTGTGGTCCCTTCTCCAATAACAGGAAGTCCCCTTGACTCACGAAAAAACTGTGCCTGTCTCAGGTTTCGGTGGTTAGCTAGGACTGTCTTGGCTGGAGGGCTGATCAGCATATTGCAGTCTCTGAATGTAGCTTGATTAACATTTTAATTCTCTTGCCTCCTCCCTACATTATTCCCCCCCCCAGAAATTTTATTCCCTTATTCCTAAGGGGATGTTGAGGGATAAAGTTTTGTCTTCTGTAACTTCTTCAAAGCAGAGATAGGTTCCTGCCTAGAGGGAATAAAAATCTCTGGAAGCCCATTCTAAGTGTCCTGGAGGTGGAGAATGTGAGGTCAGTCCAGCACATAGAAATGGTAGGAAGCCTTGCAGTCTAGAAGATATAAATTTAGCAAAAAGATAGAAAATACAAAAGTTAAAATTAATAGTAAAGGTAATTGACAGTAAAGTTACTTTTCATGGCAGGTTGTTAATTCAAGGTAAAGATATCTAGTGAAAAGAAACTGAATCGTTTTGAAGAGAGTAATGGCATAGACACTGGACTAAGAGAATAATTAAGAAAAGTTCTCTGATTTTCTGGACACCTGGACTTATCTAGTTTCTGGAACAAGAGCTGAAGATCTACCATGGGTTCACAGGAATAGCTTTCACTTCCCATTTCATTTTTTTGGTGGAACTGTTACGGACTGCACCCAGACAAGATGACCTCAGAGCCAAATTAGAATCAAAAAAAGAAAATTTTATTACGAATTCGAATCCCGGCTCAAGCCTCCACTGACACAGCAGTGAGAGCAAGAGCCCCGATCCTTAGCGTGGGGTTCCTTATATTAGGTTTATGGTGGGCTAACTTGGCGCGCGTGGGACAGGTTGCAGTTCCTTATTGGCTAACCATATGGCCTGACCTTTAAGCAAGCAAATAGGTCTGGGCGGAGAATTCCGGCCCTTGGTTGGAGGGGATTGCAGTCTACCTTGCTGGGGGAGTTTAAAATTTTCCATTCCGCCATCTTAGATCTTACATCGCCATCTTAAATACATAAGTTCTCATGACCCATTACAGAACCTGTGAAGACTCATGGAAAACTGGTTTAATTAGAGATAAATGTACCCAGCAGTTTATTCCTTGTACTTGGACAGCAGTTGGGGAACTTAAAACCCAGTAGTGCCCTTTCTGTTTGCCTGGAGGGCTGTCTTTCAATAGATCTCAGGGAGGGAGCTGCTCTGCTCATAGGAAACCTTGACACGGATGCGGGTCATCTGTGAATGGTTTAGCCTTAGGTTCCCCACAAATATGCTTTGTGTGATGAATAAGGGGGCTGCCCTGTTTTTAGCTGCAGCCTAGCTTCCTGGAATGAAGTGCTCTCTGTTATGGAGCAGGTGAGAACAGGGACCCACAGAGCTGAATCAGAGAGAATTATGAGCCTTTATTAGCCGGCCGGTGACTGACTCTACCATGCAGGGTTAGAGCATATCAGCCCTGTGCTTCCAAAGGAGGCAGCTTATAAAGCTTAAAACCATATCCTGGTGGTCTTTCAAGCAAGCAAGCAGATTACGGGAAGCAGCAGATTATGGAAAGCAGTTGTTGGCTGCAAACGTACCACACAAAGGTAAATGTCCCATACAAAGGCAAATGTCCTCAGGGATCTCCTAGATCAAATAGGGTGTAGCAGGCAGTTTCCCCATCTGCATCCCAGTGGCGGTCAGCGTCCTCCTGGGGGCCAGCACCTGGAGATATCGCTTCTCTGTGACTGATTTACATTCCCCACTGGTTTTCAAAGGGAATTCAAACAACTGAATATTCAACTTGGAGTGGCCGGTAATGAGTTCTGAGAACCATGAGTTTTACTGTGTACCCGCTTTTTGACATAGGCAGTTATCCAATTAATTACACAGGGCCCCAAAAAAAAGCCCAGAAAGACTAGAATAAGGGGCCTGTAATGGCTGTCAAGAGAGTTGTTAACCAAGGAGTGTTATTAAAAAGTCCTTCATACCAAGATTCTCCCCGCCTAAGTCGTTCTTCTCTGTCTTTAATCCTCTGTCTTATTAGTGCTAATTGTTTAGGATTTTTTTAATTCTCTATTGGTCCAAAGTTTGAGAGCTAATACATTTAAATTCTGGCAAAACAAAAAAGCCACTTATTAAAACTTCTATTGAGATATAAAATTACAATGGCATTCAATTTCATCATTTTACATAAAAGAAACATCTCTGAAAAAAATTACTATATGGACTAAAATCTAACATTTTCTAGCACAGGGTAGGCATTTGATACATTTTAAAAATAAATGAAAACATACACAAAGAGATCTAATTGTATCCCTGATTCCAGAATTTAACATTTATGTTACTATAATTTAAAATTTAAAATGCCAGTTCTGATTTAATATGTTAACAATGTTAACAAATGAACAGATAATACCAATATTTTATAAACTAGCATTAGATCCCCTTTTAAAAAATGATATTAAACTTTAAGCTTCATGAGAACAAAGACTTCCTTTCTTGTTTACAGTGCTCTCTCCTAAGTGCTCTGAATAATGCCATGTCCACAGTAGGTGCACAGTAGTATATTTGTTGTAGTTGATATCTCTTACTGGCAAGAGAAAATAGGCATTTGTCTTCATTGTTTTACAGTGAGAATAACAGAATTACATTTTCCTGAAGTGGTACAAGAGGATTGACTAGGAGGGGTAAGAGTCAGGAAAGGGTCAGTATTTTTCCAGGGGGCTATGGTCTCACAATCCCAATTGGCACAATAATATTGATTAGGCTTATTGCAAATGCTTTGATCCTCTCTAGGGCATATATATAATTGTACTTGTTGGACACCCCTTTCCTGTTCTGGATATCCACAACCATACCAAGGGCCGGTCGAAAAACTAGCTCCTGGACCCCTAGGTAAATCTTTGGGTATAGTATTAAATCCTTTTTCTAGTATGTCACATAGATCTACATGGAATGTAGGCTGATACATAGTCTAATTAATCTATATGGGAGCCCCTGTTTCTGATCTAATTAACTCCCATTTGGCCTGCAAAATTTAATGAGGATTCCCTCATACATTATTAATAGCAATTAATCTAATTATAATTAAACCCACCAGAGTCTTATCTTGAGAGGGTCTCCTGTGGGGCGGACATGCCATCCCTCAGTCTCTGGTGATGGCTGAGCAGCCTTGATGTAAGTGTGATGAATCCAATGGTGTCTCCCAGCAACCTTGACTGCGGTGGGAGTGGTGAGCATGACAGGAAAGGGTCCGTCCTAGTGGGGTTCAAAGGTGGCTGGCTGTATCTCCTTTACCCAAATCCAGTCACCGGGAGAGTGGCTATGAGGTTTAAGTGACTGTCTAGGGTTCTTGCGGGTGGCGAAGACTAAGTGTTGAATCTCTTTTCTTGCCAAGTGTAGTGCCTGTAAGGACTTAAGTAGTGAGAAATTGTGAATTTCAGTCACCTTTTCTATCCCTATCTTGGATAGGAGAGGCAGTGGTCTCCTAAACGTGATTTCATATGGGGTGAGGCCTTGGAGGTAAGGGGTACATCTCACCCTAAGAAGGGCAAAAGGGAGGAGGCTCACCCAGTTCTTGCCAATTTCAAGTTTAAACTTAGTTAAAGTTTCTTTTAATATCTTATTTATTCTTTCTACCTGGCCTGAACTCTGAGGTCTATATATAGTGTAGTTTCCAATTAATACCTAACAATTTGGCTAAGCTTTGACTTGTTTTGTCAATGAACGCTGGGCTATTGTCGGACCCCAGTGTTAATGGCAAGCCGAATTGGGGTACTATTTCTGAGGCTAATTTCTTAGCTACTACCTGAGCAGTTTCTCTCTTAGTTGCAAAGGCTTCAGTCCATCCTGAGTAAGTATCGATCAACAAAAGTAGATTCTTAAATCCAAAAGTTCCAGGGCTTACTTCTGCAAAGTCTAATTCCCATTGTTCTCCTGGGGCTTGGTCCCTGAGTCTTGATCCAATTTTTACTTCCACTGGAGGCCCAGGGTTAACTTGGGTGAAAATATGGCATCTTGTTGTTACTTATTTGGCAGTTTTGTGTAGCCCTGGGATATAATAGTCTGTTTTCAAAAATTTAATTAACTTTGTCCCTCCTAGGTGGGTGCTCTGATGGACTAGTGAGACTAGTTCTCGACCTAGGGCACTGGGTACTAGGGTGCATCCATCCAGAAGGTGGATCCACCCAGTGGGTCCTTCTACCCCCTTTAGCTTACAGCATAAGTTAAGTTTCCCCGGGGTGTAGACGGGTGAGTCTGAGAGTGTTCTGGGGGGCAGAACTGGAAGAATGTCAATAGGCCCCACTGGCTTCCTTTGAGATTTGGTCGGCAAAGGCATTGCCCCGGGCTACCTCAGACTCAGTTCTCTGGTGGCCTGGACAGTGTATGATAGCTACTTACTTAGAGTAAAAAGGAGAGTTTATTAGAAAAGGGATAATACTCCACAGATAGAATGTGGTCTCAGAGGCACAGAGAGTGAGAGAGATAGTGAGAGAGATAGTAAAGGCCTTGAGAGGGCACCTAAGTGTTCAGGAAATTCAGTTTATATATCATTCTTTAGTTCCTGTGAGTTATAGTTTAAAATACTTTGTTAACCCATTTCCTTTGATATGGACATACAGTGAGGAAGGGGAAGGGTTTTTAGCATGAAAAGAATATGTAGAATGAAAGGTCTTATGGCAGTTCCCAGTTTTTAATCCTTAGATTCTTCATGATTTTAGCCATAGGGAATCACTCTTGGTTCCTGTTTCCCCTTCACAGTTGGGGAGAATGGGTTGTTTGCAGTCCCAGCAGGAATATTTCTTTGTTCTGCAGGTGTCCTCCTGTCCTGGCTGGAGGGCTGATCAGTATGTTGCTACATCAGTCTCTGAATGTAGCTTGATTATCATTTTAATTCTCTTGCCTTTTCCCTACATTACCATGTGGAAGGTGACCTGAGTGTCCACTGACCTGATTCCAATGGATTTTCCTAGGACTGTAGCCACCAAGCACTTGTGTTTCCTTTTTTGGAGGACTGAGCAGCCCTCTCATGAGAGGTTTGCTATGTGGGGTGAGGACTTAGGAAGTCCACTCCTCTCTGGCTCCTGAGGATTGGATGGACACTTGCCCTTCCAGTGCCCTTCCTTTTTCAGTTTGCACATTGATTATGTCCCAGTCTGGATGATGCCAACCATGGCCTATCAAGGTCGAAGCTCTCCAGGCCCGAAAGGTTTTTATTGCTTTAGGGTCACCTTGAGATGGTCCCTGTATTAAGGCAGCTAAAATTTATGCCTTTTTGCACTCTGCTTCCTTCTATGCCTAGTCCCAGTTATTGGGCACCAAAGCAGCCTGCCTTGGTCCGGGCCCCAACTTTTGCAGCTTCCTTTTGAATATTGGGCACAAACAGCTTCCTTTTGAATATTGGGCACAACCCATGAGAACACTACATGCATAGCCAGGAGTGTCTGGCCCTCTGACTCAGGGCCAATGTTAGTATATTCTCTGAGAAGCTTGGAAAACTCGTTAAGACAACATAAAACAGAGAAAATTATTTTAATGAAGCACAGAATTCTTCTTTTGAATGTTTTATTATTCTTTTCACTATGCTATTAACCTGTTTCCAACTGAAGAGAAAAAGACTATTATCATCCAACTTGTTTAATATTACCTACAGAATATGTATGTAGCTGTATTTTACATTTGAAAACACGATTCCCAGTATTCACATAACAACTTTTCCATGTAGGAATCACAGCAATTAACATTAAAGTACAACTTTATTTTCAGATTAGCCATGCACCTTTAAGTCAGAGCATCCATGGGACATTGCCTCTAACTCCCTAAATTTGCAGTTAAAGATGTTTTCAGAAATAAATACTATGAAACTGCTAAGAGGTTAAAATTAGTTCGTAAGGCAAATAGCTATGAATCTGGACAGAAGCCTTCTTAATTTCTTTTCTTCTAGAAACAGCTTTACAAATCACTTGGGAAACCAGCCTAGAGGCAAACATAATAAACCACATTTTCCATCCATCCTTGAAGTCGATCTTTCTCAAGAAATAATCAAACTGCACCTGTTGTTGAAGAGAGCAGCAAGACCTGACTGATATTTGGGCTTTGGTTCTAGATCAGTTGTCTGCCTTAGACTGGCCAGGAGTCACCTCCTTCAGACCCTGCATCAGTGAGTTTAACATTATCTTCTCTTTTTCTGATATAGGCATGTTGTGAAGATCCATTTCAGATGCATTTACTGTGGCTTTTGTTTTTAAGAGATGGTGTGGCAGCCTGACCCTACCTGACCATTTCTTGCTCGAAAGAGTTAGTTCTTGACTGCACTACACATCCACCCTCCACCCCCATTCCAAGACTTTTCTTTCGGCTGACGTAGCAGTCCAAAAACCTGCTTAAATGATTAAGCCGGTTTCCTTATAATATGGCCTCCAATCAATGTTCTTCTTATGTTCTCCTTCCTTATATGGAACATCTATAGCTGCATAGAAATGCAGAAATACAAGACTGTATAAAACTGCCCACCATGTTACAATCTGGGCTCAGCCTTTGGATAAGAATCTGCTGAACCAGTACCGCCATCAATAAATGCTGCTCCCTGCTTATAGCCTCGGTATCCTGTCTCTCTGTTTGAGAATTCCACAACATGGGTAGAATACAGATAGAAACCAATGGAAATCCCACAGGAACCAGAGAACAAAAGGTTGCAAGTGCTGCCTCTTAGTGAACCTTCAATGCCAGCTAGGAAGGGAGCTTCTAAAACAACATTATTTGTTACTCTGGAGAAGACTGAGGCCCAAGGGACCACACAGGTCTCAGGTGAGGTGCAATGAGTCAGTGAGCGTGGTGTGGTAGCTCCACATTGGAACCTGGTGCCCCTCTCAGGAGGGGCCTGCTGTCCCCAAAGTTCCCCAGGATGGCTTGCCTGATAGCGGCATCCCCGCTGAGCAGCGGGTGATGACTCCTTCACCACTTGTATGTCCCACTTCAGTGAAGTCATAAAATAAGTTTCGTGAGTCATCTTAGTGCCATTACAGAAGTGACCCTCATGAAGCTTTGCATGGCTGCAGGGACATTGCCAAGGCTGAGCAGCCCTCCTTGTTTTCCACTCAGAAAACTTTTCCGCAATATCAGTAGCCAACCAGTAGTCTAAGAAACATTAAAATACAACTCTAATTTTGTATTAGCTTACTTTTTAAATGTCTAGTCTTGTTTAGCTTAATCACATAAAGTTTCCTCTCGCGATTTCTCTTCAGAAACCTTCTACAGCTTTCCTCATTCCCTCAGTTTGCCTCTTCTCATTCAGAAATAACAAACTTTATGACAAAAATCTTTCCTTCAATTTCCTTCAAAATATGTCTCCATACTTGATATTTTCAGTTACCAAAAACATACATCTTCTTTTCCATCATAATTAAAATTCTCAACTCAACCACCACATTACATATAACACTGACAAATACAGATCAGAGGTCATGCACGTATTCATATTTCTCCAGCATCAGTATTTGTAACTTCCCTGAGGGTGCATATCTAGTTTCCTCAGGAAGCAATGAAAGAGATGGGGTTCCTGGAGAACTCGGTTCCCCCCTCAGCTTGTGAGGGTAAAGAGGGAGAAGAAAATTTCTTTTTTTGAGATCTCCAGGAAGGCATTTCTATCATTGGGCCATCTAATAAATATGGGTCTTGGTAAAGGAGCATAAAAGCTTGTACGTAGGAAACTTCTTTCCACTTTTCTTGATTCTTGCAAAGATCTAATTGGAGGATAGGACTGTAGTTTAGCAAAACATTTTCAGGCCAAACTTCTTGGTCCCAAGCCTACATGGTGGCCAGATAGAATTGCAGAAAAACATAAATTTTTTTCTTTAGGGATTGTCTAATTTGAATTGCTTTCAGTTATTTAAGATCCATCCCAATGGAGAGTCCTTTGGGATGCTTGGTCTCCTCCTTTCGTTAGTGTAGAGAGGAGGTGGGGGGTCCCTGCAAGTCCTCCTAGGAGGAATTTCTGCTGCATATTTCACTGACAGCTGGGCCTTGGGGCTATGGTTCCTGCCTTCCCCTTGGGAGAAAGCTGGGAAGTATCCGTGCCACTGGAGAGGAAGGAGGAGAAATATCGGGAATTGAACCTGGGTATCCTGGTTACAAAGCACTAAAACTTAATTTCTAATATACCAGGGAACACAAATCCTAGCTGTGTCTGAACGTGAAAGCATATTGCTCACCTAAAAAGGGAAGTATGTGTGCCCGGTGGAGACAGCAGCACAGGTCTGGGCCTGTCACTGTCAAAAGGGATGAATGCAGTAGGGGTATGGGTCCACTACTGCTACAAGTGTGCACAGTAGTTCACCTGTGGCTCTAACAAGGGTCCTGTCGTCTCCCTTGCCCATCCCCACTAGAGTGGGAATGCTACATGGGTTTGGTACTGCTTCTCCTCCAAGTATGCGCAGGGATTTACCTACGACTCCAAGGGAGAGAAAGACACACAGAAATTCAGGGATAGCAACTGAAGTTTAGCTTTTGGTGGGGGGAAAAAGATCTGGGAGTCCCACACAGTAGGGGATGCAGGCCAGGGAGCCCAATGCAATCTGGGCTGCTCGGCCCGGTGCTCAGCTCTGAGCTATTTGGAGCCACTCTGAGATTGCTCTGGCATCCTGGAGCCAATCCAGAAATAAGGACAGGATAGGGGATTGAATTTACTGTCTTCTGTGTAAAAATGTTTATGGTTCATCAATAAAATAAAATATGAATGACTTAGTCACTGGTTTTCAGTCAGCTGGGGCCAAGCTCACAAGTCCCCACTTCTGACATGCCTTTCTTGTTTTCCTTCCAGTGTCAAGTTTGCATTAAAAGCTCCTAGGTTTGCTTTATCTTGGAATATGCCTTCCAGAAATATTGGGAACCTGAGCGTGCATCACTTAAAGGTGGCAAACCACAGCTGGGTCCCCACATGAGGATCTCTGAGTCTGATGCCCATTCTAGAGAGTGATTCTGGAAAAAAGCTAGATGAGAACAAACGCGACCCCAAATCGGGTGCATGGATGTTTGCAGGGAGTACTTATCTCTCACAGAGGAGGGATCGACAACATTTTTTCACTATCAGCAGTCAAATCATCTTCAGTGCATGTCTCAGGAGGTGCAGGGAACTCTGCAGCACTTGGACTCAGGAAACCATGGCAACCCATTTCACTTGGGTCAAGGCCCCTTGCCAAGGTGAGAACAGTCCTGCAGCCTGGCTAGGCAGCACCGCCCATGGAGATGGAAGAGCAGGGATGCCTTCGGATCTGGGTACCAGCTCCTTCCCAGCTGCCTCTGGCACCACACCCTCCTCCAAGTCTCAAGCCCCTTGGGGTTTCTGGTTGTCCCAGAATGCATGTTGTTTCTTGGTACTGAGTCATGCCAAGTTTTGTGAGTAGGTCGTGATCTGCCTATCTGGCCTCTCCAGCACCATTCCCTCCTTTTTTTAGAAGAAAGATTTCTTTGAGAAATGAGTACTCTGCTAAAGACAAAATGGAACTTAAAGCAACCACCATCAGAGCTTATGGACATTCTTGTGCTCTATGTGATCATGAGAACCCTGTGGAAAGACTCCATGTTTAGAGGAGAGCTCGATGGTTCCAACATCCCCCTTCCTTTTCTTCTTTTTCTCATCTGTAAGTACCCCCATCTTGGCTCATTGGCCAGAATGTGATGAGGCTTGCCATGTTTGCATGCTCTGCATTACAACCCTTTCTTTTTCTCGAATAAACTTTTTTTGGTGATGAAACATCTAGTCAATATTATTTTTCAGTCAATATCTCTCAGGGCTCCACCCAGGATAGCGACACATGTTTCCATCTACTCTCACACTAACCTAAAAATGAAAGGCCTTTCAAAGTGAGTAGCAACACTGCTTTTATTAAAAATCAATAAGAAGAGCTATATGGGAAGCACTGACCATACAGAAGCCCAAACAGTGTTCTGATGAGGAGGCAAAGGCACTGGGTGTCTGTGAAAAGGGCCAGTGACATCCACAGAAGGAAGATATTGCTACTGGTGCAGGAGACCTGACATAGTGATGCTGATTCTAAATAATTAAAAGATGTTTAGTCTGTTGATTTTGTTATCTTCGTTAGCAGTTTTATGAATCCAATTTTTCCTTAGAGTTCTGTAAATCTTCATCACTCCATGTTATGCTGGTGGTGGCGGGGGGAGTACTCCTGTTCCCCAGGGTGCTGTCAGCCAGTCTAATAATCAAGTAGATGAGAGACAGGCCAACAAGAGAAACGACCTGATTTAACACACACATGAATGGGAACCCCACACACGTGAGAGCTGGAGAACCCATGTGCAGCATGAGGTCAGATGCACAGGGAACTAGGCGTCTGAGCTGGGGGCGAAGTGGTGCCAGGGGCTTCAGAGAGCGCCTGTGAGATGAGAAGAGCAGGTGCTTGGTAACTAAAGTCTATCCTGCCCTGCAAACTGGCCAGAAGAGCTGAGCTCTGAGTCTCTGTTGCTATGGGCCAGGCCCCTAACACAAGTTCTTCCAGGGGTTTAAGCGACAGAGCTTCTCTTTTTTAATACGCGCATGCGCGTGTGCGCACACACAAATACACACACACACACACACACACACCACACACATACACATATAATTTCATATTAGTGTCAGGTGTACAGCACAATGATTAGACACTTACATAGTTATGAAGTGACCCCCCTGCCCCCAATCACTCTATCACCCATCTGGCACCACATACAGCCATTACAATAATATTGACTACATTCCCTATGCTGTACTTTATGTCTCCATGACTGTTTTGTAACTACTAATTTCTATACCCAGTCCCCCAAGCCCCTCCCCTCTGGTCATCTCCAGATTGTCCTTGATATCCCTAAGTCTGTTTTTGTTTACTTTGTTTCTTTTGTTCCTTAGATTCCACATATAAGAGAGATTATATATTTTTGCCTTTCTTTGTCTAACTTATTTCACTCAGCATAATAACCTCTAGGTTTATCCATGTCATTGCAAATGGTAGGATTTCACTTTTATGGCTGAGTAATATTCCATTGTATTTATGTACCACCTCTTCTTTATCAAATTGTCTATTAATGGGCACTTAGATTGCTTCCATATCTTGGCTACTTCTGTGAATAGCGCTGCTGTGAACATAAGGGTGCATATTTTTTATGAACTAGTGGTTTCATTTTCTTTGGATAAATTCCCAGAAGTGCAATTGCTGTGTCAAATAGTAGTTCTACTTTCAATTTTTCGAGGAACCTCCAAACTGTTTTCCATAGCAGCTGCACCAATTTGCAATCATGCCCACAAGCGTAGGAGAGTTCCCTTTTGCCACATCTTTGCCGACACTTATTCTCTTGAGATTGTGGCTAAAGCTCACTTTAGCTCAAAGTTATCTGCATACGACTGAGGCACATCTTGGAGTGGCTCATTGTTAATTTAGGGTTTTTTTTTTAATGAATCTCTTTGCAGATGAAACACGTTTGTAGAAACATTTTTTACAAAGCAACAGAGTAAAATAATAACTGTCTAAAATAAAATAAAAGACTTCAAAAGGCCATGGTTAAGGATCTGGTGACAGTTCATATATATATACATACATGTAAACAATGTAATCAATCTGGTTATTTATTCCAATCTTAGCTTGATCATATATAACATTTTTCCCCCAGCATCCCGCCTCCATGAACCTTCCGCAACTTACGTATAACTTTCAGCTTTTGTCTTATCTTTTCCGTTCTTATTTTGAAACAATCATTGTACTTTAGGACAAAATTAATTTCTTTTTCTTTTTTATCGAAAAGAAAAGAAACACCCAAATAAAAAAATCCACATCCTTTATATCTTTCCTTATTCAAAGGACACATTTAATTTTCCTTTCCTGCAACAAAACGCACCTCCATGCTTCATACCTTATTCTATTGAAACATACATCCTATTTTTTATATATAGTTATTTGTTTCATCTTTATTATTTTCTGGAACTTTTGTCAAAATCACAGCTCTTTTATAAATCAATTTGACAAGGGAACATATAGAAGACTGCATCTTAAAAAGACTTTTTTCTCCTCTTAGTCTTCATGGGTAACATTTTGGTTAGTTCCTGGGTATTTATATCTTATTATTATTGTTCTTAAATTTTTAAAAATATTATCTTATTAAATTTATTGGGGTGAATTGGCTAACAAAATTATATAGGTTTCAAATGTACAATTCAATAATATGTACATGTATATTGCATTGTGTGTTTACCACCCAAAGTCAAGTCTCTTTCTGTCACCATGCACTTGACCTCCTTCACTTTTATCTACTTCTCCCCACCTTCCCTTTGTAACCACTAAACTGTTGTCTGTATCCACGAGTCTCTTTATGTATCTTGTTTGTTTGTTGCTTTCAGTTTTATATCCCAGGTATGAGTAAAATCGTGTGGTTTTCAACTTTTTCTGTCTGACTTATTTTGCTTAGCGTGATAAGAGACACAACTTTCAGAAAGAGAGAAAGACTAAGTTTTTTTTTTAGCATTATACGTGTATATGTCAGAATATTAGAAATTTTATATGCTTTTAAAAATATTTATATTGATAGCATATCTACCTAAAAATAACCAAAGGTTTAGCATGATTTATTTGACAATGCTTCCTGTGTAATTTAGCACAAATAAAACTGAGTCGTATAATTTTCCCCTTTTATAAAAAAAGATATTTTTTCACAAAGCTCTCAAAAATCTGAAAGGTCAAGAAAATAAGTCTATTTGCTTTTGAATTTTTGGAAGTTTGTCAAACAGATCAAAAGTTTCAAAACATTTGGTCAAATAAAATCATAGGTCATTGTGAAACACTAATTAAGCTATCCATTTCCACCATCACAATTAAAGACACTTAAAAGCAAATGTAGGAAGTTAAACAGTTGTAAGCAAAATTTAGTTATTTTAGTATTAAGAAGACTAAATGTACTTAAGTAATTAAAGACCTGATGATAAAAGAGCACAGGGAATCATTTAAGTAAAAGAAAAGCTCTACTTCCTCTTTATAACCTCTTATTGAGAACTTAAGAACAGTGCAGAAAAATTTTGTTCTTTTAGCAGAGACAACATTCAGTTTTAGCCATACATGAGCACACCATTGATATTAAAGCTTAATTAATTTTTAAATCCTTAACATTTCAACTTTAGCCAGCTTAATTAAAAGAGGTAAAATTCCAAAATAACAAGGACAAAATTTTTTCTATTTTTCTTAATAGAAATATATCTTCATATCTTATGTCATCTTTTATTGAAAACATATATATTGATTCTTTCCAGATTCATTAAAATTCTTAACCCTTAGAAACCTTAATTTCTAGTGACAACGAGAAATAAGCAATTAGCATTCTTTAGGATGGCAAATTTATGAATACATTTTATAACATAATTTTTGGAAACATGTGCTTTCTTAATAAAACACAACACATTCATTAACAAATTCAAACTTATTTTTTAGTTCCTCTGTAATAAGAAGCCAAAAGCCAATAAACCTAGATTGACTTAGCAATTAATGTTTTAGTATTTTATATTGTTTAGACATAATCTAGATTATTTAATTATTTCTATTATTTAATTTAACTTAATGAAACTCAAGGTTTCAAGTCACCAAAGGAAAATGGGAAACTATTTTTAACTATATATACCACAATGCAATTATTACTGAAGAGTTCACTATAAAGCCTATTATTTTATTTATATCTAATTAATTAATTAATTCTTAACAATTATGTTTAGGTTACCCACTAAAAGTTTATGAGATGTTAGACCAAGGCAGCCATCATTCTAAGTTATTCTTTTTGTTGACCAATTTGTAAGCCTAAGAAGAATAAAAGTATTATGCTTTAAACTGGTAAGTTTAATGACATGTCTGCTTTAATTAAAGCAATAAACTTAAACCAGTTTTAATATTAAATATTTTCCCAGGTCACATGATCCTGAAAAACATTTGGATTCACTTCTATTATATTTTTAAATTTATATAAGTTCTTAATTTTTTTTAAAGCCAATTAAACAAAACTCTTCTTTTTTTTTACTATGTTGTAATCATTTTAATTGTGTATAGTGAAAAAACCCTTAAAGATTTAGACCTATATGTATAAGCCAAACAACTTATATGGCTCATATTTTTTTGACATTCAATATTAAGTGAGTTTCAGGTGTACAGCCTGTGATTAGTAATTGATATGACTTACAAAGTGCCCCCCTCCCCAACAAGTCTAGTCCCCGCCTGGCACTTTTTACAGTTATTACAATATTATTGATGATATTTCTTGTGCTGTACTTCACAATAAACTATAATTATTTAATAACGACCACTTTGTACTTCTTTATCTCTTCACCCTTTTCACCTAGCCCCCACCTATCTGGCAATTATCAGTTCTTTCTCTGTATCTTTCCTTTTTGTTAGTAATTTTACTTTCTTCTTTAAATTTCACATATAAGTGAAGTCATATGGTATTTGGTTTTCTCTGACTTATTTCACTTAGCATAATACATTCCAGGTCCATCCACATTGTCACAAATGGTTAAGATTTAATTTTTTAATATTTCATTGTATATAGGTAGCACATATCTTTATCCTATTGTCTAGTAATGGGCACTTAGGTTGCTTCCATATCTTAGCTATTGTAAATGCCATTTCAGTAAACATAGGGTGTATATATCTTTTTTGACTTATTGTTCTCGTTTTCTTAAAATAAATATGCAGAATTGAAATTTTGGGGTCATAAGGTAGTTTTATTTCGAATTTTTTTGAGGAACCTCTAAACTGTTTCCATAGCAGCTGCACCAATTTGCAGTCCCGCCAACAGTGCAGCAACATTTCCTTTTGTTGTTTGTTGATTCATTGATCATGTCATTCTGACAGTGTGAGGTGATATCTCATTTTGGTTTTAATTTGCATCTCTCTGATAGTGATGTTGAGCATCTTTTCATATGTTTGTTAGCCATCTGTATTTCCTCTTTGGAGAAATGTCTCTTCAGGTCCTTTGCCCATTTCTTAATCAGATTTTTTTTTTTTGGTGTTGAATTTTATGAGTTCTTTATAAATTTTGGATACTAACCCCTTGTCATATGTATCATAGGTAAATGTCTTCTATTCAGTAGGTTATATTTTTGTTTTGTTGATGGTTTTCTTTGTTGTTCGAACCTTTTTAGTTTGATGGAGTCCCATTTGTTTAATTTTTCTTTTGTTTTTCTTGCTCAAGGAGACATATTTAAAAAATATTACTAATAGCAATATAAGAGAATTTATTGCCTATGTTTTCTTCTAGGAATTTTATGGGTTCAGGTCTTATATTTAAGTCTTTAATCTCTTTTAAGTTTATTCCTATACATTATATAAAAAAGTGGTCCAGTTTCAATTTTTTTTCATTTATTCATCCAGTTTTCCCAACACATTTGTTGAAGAGACTAATTTTACTCCATTGTATATTTTTGCCTCCTTTGTCATAGATTAAATATAGGTGTGTGTTTATTTCTGGGCTCTCTGCTCTATTCCATTGATCTATGTGTAACAGGGCTCTTTTTATATAAACTATTTCTGTTAATTGTCTCCAGAAGTAGACATACATACATATACATGGAAAGACAAAACCATAGATGTGATAGTTTTTAAAAAATTTAACCATGAAAATTTAACCAGGTACAATAAGGCGAAATCTTATTAATTTATAACAGTTGAAATAAGTTAAGTTTATTCAATCAGATGGCAAAGGCTTTAAAATTTTTATTTGTCTTTCATAAACAATTTTAAAGGAGACTGATGGGTGCCACTGAGGTAAGGGAACCTCTTCAGAATCTTGTATTTTCTTACTTTTTTAAAAAAATCTTTATTTTCCCATTTTTTTTCCCCTTTGGTTTGTTTAGTCTCAGGCAGCTGCAGGATATGTTTATATTTCTGGTTATCAGTATGAAGACCTGGAACGTTACTGAAGAGACTTAAAAAATCCGAATAGACTTCTAATTTTGTCAATTTATGATCATAGAGTTATTACATTCCTTGACATATTTTGTCAGGTTTCAGAAAGGACAAATAGTAAAAAATTTTAAAGCATCTGATCAAATGGCCAAAGTTTATGTTTTGGGGTTCTTTTAGAAGTTATTTTATCTTTTAGAAGCAGAAACTCCTGCTATCAGTTAAGAAATGTGTTCCTTTGTTCTGGAGAGGTTTGGGTTTCTCTCCTTATGCAATCTCTTATGACAATGTAATAGAGACAAAGAGACAAGAGAGCACAATTCAGTGAATATTGATGGTGTGAGCTAGTTACCCTCCTCCCCTTGCCCTGCTCCCCCCAGCACTTCTTACACATGTGAGTTGTGAGGCCTCTTTTTCACTGGGTGGCTAGCTCCTGGGGCACCCTGCCACAATCCACCTCGACCAAAGAGGAGGGAGCTTCAAGCTTAAGAAGGCATGCGGCCAGGGAGGCCAGGTGTGTAAAAGTGGTAAGCACAGAGAGGCTCTGCAGGTGCAGATCTGGCTTCAGGGGATGTTGACCTTGAAGGTGAGGCCACTTTAGGTTGTTTGCAATGCCAGATATGCTAATCTAAAAATAAAAGGCCTTTTGAAGTGAGAGGAGCATGCATTTACTTGAAGAAGAGTTATTTAGGAAGCACTGATTCAGGCAGAAGCCCAATAATGTTCTGTTTGGGAAACAAAAGCAATGAGTGTTTATAAGAAAGGAAAGAAAATGATGATATCCATAAAAGAAAGGCATTTCTATGGACGCAGAAAAAGTAACATAGTGACACTAATTCTAAACAGTGTTATAACTTTTGGTCTGGTGGTCATCAGTCTGGTAGTCCTGTCTGCTTTTTGTTATCCCTGAAAATGGTTCTTTGGGACATGGGGTTGCTTTAGGCCCCATCCAAGGGTTATTTTCCCTGTCCAAGGGTTATTTTCTTATGTTTTAACATCACAGAGGTTTGAGGAGTAAGATGCCACAGGCTATCCTTGGGAGCGGCAACTCTGTGTTAAAGTGGCTTCATTTGTATTATTTTTTTGCACTCAGACACCCATACCCATGGTGGGTTCGGTGACTCCTCACCCTGGGGCTTGGGCTGTGTGCATGGGGCCGAGCTGTGGGTCCTTACTCAGGGTTCCCAAAGCAAAGGTCCAATAGGATACATACTCATATATAGATGAATATCAATATATGTCATGGCCTGAATATTCCTTCCCCCCACTCCCGCAATTCTTCTGTTGAAACTGCTCTCCAGTGTGATGCTCTTGGAGGTGGGGCTTTTGGCATGTGATAGAGCCATTGGGTGAAATCTTTATTAATTTAATCAGTGCCCTTACAAAGGTCCCAAAGGAGCCCTCACTCCTGCTGCCCTGTGAGGACAGAGGAAAGCGATGGCCTATGAATGGTAAGAAGGCCCTCATCAGACACTGAATCTGCCTGTGACTTCATTTTGGAATTTCAGCATTGAGAAATGTAAGAAATAAATGTTTGTTGCCACTCACTTGATGGTGTGATATTTTTGTTATAGCAGCTTGAACAGACTGAGACTATATAGATGTATATGTTGAGTATATACACATATTATATACCTAATCTATGTCTATATCTGTCAAATCTCTGTATATAGAGAGATGCTTTGAATAGTTGGCACATGCAGTTGTGAGGCTGGCAAGCCTGAGCACACAGGGCAGACTGGAGACCTAGAGAAGTAATACTGCACCCTGATTTTGAAGGCAGACTACAGGCAGGATCACCTCCTCCCTGGAGACCTCAGTTTTGGCTCTTAAGGCTTTCAACTGATTGGACGAGGCCCACCACAGTATGGAGCACAGTCTGCTTCACTCAAAGTCTACAGATTTAAAGGTCAATGACATCAAAAAAACAACTTCACAGCAACATCTAGACTGGTTGTGACTGAAGGCTTGAGCACCATGGCCTGTCCAAGTTGATGTGTAAAGTTCACCAACACTGTGACTCCCGAGTACCTACTCTCCACATCTCTGACTCAGCCTCCTGTGGAAACTTTCGTATTCGTTAAAACTGTTTTTACATCACTTTACCATATTCCCTGCACTATAGTTTATTAGATAGAAATTAATTTCTGAGTTTTTGAATGCTCATGCTATTTGGAGCTCCACAAAGCTTTTTTCTCTCAGAGTCTTCATTGTCTTTTAAAGATCTTTATTCAAGGCCATTGTTCTAACTTGAAATTCAGAGTTGGCTATTATTTTGTTGTCATGTGCCACAGGAAAAATATGATAGGCAAATGTTGAGAACTGTTACTGACTTACTGGAGGCGTCATTTCAGAAACACTTAACAACCTTTAGGGCACAATTCTCACCCATTGGCAGGAGCACAAGCCATCAGCCAAGGTGCACGTGCAGCATTGAGTACTGGCACAGTGTCTGCCCTCAGGGAAATGGTAACTCATAGAGAACAAGTCAGTCAGTCGCTCATGCCTCAAAAAGGCACTTACAGTGTAAGTCACCTTTGGATCTAAGCAACAGAAAAGCTCTGTTAAATTGTTTAAACAACAAGGCACTTCATTGTTGGGAAGGGGCACATACTTTTGGGAAACTGGAATGCTTTTAGCAAGAAAGAAAGTGGCTAGTGGGGCTATTCTGACTACCTGTGGGATCTGCTCCACTCCTGTGAAATTCTATGCTCATCATAGGATAGGGTAAATGTCTAGCATCTTGCAGTTTGTGACTGGAAATGGATTAGAATGCATAGGAGAGAGGCTTGCACCTATTGAGGGAGGAGAAAAATAAGGGAGTCTTGTTAGAAAAAAAGACTGATGTACTGGTGGAGGCCAGAAAAAGAGGGGTGCTCAACTCTCAGGAGCATCCTACTTCAGGGCCACCATATCCCACTGAATTGGTTCCTGGGCTAGAAAACATGTCTTTTTTCCCCCTTATTTTAATTACAAAGTTATATGTGCTTGTTGGAAAAAATACCATCAATAGAAAAAGTTAGATGTAGAAAATAAAAATCCTTTGTATGTTCCCATTTCATATTTCTAGTTCTTTCAGATTTGTCTACATAGCTCTAAAATGTGCATGTGCTACTTTAAAAAAAGTCATACTATATATACCTTCAACAACTTGCCTAATGTCTGATAGAATAATACTCTGCAGGAAGTTTTTTAAGGTTTTCAAGCATGAGAAATTAAGGTCCAGAAAGGCATTCCAGGGGACAGGAGGGGTCAGATCAGGACTGACAGACAAAACTCAGCAGTGATGTAGTGTCTTTATTTTGTGCTGCTGTCTCCACATGTGGCCACTGAGCCGCTAATGCAGTTAGCACTGAATTGCTTATTTTGATTAATTTTCATTTGAATTTCAGTAGCGACATGTGGCTAGCAGCCACTGTGTTGCTTGGCTGTAGGGTTGACAAATGAAAAGTGGCAGTAATAGCAGCAACCTAGGAGTTAGGAAAGCAATGTGCCTTCTCATGCGCACAGGGGAAGTGAAACCACGTCTTCCAGCCCAGAGGGGTGATCACTACCCGGGATTAAAGGAAGGTGGAGCTGGGTAAAGATTTGGAGGCATTTCGGGTCCAGAAATGCACGAAGGATTTAGGGCTTCCAGCTCTGTTATTACTGTTTTGCTTTGGGCTTTTCAGTAGAATCGTGACTTTAAATGTTTTGTCCCCACATCCAGTTTTTCATGTCTAGTGTCTGGATTTTTAGATTTAGAAAACACCTATAGTGAGTGTTTCCTCACTCCGTCCCCATCTGGAGAACCAGGGCTTGCGCATCACGTGGACTTGGAGGTGGGTGGAGGAGCACTCTGTCCAGGCCTTTTTCTTTCCCTCTCAGCTTGTAGCAGACTGTTGCCCCTGTTGCTTGCATCCGTCCCTGACTTCCCAGTGTGAATTTTGTTTGTTTTCTTGTAGTTTATTTAATTAAAAAGAATTTGCAGTAAATTTGGCTTTGGAACTCAGTGCCTGAGTTTCAGTCAACTTTACTTTGTAGAAGCGAGTGTCAAGCATTTAAGAGTGTAATTATTTTCTTCAGGGCACAATATTATGTCATTCTCCACTTTTTGAGGGGTGGGAGTGTGGCAGGAATGATGTGCAAAAGTTAATCGTTATGTTCTACTTCTGTGACCTTTTTTTTTATTTGTATTGATTCTTGATATTCCCATATTTGAAAGTTTTTTTTTTTTCAGAATGAGGAATATCACATAAAGTATGGTAATCTTTTTCTTGACTAGTTTTCATACATGATTAAAATATCCTCTCAACATTCTGGAATGACATTTGGACACTGTTTTTTACTTTGTGTTTCCCTCTCAGGCATTGTTTTATTTGAGCCTCACAGCAAAGGGGACAGATCAGTGAGGGGGTAGCTTGCAGCCATGCATTGGATGGGGATGTCTGGGAATCATCTCTGTACTCCCAACCCTACCAGTGACTAATGTCCTTACATAATTGCAGCCAGCTTAACTGCATGCATTTTTGGAAAATATTTCTTAGTTAAATTTATTACTTCTCTACAAACTGTTAGTTGAAGGTCATCACTGACAATTCAATGTCAACAGGGGTCCCCAGTTTGGGTTGTGGTGGGGGGAGACTTTACTCAATGCCAGCAGCTCAATAGTGACATAGCACTGTGACAAAGCATGGCTCTAGAACAGCTTGGGCAAGGTGGCCCTCACATCACAGCCCTGGTGAGACAACCTTGCTCTAGTGGGACAGCTTTGGCTCTGGCTCTGATGACACAGGTCCAGCAGAGGTAACGGTCTCTGATGGAAACTCCAACAGAAAAAAGGGCACTCCAGTGAGGCTGGTTAAAGGTGCTTATACAGAGAATAGTGCCTGTCCTGGTCCCTGATCAGTCCACTCCTATGCAAATGAGAACTCCAAATCCACACACTTTGATTGATCCAGAAAACACTCTCCTGATTGGTTGGAGTGGAGCTGCTTTGATTGGTTAGTGAAGATGCAAATAAGGACATACAGCTGTGCAGCTCTGATTGATTGGAGAAAGTCTCAGTCCCATTGGTTGAAATAGTATCCTAGGAGCTCTCTTACAAGAGTCAAAACTGCCAGCAGGAGCCCAGTGCAGGAGGCAGGCAGCTCAGTGCAGCTTTTCCCTGAAGCATAGAGAGCACAAGAAGCCACTGTTTAACAAGGACTGCTGGACTGTCTGTAAATTTGAGCCCAGTCAGCCACCAGGAGTCCTTCTTAACAGGCACATTCACTCTCAGAGTCAACACCTATTAGAATGACTTAAACAAGTAAAACGCAACCAGTTCTACCAAGTGCTGGCAAGGAGGCAGAGGGACTGGGATGGGACTAGGGTGCAGAGTGGCACTGCTGCCTCAAGAAACAATTTGGTGGCTGTTTATGAAGCTAATATACTCTTCCCATGTGATCTACCTATTCCATTCTTGGTATTTACCCAAGAGAGATGAAAACCAACATTCACACAAAAGTCCGTGTGCAAGTGTTTGACAGTCGCCACAACTGGCAGCAATGGAAATGTGCTTTGTCTAGGAAATGGGCATCCATGCCATGTGAAATGTCCCAGCAATAGCCAGAAGTGAAGCACAGACAGATGAGACCACTGTGGTGAGCCTCACAGGTATTGTGACGAGTGAGGAGCCTGGCACAGAAGACTGCATGGCACAGCAGTCTGTTAATGACACTCTGGAAGGGGTGCAGGTTTAGCTGCTACACTCAGGCCCATGGGTGCCAGGCTGTGCATGGGGACAGAGGTTGATTTTGAAGTGGCCTGAGAAGAAATCTGGGGGTTTTAGAAGTGTTCTGTTTCTCAGCCGCAGTGATGGTTGTAGGACCACACGTGCTTGTGAGAACTCATAAACCCTTACATGAAAAAGATACAGATTTTTACTGTATGTCTAGTAACCTGATTTACTCAAGTCACCCAAATAAAAACAAACAAAAATCCCCAGTCAACAGATCCAAAGGATAAACTACAATCCAATAGAGCCCAACCAATTGCTATATTAGAATATATATATGTGATTAAGAAAGAATGGAAGACACATAATTGTTCTGGGAGGAAAACACACTTCACAATTTGTTGTTTTGACCATTCAAAAATGAAAAATTAAATATTTTCTCAGAAGTCAGGACTTTTAAGTTCAAGTATCAATCCTACCACCAACTATTTGGGTGTATTCTAAAAAAGGCCCAAGTCCAACCAATTCTTGTTTTTTCATCTGTGAGGCTTCATTAACACTGCCTATCTCCTTCTCAGGCAGGTTCTGATAATCATTTAAACAGGAGGATTTCTTTCAGGGAGTACTCTGAAGAAGCATTGTTAGTTAATTTTACTTACTGTTCAGTTTGTTTCTCTACTCATATGAATAACACATGTTTATGGCAACAAAATAAAGATTCAAATGGTACAGGAATGTATAAAGGAGAAAGGGGAAAACCCTTACCCTTAAAGAAAAACCCTGGTCTTGGCTGGTTTGGCCAAAGAATTTCTTTCCCTGTTGCACTTGGTGGCTCTGGTGTCTTTGGAGCTTGGCATTGGCAGTCCTTGCTGCTCCCAAGGTGCCCTGGCTCTGACAACACACAGGGCTTGGGTCTGGGCCCTGCTGCCCTGCCCTGGCCCTGTAGGAGTAGAGGCCTATCTCTGGGCATGCCACATGCCATTTGATGACATTGGTATCAGTAGAAGCTGAGCCCTGATGCCAGCTCATCTGAAGCTCTGTTCCCAAGGACGCACATTCATCCATATGCTCTATCTTTATGACAGCTACTATCGTGCCAGTTTACAGATGAGGAAACAGAGGCCCAGAGAGGCATAGTCACTGCCGGGGTCCCTGCGCCCAATTGGGGTGCTGAGAGCCTCTCTCCACGCTCTGCTGAACCCCCACCGTCATCATACTGTGCTCCTGAAGCCACTGCAAGAGCTGAGACAGAAGGCTGCCTCTTCCTCTCTCCTGCAGCTCCTCTGGGGAAAGGCGGGTGCCTCCAAGCCCTATGTTTGGGCCTGGCACACACCAGGCACTCCATAGGTGTCAGTCAAACCAGTGAATGAGTGCCTAAGGCAGTAGAGCTTTGCCTAATATGTGCTCACCATATTTGTTGGAGCATGTTCACATGCTCACATGTTTACAAGAGGTGGAAAAACCTGCGTGTCCGCCAATGGAACAATGAATAAGAACAGGTGGTACGTGCACGCAGTGGAGCAGTATTTATCCCCAAGAAAGAAGAAAATCCTACCATTTACAATGGCATGAATGGACCTAGAGGGCACTACGTTGAGTGAGGTAAGTCCATCAAAGACAAATACTGTGTGATCTCACTTATATGTGGAATCTAAAAGAGCCAAACTCATAGAATGAGAGTAGAGCAGCAGTTATCAGGGGCTGGGGGGAGTACCAATGGGGCCTATTAGTCAAAGGCACAGTTTCTGTTATGAAGGTGGCTAAGACCCAGAGATCTACTGCACAGCAAAGAGCCTATAGCCAATAATACTGTATTGTGTATTTAATACTTGCTAAAAGGGTGGAGTTCATGTTCGCTGTCCTTATTACATACACACAGGATAAAATAATAATAATAATAATAATAATAATAATAATAATAATAAATAATGAAGATGATGTTGGAGTCAGGCAGGGAAGGGGCAAGAGAACTAAATGTTAAATTAAGCTACATTCAGAGACTGCAACATGCTGACTAGCCCTGCAGCCAGGCCAGGAGGACATCTGCAGAACAAAGGAAGGTTTCTGTTGAGATTGCTAATAGCCCATTCTCTACAGCTATGAAGGGGAAACAGGAACCAAGAGTGATTCCGTATGGATAAAATCATGGGGACCCTCACAGTCTTGGAACTGCCAGAAGGCATTTCATGCTTCATATTTTTACCTTTTCATGCTACATACTCTTCCTCTTCCTCACTGTAGGTCCATATCTAAAGAAATGGGTTAACAAAGTCTTTGAGCTGTAACTCACAGGATCTAAAGAATGACACATAAACTGCATTCCCTGAACTCGTGCTCACTGTCTTTCTCTACGTCCTTCTTAGTCTCTTACTTTCACTGTCCTTCTCAGTGTCTTTCTCTCTCGGTCCATCCCACTCTCTGCCTCTGAGAGGTGACCACACTCTGTCTGTGGGGTGTTACCGCTTCTTTGATAAACTTTCCAAACTCTCCACCAAAAGACCTTCTTCTCTTGGTGTAGGACTTGGTCTCCCCGCAACTCCAGGAAATTTGCCCCATCCTGCATCAGGAAGAAACTTTGGGAGGTGATAAATGTGTTTATGACCTTGATGGTGATGGTTGCATGGGTGTATAATTACCTCATTAAAACTACTAAACAAATAACAGGCGATAGAGGGAATCTGCCTGCCAGCCTTTCCCTATAATGTCTTGAGAGAGCATGCTATATGTGGGTCACGCTCTTGATCCCCTGCCTATCAGCTCTGGGGGAATCCCCAACCCAAGCCCCTCCTGTTGTCTCGACACTCACAGAGAGTCAGAGGGCACTTGAGTGAACATCAGTGGGTCCCCCCTTCTCATCATAGAGAGGCCACACTTCTCCAGCTGTATCCAGGCTCAGCTTTGAGAACACTATTTGTTTGGTTTGGAAAATCCAGAGATGTAACTGTCAGTCTCTGCCTTTGCCTGTGATGCAATCTTGTTCACCCCACACTGCGACCACATCCTTCCTGCCCTGCTGGGCTGCGACAGCTATAAACTCATCAAGTTTCTTCTCGGGCTATCCCTGAGACTGGTGTCTGGGTGAGTCCAGCTCCACGGAGCATCGTGGCCAGACGGGTCTGGGGAGGCATGGGGACAGTGTTTCCAGGGCCAGAACTTGTCAGCCTCCAACTCTGTTCTTCAACAACGGTTCTGGAAAGTTCTTTGATACTTATTATTGTTTGGGCTCTATGTGTGCAAGTGCATGTGTGTGGGGGAGAGTGGGGGTGGGGAATGAGGACAAGGGCAGCAATCTTAGCTTACCCCCAAGACTCCAGTAGATTTGCCAAGCACTCCTCAGGGAGCAGTGAGTGGGTGCATAGGAGGAAATGAGCAGCCTTAGAAATCAAGAGACAGACGACATAGAGGTCAGGGTGGAGTGTGCCAGGGTTAGGAATGGGGGGCATGAAGGAGGATTGGCACCCAGATTTGGATGGGGGGACTGGTAAGGTGAGATGGGTGCGTCTGTAAAGCTGGTGGATCTGTCTGGAGATGATCCCCCTGTTGCCAAATGCACAAAGAGTTGGACTTGGGCAGCACCGAGGCCAGACATGGAGGCAAGAATTAAAACAGAAGGCTTACGAGCATGTTTGGTGTCATGAACATTAAATCCTGGTTGTTATGAGTTGTGGCTTGGAGACTTGTGCTGCTTCTCAGGGTCTTTCCCTCCCATTAACCTCAGTTACTGCTCTGGGCAGATGCAGTGCTCTTCCCAGTTCAGTAGTATGAAAGGACCAAGACTCAGACAAAGCTTGAGCCGAGGAGGTGTAGCACAGCCAAAGATGTAGCAGGTGGTTTCTAGTCTTGTGGGCTTGGAGTCTAACCAGTACAACTGAGTGGGTGAGTGTGGCAGTGAAAGGTTGTGTACACTAAGTGCTGGAAAACCACCTTTGTTATTAACCATGGGGTTCACTGTCTCTGATCACATTTGTTTGCATCTGGCTGATGCAAACTAGCTAAGTGGAAGAGCCCGTGGCCTCACACCTTATTAGGCTGAGAAGAGTGCAGTGTAAAGGGCACCAGCTCAGGAATCCATGAGCCTGGTACAAATACTGGCTTTGTCTCTTCCTGGCTCTGAAACTCTGGGCCAGCCACTGAGCCTTGCTCATCCTTAGCCTCGGTGTCTGCCCTTCATGCTAGTGCATACTCACCCCACATGGCTTGGTGCAGAGGGGAGTGCCGTGAAATGCTTTTGGTCAGTGTGACATGCTCATAGTGTCATGGTGCATTTTACGGAAGACAGTGTTCCCCAGGCCCAACACCCTGTCACTGTGGTTTCCAAGGGCTGTTGCGGATCAGTCCTCCTGCTCACCCATGTCCCCTCTAGCTGTAGCCATGGTTATTCATTTCCTGGCTTTCTTTTGTCCCTCATCCATGTCTCTCCTTGGGTCAAAAAAGAGCAAATAACCGGAGTCTTTCAGCAAGAGGGAACTTAGGGACTATTTTCCACACTCTGCTATTTTACAGAGGAGAAAACAGAAGTTGAGGGGTGCTGACACACTTGCCCAAAGTTGCACAGTGAAGTAGTCAAACAGGCTGAGATCTCAGGCAGCAATGGAAGACGTGACAGGTGCCTGTGTGGGCATCTGTGACCCTACTGGGTGTTTTTCTCTGCAGGACACCTTTTTTTCAGGCTCCAATGCTCTCTGGGCAGAGCCCCAAGGGAACCCTGGGAGTGAAGAGTTCAGTGGCTCATTTTGCAGGACAAGGTGGAGCTCGTCACTGCCTGATGATGCTTTCCCTTTCGGTCTCTGAATTCAAGGTCGATTAGTTCTCCCCGAGGGCAGACTTTTAAAGAGACTCCAGTCATCCCCGCCACTCTGCTACCCACCTCCTGGAGTGGCCCTATGTCCCCTACCTGGCCAGGGCTAGTGAGCATGGCCAGTGTCCGCTGCAAGCTGGCTCGCTACCTGGAGGACCTGGAGGATGTGGACCTGAAGAAATTCAAGATGCACTTGGAGGACTACCCGCCTCAGAAGGGCTGCACTGCACTTCCCCGGGGCCAGACAGAGAAGGCGGACCCAGTGGATCTAGCCACCTTGATGATTGACTTCAACGGGGAAGAGAAAGCCTGGGCCATGGCTGTGGGGGCATTTGCTGCTATCAATCGTAGAGACCTGTATGAGAGGGCCAAGAGAGAAGAGCTGGAGTGGGGTGAGTGCAAGGGGGAGAGATGGAGAGGGATGAGAGATGAACCAGAGAGTGGTGAGTTTGTGGTGGGTAGTGGGGAAGGTGGGGTGGCAGAATTTAAGCTGTGATGAGACACACATGACCTGAAGTTGGCCGTCCTAGCTGTTTCTAAGCATGTGGTGCAGCTATGTGAAGTGTGGGCACATTGTGCAACCACCTCCAAGGCGTTCTTTCCGTCTTGCAGAACTCCACCCCATTAAGCAGCACCCCCGCCTCCTCAGCCCCTGGCAACCACCACTTTCTCTTTCCATGCATTTAACCACTCTTGGGACCTCTCATAAGTGGAATTTTACAGGATTTGCCTTTTAGTGGTGACTGGCTTATTTCACTCAGTATCATGTTCTCAAACTTCATCCATGCTGTTGCATATGACAGCACTTTTATTACCTTTTAGGCATGATGGTACTTATCTACTGCATTTTGTTTAGCCATCGTACATCACTGGACTTTCAGATTGTTTCTAGCTTTACATTTTCGTGAATGATGTGGCTGTAACATGGGTGCATAAATCTCTTCCAAGACTCTGATTTCAATTCTTTTGGGAATGTCTCTGAAAGTGGAATTGTTGGGTTATATAGTAATTCTCTGTTTAATTTTTTAAGGAACTGTCACACTGTTCTCTGTAGAGCCTGCACCATTTACCACCACAGTGCACAAAGTTTCCAGTTTCTCCACATACTTGCTGATACTTATTTTACCTTTTTTTTTTTTTTTGATAGCAGCCATTCTAAGGGATGTGAGATGATGTTTCACTGTGGATTTGATTTGCATTCTCTACTGACTAGTGGCATTGAGTGTCTTTTTATGTCCTTTCTGGCTGTTTATCTTTGAAGCTATGCCATTTAAGCCCTTTTCCCATGTGTTAACTGAGTTGCTTGTTTTTTGTTGTTGACTTCTATGGGCTCTGTATATATCCTATACATTAACCCCTTATAAGATGTCTGATTTACAAATCTTTTCTCTCATACTGTGGGCTGCCTTTTTCCTCTGTTAATGATATCCTTTGATGCATCAAACTTGGTATGCTTGTTTTTTGTCATTTTTAAAATTGTTTTGGCTTTTTCCTCTTTCTTCCCCTCAGGATAGTGCTATGAGAAAGTGGAAGAAAGCAGTTTGCCATTTTCTAACTCCTTTAGAAACCAAGGTCAGGGCTTATGTACCCCTAGGGCTCTTCCCTGGTTAGTCCCACTTGATTCAAATCTCTCCTGTGTCTAAACTTTCTCCAGGTCTCCATCCAGCCACTCATGTGTCTGTCTGCATGGTCAACAAGCTCCAGTCTCAGCTCCCGAGGCCCTAGGGCAAGCACTCTTCTTATAGAAGAATATGATGTGTGCGGGAAGCTTCTACCATGGCCATCACCTTGGGTGTAGGGGTGTGGGGAGGAAGACTTTCTCTTCATCTCTGTGGTGGGGTGAGGTCTTTCCTCCTGGCTGGTGTTCTGAGCAAGGGAGGGGCACAGGAGGGCTCTGAGGTATGCACAAGTTCACAGGTGATGAGCTGGTGGAAAGGAACCAGCAGTCAGGAGCAGCACAGTGATGCAGGGCAGCAGTGTGGGTGTGACAAGGAAAGAGAAATGCTTTGGGGGCATGGGAGGGTGCATAGCAGTGAGTGTTCTAAACATATTGTGTTTAATAATGTAATAATAACTGTGGCGATACTTACATGCTCAGTAACCAACTTAAGGTATAACAATCATAGTTGCAGAAATAGTTAGCTAAGTACTTTTTATGGATTTTGTTCATTCCTCACAAGGAGTCCACTGAGGTCAGCACTTTGAAATGAATTTTCAATTTTATATACTAACTGCAGTAAGCCAGTCATAAACAGACAAATATTGTGTGATCCCCTTTTTAAGAGGTCCCTAGAGTTGTCAAATTTGCAGAGACAGAAAATAGTGGTTAAAATGGAAAGTTGTTATTTAATAAACACGGATTTTCAGTTTTATAAGATGGAACAATTCTGGAGATTGGCTGCCCAACAATGCGAAGGGGGCTGGAAGTTATGGCTGCCTGGGGCTGCTTGCCTGACACCAAGGCCAGGACCTGGTGCTAGGCATGTCTTTGGCTGGAGCCTGGCTCCTGGCCACTGGAACATCTTGGCTTACACATCAGGGTTTTGGGATCCTATTAAAATAGCATTTGCACTCGGAATAAGTAGAGCCTAGTCAGAGCCCTTTATCTCACTCTCAGGTTCCTGCCCACCTGAGTTATCTGTATATCACATACTTCTCCCAGTGCCTCGATCTTGTTCTACTATGTGCAGCTTTCTCCCAGAAAATGCCTCTGTGGGATGTGTCATTCAGTGACTGCTTAGATCTGTCATTCTTAGCTGTAGGCTCAGGTTGGAGCTTTTAAAATGCAGTTGTACCTGGGTCCCACCTCAAATGGGTTAAAAAGGAATTATGGGTTTGGAGTCCTGGGATCAGGTTACTGCACTGCTAGTTAGGCATGAACCAGATTGGTTATTCTCACTCTTGAAGACATAGGAGGTGAGTAAGATGGATTCCAGGTGTTTGTGGCCAGGGAGGAATGATCCTGCTGGCCCATGGCCATTGTGAGGAAATTGGGGAACCTGGGGATGGCCTCAGCACCAGAGGACCAGAGAGACACTGACTAAGACATACAAAGAGAAGAGAAACCTGCCTACTGCACATGTTTGCTGGTTGATTTCTGGGCCTGGGAGAGAGATTTTGAGACTGCATTCAGTGGGGACACAATGCTCAGAAGTTAGATAGATGCCATTGTTTTAAAATTAGGAGGCCCACTGGACCTCTGGCTACAGAGTTGTCATCCGCATCTGAGCCCTATTTTGGTTTGAGAGATGTCCAAGCAGGTGCATTTGACCTTTGCCAAGTGTTGGGTCTCAATTACATCCCCTTAGTCAGGAGTCCTGGTTTTGAACATTCTGTATGTTTTTTTTCTTTTATTTTCAGATAACACATATGTTTCTGTGGTATGCCAGGCAGAAAGCCTTGAAGAGGAATGGATGGGTTTGTTGGGGTACCTTTCCAGAATCTCTGTTTGTAAAAAGAAGAAAGGTAAGCATGGGAGTGGTGCTCAGAATTGGGTTTGAGAGGCACTATGAGTCTGGGAAGCTGGGTGCCCAATATGCTCCTGCTTCTTTGGGTGTGAAGGCCTGCCTCGGGAAATCAACTACAGCCAAACACATGGGGACATGTGTATCTGGCTCCTGGTAGCTCCTTGGAGATCATGGAGTGTTTCAGATTTTAAAAGTCATGGGCTGCAGACTACCTAAAGGAGTAAGCTGAATAAGAGGGATTTCTGGCCATGGGCAGTGCGCAAGAATTTGCAGTTCTTCCATTCACTGTGCATGGGAAGATTTTGCCACCCCAGATTCTCTGGGTCCTTCCGTACTCTGGAGGTGGGAAGGAACCACACCTCCCACTGCTTAGTTCCAGTTGCTACTCTCCACGGAGCACAGGCCAGGCTGCCAGGTGGATGTGCTTGGGCTTCCCCCAATGTCTAACTTTCTGTCTCCACTGTAGATTACTGTAAGAAATACAGGAAACATGTGAGAAGCCGGTTCCAGTGTATTGAAGACAGGAATGCCCGTCTGGGTGAGAGCGTTAACCTCAATAAGCGCTACACCAGGCTGCGTCTCATCAAGGAGCACCAGAGCCAGCAAGAGCGAGAGAATGAGCTTCTGGCCATTGGTGGGACTTTGGCCATGACACGAGACAGCCCTGTGAGCTCCATGAGCTTGGAGCTGCTATTCGAGCCTGAGGACCGACAAACTGAGCCTGTGCACACGGTGGTGCTCCAAGGCTCGGCGGGCATTGGGAAGACAATCCTGGCCAGGAAGATCATGCTGGACTGGGCGTCGGAGAAACTCTACCAGGACAGGTTTGACTACTTGTTTTACATCCACTGCCGGGAGGTAAGCCTCGGGACGCGGAGGAGCCTGGGGGACCTGATAGTCAGCTGCTGCCCCGACCCCAATCCACCCATCAGCAAGATTGTGAGAAAGCCAGCCAGGATCCTGTTCCTCATGGATGGCTTCGACGAGCTGCAGGGTGCCTTCGATGAGCACACGGAGGCACTCTGCACCGACTGGAGGAAGGTGGAGAGGGGAGACGTCCTGCTGAGCAGCCTCATCAGGAAGCGGTTGCTCCCTGAGGCCTCCCTCCTCATCACCACGAGGCCTGTGGCGCTGGAGAAGCTGCAGCACCTGCTGGACTGTCCACGGCATGTGGAGGTCCTGGGTTTCTCAGAAGCCAAGAAGAAAGAGTATTTCTTTAAGTATTTCTCAGATGAGCAGCAAGCCAGGGAGGCCTTCAGGTTGACACAGGAGAATGAAGTCCTGTTCACCATGTGCTTCATCCCCCTTGTCTGCTGGATTGTGTGTACTGGGCTGAAGCAGCAGATGGATAGCGGCAAGGGCCTTCCGCAAACATCTAAGACCACCACCGCTGTGTACACCTTCTTTCTCTCCACTTTGCTGCAGTCGCGGGGAGGCTGCCCAAAGCGCCCCATCTCTGCCAACCTGCGGGGCCTCTGTTCACTAGCCGCAGATGGGATCTGGAACCAGAAGATCCTGTTTGACGAGGGGGACCTCAGAAGCCACGGCCTACAGAAGGTAGATGCATCTGCATTTCTGAGGGTGAACTTGTTCCAGAAGGAGGTGGACTGCGAGAAGTTCTACAGCTTCATCCACATGACCTTCCAGGAGTTCTTTGCTGCCATGTACTACCTGCTGGAGGAGGAGCAGCACAGGGTAGGGGACGAGTCAAGGGGGTCTTCGGAGCCTCCCGACCGGGACGTGACAGTCCTTCTCGAAAACTACGGCAAATTTGAAAAAGGCTACCTGATTTTTGTCGTCCGCTTCCTCTTTGGCCTTATAAACCAGGAGAGAACGTCCTATTTGGAGAAAAAACTGAGTTGTAAGATCTCCCAGCAAATCCGGCTAGAGCTGCTGAAGTGGATTGAGGCCAAAGCCAAGGCGAGGACTCCACAGGCCCAGCCTACGCAGCTGGAGCTGTTCTACTGCCTGTATGAGATGCAGGAGGAGGGCTTTGTGCGCAGGGCCATGGGCCACTTCCCCAGGGTTGAGGTCAGCCTCTCCACCAGGATGGACCATGTGGTTTCTTCCTTCTGCATAGGGAACTGTCACAACATGGAGTCACTGTCCCTGAGGCTGCTCCATGACTCACCCAAGGAGGAGGAGGAGGATGAGGGAGACGGGGGTTGCCCTAGTGTGGGCCAGTGCATCCTCCCAGACCCTCCCTCAGCCTCTTCTTATAGGTAAGGAGATCTCCCAGGCAGGGGGCCCAACTTTCCACCTCTTGGCCCCCTTCTCTCAACTCTCTGCCCTCTCCCCACTGCTCAGCCACGATACACAGTAATGCCACCCCCATTGCTAGAGGAGACTTCATTGTCAGAATGACTAGCAGAAGAAGGGCAGGTAGAGCAGTGGCAAGAGAGAAAAGCCAACAAAACAATAAGCAAATGTGTGGTGGATGCCAACTTGGCACAAGGTGCCAAGTGCAGTAGAAAGCTGAGTGAAACGTCTGTGAAGCCAGGTTGCTGTTACTCCCTCGGAGTTCCTATGAGGAGTGGGTCCCCGGAGGCTGTCCCAGGAACAGAGGACAGAGATGCTTAATGCTGAGCCTGTGGGGTTGCCAGAGGAGTGTGTCTGAGCTTGCAGTGAGGGGCTGGCGGGATGAAGTTGAGTGCAGGGGAAGGCAGGGCAGTGGGGTCTGTGAGAATAGGTCACCAGAATAGTCTGAGGAAGATTGTGTGTTGGAGCCCACAGGAGGGACACACAGCTTCATTGCCACAAACAAAACCAGGGACATCGAGGACAGTTGGGCAAGAAAGGAGAACACTCCTTTGTTTGCAGCCAGACAGTTGCCGTTCAGGCTCTGTTCCCTTACTCGCTGGAGCTGTAAGCCAGCTGTCCTGGGGACAGTGAAGCAAGAAGTGCCTGCAGGGAGCCGCCCCAGCTGCAGTGGCCGAGGGAAGATGGAGCGCTGTGGGTGCATGGGTGTGACCTCTGTGAGAGACAGCAGACATGGGGTGTAGGGGCCAAGCAGAAAGGAGAGCAGGGCCCAAGCCTCCTGTGAGGCAGTCTTCAGTTCTCCTCTCCGCCTCCATCTGCAGGGACGGGAGAGCCATCAAGGACACCTCTGGCTTCAGTGGTGGCTGGGAGCCCAGACTCATGAGGGAGCTGGTCCTGGGAATGGAGCGTGAGATGAGGAGTGAGGGCACAGAGACAAGGAGCTACAGGTTCAGGGTGGGATGGGCCAGTGGGGTGGGTCTCTGATAGGAATAACCATCAGAACAGCGAGAAAGCAGATGAGAGAGGCAGACAGAGAGAGGGAGTGAGAGGAGGGAGCAGACTCACTCACTGGAGCCCAAAAAAGAAAGGCGACAAACAAGGGGCCGCCCAACACCCAGGCTGTGAGAGGCTTGCAGAGACTCTGAAGGACTCCTCAGTGGTCAGTGTGCACTGCTGTGACTCATTTCTTCATCCCTGGGGGCCTTCACCCTTGGCCTTTGGCCCCTTGTTGTTCTAATGGACTGATGCTTCTCCCCTTCTTCCTCCCTTCCTCTTTCCAGATTGATGAACTACTGCTACCTTTCTCCCAGCTTCTCTCAGGGCCTCCTGTCTGTCCTGAGCACCAATCAGAGACTCACTGAGCTAAACCTCAGTGACAACACTCTGGGGGATGCAGGGATGAAGATGTTATGTGAGATGCTCCAGAATCCTGGCTGTAGGATTCAGAGACTGCGGTAAGACCCTCAGTGTGTACGCACATGTGCTTGCGTGTACATGTGTGTGCTCATGTGTGCGCACATTTGTGTGTGTGTGTGTGTGTGTGAGAGAGAGAGAGAGAGAGAGAGGGAGTGAGAGTGCTGAAGGAGAACCTTGTGGGCTGCATCAGTGGCCTCTGTATCCCAGGGCAGCTACAACAACATATCGTACCTTCGAGGCCCAAACAGCAGAAATTTATTGTTTCACATCCAGGAGGCTGGAAGTCCAAGGTGGAGATGTCCGCAGGGCTGGCTTCTCCTGCAGCCTCGCTCCTTAGGTGTGGATGGCCGTGTCCTCTGTACCCTCATATGGTCTTTCTGTGTGTGTTGGATGTCTTCTCCTTACGAGGACATCGGACCAGACCACTCTCATGGCCTCATTTTACCCTAATTCCCTCTTTAAAGGCTCTATCTCTAAACACAGCCATAGCCTCGGTCTTGGCTGTTAAGCCTTCAACATGTGAATATTCATGTGAGAGACACAGTCCTGCACCTAAGGAATGAGGAGGCAGAATGCATTAGGGGCTGGCTGTTTGGGAAGCATTGGATAGGGAAGAACAAAGAAGAACTGAAATTAAGTCACTTTTCAGCAGTGTGATAAAAACAGCATGGCCTTCAGGGTCTCCCATTTCTCCACCAGCCATGCTCGCAGATAAGCCTCTGAGAATGTCACCATACATGACGAGGGCCACCTGGGCTGAGACTCATCAGAAACCTTGGTACAGATTGAATTGTCACAGGGTAGCTTTATTATGAAAATGCTTGCTTTGAGCCACACGTTGGCTGGCTGCCATCTACGGTGGACGCTCAGTGATGGGCTCAGCAATTGTGGCCTCACTGTGAGCTGGCAAGCTTGACAGCCAGCTGCCCTGTTTGTCCTCGGCTGTGTTTGAGAGTCCTGATGGGATGATGCTCTCACAGAACCTTCACTGTGGCTTTCCCTCTGTAACACGTATGCACAGTGGCCTGGCTAGTGCTGAAAGAAGCACGGGGCGGAGGGCAGTGCTGCAACCTCGTGTTCTGATGCTTCCTGCCTCTGTGCTTGGCGCACAGGTTGAGGCGCTGTCACCTTTCCCATCGGTGCTGCTTGGATGTCTCCTCCGTCCTCAGCAGCAGCCAGACACTGATGGAACTGGACCTGAGCCACAACGGCCTGGCCGACTGCGGGGTCAGACTTCTGTGTGTGGGGCTGAGGCACATCTTCTGCAACCTGAAGAAGCTCTGGTGAGTCTGACCTGACCCCCTCATGAGCATGAGCTGTCATTCCAGTGAGTCTCCATAGACTAGGTGGTACTGGGACAGTGGCCAGGGCTGCTCTGTATCCCACTATCCCTCTAGTTGTTTATTAGTAACTATCGCAATCAGTGTTTGCTGTGGGGAAAGACACATCCCAAGCCCTGGAGGGGACTCAGCGGAAGAAATCTGATTGCCTTAAGGTGGTCACAGTGTACCTGAAAATCAAACCAGTGTGACAAACTCTAGAAGGGCCTGGGGTCTTTCTGACAAGCCTTTTGTCTTCACACAATGGGAAAGTAGTGCTCACTTAATGCAGACACAAAAGTCTACGCAGCCCTTCACTGAATGCTTCTGGGGGACTTGAATTTTGAAGAAGAGAAGAAAGCATTTAAAAACAGTAAGGCCAATTTACACCCATTAGGATGTTTATTATAAAACAAAACAGAAAACAAGTGTTAGAATGTGGAGAAATTGGAACCATCATGCACCACGGGTGGAAGTGTAAAATGGTGTAGCTGCTGTGGAAAACAGTTTGTCAGTTTCTCAAAAAATTAGACATAGAGTTCCTACATGACCCAGCAATTCTACTTCTGGGTATGTATCCGAGGAGTTGAAATCAGGCACTCTAGCACTTAACCGTGTCCACAATAGCATTATTTACAGAAGCCAAAAGGTAGAAACAACCCAAGGGTCCATCTGTGAAAGAATGGGCTAAAATATGTGGTGTCTGCACACATATGGCCCTTCAAAGCAATCCTGACACGCATCACAGCCTGGGCAGACCATGAGGACATTTTGCTGAGAGAAAAAAGCCAGATACAACAGGACGCATCAAGCGTGACCTGTTTACATAGTCTAGGACATTAGCGGGGTCAGTTTCACAGAGACAGGGAGTGGAGGGTGGTGCAGGGACTGGAACGGGGTGGGAATTACTGTTTAACCAGGACAGAGTTTCAGTTCCGGATGACGAGAAAGTTCTGGGGATAACTAGTGGTGATGGATGCACAGCAGTGTGAATGCATGGAATGGGCTGAACCATGCACTTAAAACTGGCTACAATGTAAATTTTAGGTCCTGTACATTCACCACAGTACAAATCAAGGTAGGGAGCGGAAGATGCATTGCCATGGACTTAGAAGGTTTTTACTTGCTATTACACAAGCAGAAAAGGAAGTACAGTTAATGTAGAGCTTTTATACATTCTTCCTGTGTGGGGACTGGACTAGAGGGGTGACAGGACAAGTGCTTCCTTGACCCATAGCAGAGAGGGTGAGAGAGGTGTGCTGACACTCTGCCATCTCTGTGGAAGGTTGGTCAACTGCTGCCTCACATCGGCGAGCTGTGCGCACCTTGCATCGGTCCTGAGCACTAGTCAGTCCCTGACCAAGCTCTACTTGGGGGAAAATGCCTTGGGAGACTCGGGAGTAGGAATTCTGTGTGAACCAGCAAAGCGTCCACAATGCAACCTGCAGAAACTGGGGTAAGTCTCTTCACATCTCAGCGGAAATACAGTGTGTTCTTGGGGATGCATTGTTTGGCACACCTGGGCAGGTGCTACTCTGGGAAAGTTTACTTGGGTGGAGAACAAAGGGGACCACATCCCAGGGGGTTGGGACCTACTGCCTCCTGCTAGAAGCTGTTTATGGCCACTGGTTTTGGGTGTCTGTCTAGACAGAAACTGCAGACACTTGCATCCCAGTTCCTCATTGAGTAAAACTCTTGCTCCCAGACGCGACGTGCACAGGCCAGTGTTCTGCAGAAGCACTGGCAAGTTGGGCATTGTTGCGCAGAGTCCTTTGCAGTGGCAGGGTTCACACACTGACCCGGCACCATTTTTGGCCTCTGGCGGGTGCTACTGGAGCCTCTGACTTCCTCAGATTTTGGCAGTCACATCAATTCATGAGTTCATGTTGGTATTTTGCAGTTAAAAAATCATAAAAATTCTGGAGTGTTTTCTAACCTCAACAACTAATTTTCTGCAGACACTAACTGGGTGTCTTACAATTCAGTTGCATTCTGACATGAACCACCCAGAGTTAGCGCAGACACCACAGGTTAAATGCTCAGCAGTCCTACAGACTGACCTCTCCCCGCCAGCATTGAATGCCAATTGCAAATGATGGGTTCCCAGGTTACTCATTCTCTGTCTGGGAAGTTCTTTATCTGTCCTTCAATTCTAAATGATAGAGTAATCTTGATTGTAGGTTCTTATTTTTCATCACTTTGAATATTTCCTGCCAATCCCCTCTGGCTGCAAAGTTTCTGTTGAGAAATCAGCTGACAGTCTTATGGGAACACCCTTGTAGGTAATTAACTGCTTTTCTCTTGCTACTTTTAAGATGCTCCCTTTTCTTTAACCTTTGGCATTTTAATGATGATGTGTCTTGGTGTAGGACTCTTTGGATTCATCTTATTTGGGACTCTCTGCAGTTCCTGGGCGTGTATGTCTATTTCTTTCACCAGGTTAGGAAACTTGTCAGTCATTATTTCTTGAAATAGGTTTTCAATTCCTTGCTCTCACTCTTCTCCTTTCGGTACCCCATATGATGAAAATGTTGGTACAGTTGATGCTGCCCCAGAAGCCCCTTAGACTATCCTCATATTTTTGGATTCCTTTTTCTTGTTGTTCTGATTGGGTGTTTTCTGCTATGTTATCTTCTAAATCGCTGATTAAATCCTCTGCTTCATATTGTATTTTTCATTTCTGACTGGTTCTTTTTATGTTTTCTATCTCCATTTTTACGTTTCCTATCTCTTTGTTGATGTTCTCACTAAGAAAGTTCAGCATTTTTATAACCGGTGTTTTGAACTCTGCATCTAGTAGATTTCTTGCCTCCATTTGGTTTAGTTCTTTTTCTGGAGCTTTGTTATGTTCTTTAATATGAGATATGTTTCTTTGTCTTCCCATTACAGCTGACTCCCTGTGTTTGTTTCTATGTATTAGGTAGATCTGCTATATCTCCCAGGCTTATGTAGCAGGTGTCCTGTGGGGCCCAGTGGCACAGTCTTTCCTGAATTGAGTGCTCCTCATGTGCCTTTTGTGTAGGTTGTGTGTGCCCTCTTATAGTTGAGACTAGATTGCTGTTTGCATATTAGTGGAAAGGACTGACCCTCAGGCTGATTAGTTGTGATGACTGGCCATGACCAGTGGAGGGGCTATTTTACAGGGGCTGGCCTTGTGGAGCAGGATTTGTTTCAGCAGGTCTCTGGTGCCTAGTGAGTCTGTCCTTTGGGGGTGTCATTTGTAGTGGTGATTGGGTGGTGCTCTGGTTTGACCTGAAGCTGGCCACTGGGTGTGTTGGTTTTGGAGCTTCTTGGAAGGAATTCTGGTGCAGGCCAAAATCAGCTGTTGCTTGCGCCCTGCCTGGGGCCACTTGGTATGAGTTACAAAGTGATCTTCAAATAGTTACCACTTGCGTTGGGCTTGGAGGTGCCTGAAAGAGGCTAAGCTGTAAACCAAGGCTGACTAGTGCAGGGCTTGTGGCTGCTCAGCAAGAGGTACTACAGGGCACTCTGAGGTCAGATGCTGCTTGTTTGGTTTTTGTGAACTTTTGAGAGATTTTAAGAAAGTCAGCAACATAAGTCAAGACAGACCATTTGTATGGAAAATCCACTGGAAGCAGCTTGGGTGGCCCACACTTTGGGACGGGCAGGGTCTCAAGGAATAACCAGGGAGGAGTTAACAGTGTTAACAAGGATGATGGAGACCCAGATATGATGCCCGCCAATGTGTGCAGGCTGGATAGGGGGAGGGCTCAACAAAAGAGCAATGTCCTCTACCATCACTTGTGTCTGGGAAAAAGCTGCCTTTTCAGTCATCACCCAGAAGCCAGGTGATACAGTTCCTCCCTATATATTCCTGGCACCTTCTTAGCTGCTGCTCCAGAGCTGGAGCTCAGAGAAAGTGAGTCCCTCAGTGAGTAAGTGTGCATACTGACCCTTTAAGAGAAATACCTGGGACTTTAGCTGTCCTTCCTCTCACTCAGCCAAGATATCCACTGGTTTTCATAGCCAGAAGTTGTGGGGACTCCTCTTTCCGGCACTGAAGTCCTGAGATGGAGAGCCTGGTATGGGGCTGGGACCCCTCACTCCTCAGGGGGGACCTCAGCAGCTGAGAGATCCCTCCTGATTCTCAAGTGCCACATGTGAGTATGGGACCAGATCATTTTGAGCCTCTGCCCCTCATACCAATCTTGACATGGCTTCTGAATGTCCTTAGTTGTAGGGCTTCCGGTCAGCTAGACTTCAGGTGGTTCTCAATGATGTTTGTCCTGTAGTTTAGTTGTAACTCTGATATGGTCATGGAAGTGTAGTGGTGAGCACAGCATTTACCTGCTTTGCCATCTCAATTGGAACTTGTGTATGATCTTTTTAATGTATTGCTGAATTTGGTTTGCTAATAGTTGAAGATTTTTGAATATATGTTTATTAGGGATATTGACCTATAATTTTCTGTTTTTCTAATGTCTTTGTCTGGTTTCAGAAGTGGAGCAATGATGGCCTTGAAAAAGGAGCTTTGGAGCTTTCTTTCCTCTTGAGTTTTTTGTAATAGTTTGAGAAGGATAGCATTTAAGTCTGTTTTGAGTTATTTTTTTCCAAGTTATTTTTCTGTGAACAGTATAAGATCAGTGTCTAGATTCTTCTACCTTTTTTGTTTGTTTGTTTGCATGTGGATGTTGTTACGTCACCATTTGTTGAAAAGACTGTCATTTGTCCATTGTATTGCCCTTGCTCCTTTATTAAAGATCAGTTGAATATATGTGGATCTATTGCTAGGCTCTCTGTTCTGTCCCATTAATCAATTTATTCATTCTTTTACCCATCCCACAATGTCATAATTACTGTTGCTTTATAGCAAGTCTTAGATTTGGATAGTGTCAGTCCTCCAAATTCATTCTCCTTCAATAATGTGTTGGCAATTCTGTTTCTTTTGCCCTTCATTCTTTTGAATGAATTTGTCAAAACACATGTATGCACACACAAACTTTCTGGGATTTTGATTGTGATTGCATTAAACTTATAGATCAAGCTCAGCAGTACTGACATCATCTTGTCAATATGGTCTTCCTATCCATGAACATGAAATATCTGTCCATTTATTTACTTCTTTGAATTTTTTGATCAGTTTTGTATTTTCCTCATGTAGATCTTGTACATATTTTGTTAGATTTATACCTAAGTATTTTATGTTTTGGGGGTGCTAATTAAAATGGCATTGTGTTTAATTTCAAATTTGACTTGCTTATTGCTTATATATAAAAAGTGATTGATTTTTGCATATAAACCTTATATCCTACAACCTTACTATAATAGCCTTTTTATTCTATGAACATTTTTTGTCAATTTTTTTAGATTTTCTACATAAAAGTTCATGCCATCTGCAAAAAAAAGACAATTTTATTTCTTCCTTACTAATATTTATGCCTTGTATTATTGTTCCTGTTTTTGTCATATTATATTGGTTAAGACTTCCAGTCTGATGAAGAAAAGGAGTGGTGAGGGCAGACTTCCTTGACTTGTTCCTGACCTTAGTGGAAAGCTTTGGATTTCTTACCATGAACTATTCTCTTAGCAGTAGGTTTTTTGTTGATAAACAGTATCAACTTGAAGAAGTTCCCCTCTGTTTCTAGTTTGCTGAGTGCTTCCATCATAAATGGGTATTGGTTTGTCAAAACTTTTTCTACTTTTATTGATATGATCATGTGATTTTTTCTATAGTCCATTGATGTACTAGATTCTAGTTATTTGTTTATTTTTAAATTAAATTTATTGGGGTAATATTGGTTAATAAAATCATATAAGTTTCAAGTGTATGATTTAATAATATGTCATCTGTATATTATCACCCAAAGTCAAATCTTCTTCTGTCACCATATATTTGATCCCCTTTACCCCATCTAACTCCTCTCACCTCCACTTCCCTCTCGTATCCTCTAAGCTATTGTCTGTATCCATGAGATTCTTTTAGTTTGTCTGGTTTGTTGCCTTCAGTTTTATATCTAACATCTGAGTGAAATCATATAGTTCTCAACTTGTTCTGACTTATTTTGCTTAATATGGTTGGTAATCTCAAGATCCATCCATATTGTCACAAATTGCAGTATTTTTTTTTTTAATGCCCAGCACCATTTATTGATGGACAAAGCTTTTCTTTCTCCATTGCAGGTTTTTGGCTCTTTTGTCAAAAATTATTTTCTCTTGTATATGGTGGTTTTGTTTCATTGGTCTGTGTGCCTGTTGTTCAGCCACTACAATGATGTTTAGATTATTGTCACTTTGTAGTATAACTTGAGGTCAGGCTGAGTGTTACGTCTGGGCCTGTTTTTTTTTTCTCAGTGATTTCATACAAATCTGATGACTTTTTGTTCTATTTCTTTAAAAAATGCCATTGGGATTTTGATGGAGATTGTGTTAAATCTGTATATTGCTTTGTGTAATATGACCATGTTAAATATGTTGATTCTTCCAAACCATAAATATGAAATATCTTTCCATTTCTTTGTGTCTTGTTCAATTTCTTTTAATAATATCTTATAGTTTTCATTGTCTAGGTCTTTCACATGATTTGTTAGGTTTATTCTTAGGTATTCTATTCTTTTTGTTTGAAATTGCAAAATAAAATTTTAAATTTCTTTTTCTGAGATTTTATTTGTTAATGTGATGTATCATATTAATTGATTTGTAGATATTCAGCCAACCTTGCATTCCAGGAATAAATTCCACTTGATCATTGTATATGATCTTTTTAATATATTGCTGAATTCAGTTTGCTGTTTGCTAATATTTTTTTGAGGATTTTTGCATCCATGTTTGGTGGGAATATTGGCCTATAATTTTTATTTTTTGTATTGTCTTTGTCTGGTTTGGAATCAGGGTAATTGTGGCCTCATAAAAAGAGTCTTCCCTCCTGAATTTTTTTTTGGAATAGTTTGAGAAAAAAGAGGTGTTAATTATTCTTTGAATGTTTGGTAAAATTCACCTGTAAAGCCATCTTATTTAGGACTTTGTTTGTTGGGAATTTTTTTTTTTTTTTGATATTTGATTCTATTTTGTTAGTAGTAATAGATCACTTCAGATTTTCTGTTTTTTCTTGATTCAGGCTTGAAAGATTGTATGTTACTAGTAATGTATCCATTTTTTTTCATATTGTCCAATTTGTTGGAATGTAATTTGCTTATGATACTTTTTAATAATCTTTTGCATTTCTGTGGAGTCAGTTGTCACTTCTCTTTCATTTCTGATTTTATTTATTTTAATTCTCTCTTTTTTTTCTTGGCAAGTCTGGTTAAAGGTTGATAAATTTTATCTTTTCAAAGAACAAGCTCTTGGTTTTATTGATCTTTTATGTTGTTTTTGAGACTCTATTTAATAATTTCCATTCTGATTTTATTATTTCCTTCCTTCAAGTCACTTTAGGCTTTGTTTGCTATTCTTTTCTAGTTTCTTTAGGTGTAAGGTTATATTGTTTATTTGACATTTTTCTTATTTCTTGATGTAGGTCTGTATTGCTATTATTATTCCTCTCAGTATTGCTCTCCCTATGTCCTATAGATTTGAGTCATTGTGTTTTCATTTCCATTTGTCTCAAGATATCTGTTGATTTCTTCCTTGATCTTATTGTTAACCCATTCAGTGTTTAGTAATGTGTTATTTTGCTTCTATGTGTTTGTGTCCTTTTCAGGTTTTTATTTTTTTGGTAATTGATTTTTAGTTTTATACCATTGTGGTCAGAGAAGATGCCTGATATGATTGCAATCTTAAATTTATTGATACTTGTTTTGTGGCCCAGCATGTGATCTGTCCTGGAAAATGTTCTGTGTGCACTTTAGAAGAATGTATATTTTATTGCTTTGGGGTGAAATGCTCTAAAAATATCAATTAAATCCATCTAGTCTAGTATGTCATTTAAGGCCACTATTCCTTTGTTGATTTTCTGTCTGGTAGCTCTGTCTATTGTTGTTAATGGGGTGTTAAAGTCCCTTACTATGAGTGTATTACTGTCAATCTCTCCCTATATGTTGGCCAATATTTGCTTTATCTATGTAGGTACCCCTATGTTGAGTGTATAAACATTTCTAGTGTTATATTCTCTTGTTGAATTGATTCCTTTATCATTATGTAATGTCCTTCTGTGTCTCATAGTATTGCCTTTGTTTTAAAGCCTATTTTGCTTAAAATATTTTTTTCCATACCTTTACTTTCAGTATGTGTGTCTTTTGATCTATAGTGGTTCCCTTGTAGGCAGTATATGGTTCTTTTTTTAAAAAAATCCATTTAGCTATGCTATGTCTTTTATTATTATTATTTATTATTGTTTATGCCTACATAAATAATATATCATCCTAGGTGATCCCCCATCCAAGTACTAACCAGGCCCGACCCTGCTTAGCTTCCAAGATCAGACATTGGGCTTATTCAGGGTGGCGTGGCTGTAGACCACGGACCATGGTTCCACTGGAGCATGAACCCAGGACTTTCTGCATGTAAAGCAGATGTGCTAACTGCTACACTATGCAACCATGTCTGCTATGCTATGTCTTTTGATTGGAGCATTTAATTCATTTCAATTTAAAGTGATTATTGATAGGTACATAGTTTTGAACATTTTATTATTTATATTATGTTTTTCTTTCTTCTTACAGAAGTTTATTTAACATTTCTTGTTATACTGGTTTGGTGGCATTAAAATAGTTTTACTTTTTCCTCTTTGAGAAAGTGTTTATCTCATCTTCAATTTTAATTGCCTTGCTGGGTAGAGTAATCTTAGTTTTAGGTCCTCCCTTTTCATCACTTTGAATATTTCATGCCATTCTCTTCTGGCCTGCAAAATTTCTTTTGAGAAATCAGCTGACAGTCTTATGGAAGCTTCCTTGTAGGTAACTAACTTATTTCCTCTTGCTGCTTTAAGATTCTGTCTTTATATTTAACCTTTGGCATTTTAATGATGTGTCTTGGTATGGGCCTCTTTGAGTTATTCTTGTTTGGGACTCTGTGCTTCCTGGGTTTGTATGTCTATTTTCCTCACCAGGTTAAGGATATTATTTATCATTATTTCTTGAAATAGGTTTTCATTTCCTTACTCTCTCTCTTCTCCTTCTGGTACCCCTATAATGTAAATATTGGTATGCTTGATGCTGTCCCAGAAGCTCCTTATTTTTTTTAGGTGTGTGTGTGTGTGTGTGTGTGTGTGTGTGTGTGTGTGTGTGTGTGTTGCTGTCTGATTGAGTATTTTCTGCTACCTTATCTTCCAAATCACTGATTCAGTCCTCTGCTTCATCTAATTTATTGCTGATTCCTTCCAGTGCTTTCTTTATTTCAGATATTGCCTACTTTATTTCTGACTATTTATTATAGTTTCTTTATCTTTCTTTATGCTTCCTATCCGTCATTGAAGTTCTTACTGAGATATCTATTCTTTCCTTAAGTTCATTATGCATCTTTATAACCAGTGTTGTGAGCTCTGTATCTGGTAGGTTGCTTGCTTTCATTTTTAAAAATTTTTTTTCTGGACTTTTCTTCTGTGCTTTTTTTTTGAGACTCGTTACTTTGTCTCCTGATTTTTCTGCCTCTCTGTGTTCATTTCTATGTATTAGTTAGATCTGCTACATCTCCTAGTCTTGCCAGGTGGCCTTATGTAGTGTGCTGCTCAATGGTGCAGTCTCCCTAACAACCTGTATCTGATGCTCCAGGTGTGTCTCTGGTATGGGTTGTATGTTCACTCCTGTTGTAGTTGAGCCTGGCTTGCTGTTAGCATGCTAGTAGGTGGGATTCACTCTCAGGCTGATTGGTTGTGGGGACTGGCCCTGCCCATAGGCTATGAGCTGTGGTGTGGGACTCACCCTGGTTAATGACATTTGCCCCAGCAGACTCATGTGCCTGTTGAGACCACCCTCTGGGTATGTGGCTTGTGGGGCTAATCAGGTAGTGCTATGTTGTGGCCTAAAGCCAGCCTCTGTGTGTGTATCTGTTCTGGGGCCACTTGGGAGGGGCTCCCACGCAGACCAAGGTCATCTACTACCTGTGAGTTACCCAGAGCTACCTGTTAGGAGCTACAAAGCTATCCATTGTCACTACCTGTGTTGGACTTACAGGCCATGCTGCCAACTGAGGCTGGCTGGCACTGGTATCAGGCCTGGAGCAGCGTAGCAAAAGGCTCAGGGCACTTTAAGGGCTGAGGATCCCTGCCAGCTGCCTGTAAGGCTCAACATGTGAAAGAGTCTCAGGTGATATGTGAGTTGGGTGAAGAGGAGTCCAGGGAGTGATCAGTGTTGTGCAAGTTGTGTCCCTCAGGTTAGTGCAGATTCAGATTTGGTGCCACTGCTGTGCCTTTGGCTACTCTCAAAAGTCTCAGCTCACACCGAGGCCAGGTCCTGCTCAATTTGGTCCCACAGAACTCCAAGATTTATTCAAGAAATACTGCAGTTCATATTGGGGCTTGTTGTCTGCCACTAAAAGTGATTTGGGTGTATGGGAGCTGAGGCCTGTTGATGCTGATAAAGGAGCCCCCTGCTGATAGTGTGCAGTGGGGCAGGGTCCTAAGAGTCACTGGGGTGGAGCGAGCATATCTCACCAGGCAAATACAGATTTACATTTGGCCAGCTGGGGAAAGGGCTCAACACAGTGACACTGGTAGCTGTTACTTCAGCTCTCATCTTGAAGCCAGGCCCTCCTTGTATGTTTCTGGCACCTCTTGAGCTTCTATCCCTCTGCTGGGCCCCAGAGTGAGTTCTGTGAGTGAGTGTGTCTGTCTGCGGGCACTTTAAGAAATGTCTGGGTTTTCAATTGCTCTCTGTCTCAGACAGATTGTTGGAATCCACACTGATTTTTATAGCCGGATTTTGTTGGAGTTCCTCTCTCTTCCTGGCACTGAAACCCTGGGCAGGGATATCCTAGTGTGGGGTTTGGGTTCCTCAGTTATCTAGGGGGATCTCCACAGCTGAGTTATCTTTGCCAATTCTCAAACATCACTTGTGGACGTAGGGCCAGCCTGTGCGTCATCTTCACCCACTACCAGCCTCCAGGTAGTCTCTTTTTTATACTCTTATTTATAGGAGTTATGGTCAGCTAATCTTCAGGTTGTTCTCCAGGTCAATTGTTCTATAATTAGTTGTAATTTTAATATGGTCATGGGAGGAAGAGAGCACAGTATTTCCCTACTCCACCATATGACTGAAAACATTATTTTTAGCTGTGAAATAACTTTTTAATTTTTATTTAAATTTTTTTTCTCTTTTTCTGCTAGAGTTGATGTTAAATATTATTGTCTAGTAATGTCATGTTTACAGGATAGTGGTTAGACATTTATATAATTTATACAGTGATACTCCTGATAAATCTAGTTTACAATATTATTGACTGTATTCCCTGTGCTGTACTCCACATCTTTGTGACTATTTTGTAACTACCAATTTTTACTTCTTAATTCCTTCCCCTTTTTCACCCATCCCCACAACCTTCCCCCCATCTGGCAACTATTAGTTTGTTCTCTGTATATATAAGTCTGTTTTTGTTTAGTTTGTATTTATTTATTTTATTTTGTTCTTTAGATTCTACACATAAGTAAAATCATATGGCATTTCTCTTTCTCTGTCTGACTTACTCCACTCAGCACAATACCCTCTAAGTTCATCCATGTTGTTGCAAATGGTAGGATTTCATTTTCATTATATACTAATATTCTATTGTATATATGTATCACCTCTTCTTTATCCAGTTGTCCACTGATGGGCACTTAGGTTGCTTCCACATCTTAGCTATTGTAAGTAACACTGCAGTGAATTTAAGGGTGCATATATCTTTTCAAATTAGTGTTTTGGTTTTCTATGAATAAATACACAGAAGTGAAACTGCTGGGTCATAAGGTAGTTCTATTTTTAATTTTTTGAGGAAACTCCAAATTGTTTTCCATTGCATTCCCACCAATAGTGCACAAGGGTAAAACCTCATTTTTGATGGATAATTTTACAGGTTACAGAATTTTAGTTTTTTTTTTCTCTTAACTCTTTCTTCTTTTTTGATCATTTTATGAGGGAAAATCATGTATAATTCTTCATTAACTCTTCAATAGTTAAGATATTATTTTTTCTCTTCTGATTTCTCAGGATTTTTCTTTATATTTTATTTTTGTTATTCTAAAAATATTTTGTTTGTTTGGGCTTTCATTTTTGCATTTTGCATTTTGCATTTTGCATTTTGCACTTTGTGTTTTGTCCTGCTGGGTATTCTCTGACCTTCTTGAATATGTGGTTTGGAATCCAATATTAATTTGCGGAAAATTCTTGGTCATTTTTGTTTTTACATACTTTCTCTGTTCCTTTTTCTCTTTTCCTCCTGGAATTCGCATTATGTGTATGTTAGACTCATGCAACACTTTTATAGTAGTTTTGAAGTTCTTTTTTATTCTGTGCTTTTTTTTGGTCTTTTTTTCCCTGTTCACTTTTTTGGTTTTAGAAATTTCTGTTGAAATGTCCTCAAACTCAGAGATTTTTTTCTCAGTCATTTCCTGTATACTAACAATCCCATCAAAGGCATTCTTTATTTCTGTTGCAGTAAGTTTGATCTCTAGCATTTGTTTTTGGTTCTTAGAATTTCCATCTCTCCGCTTACATTGTCTCTCTGTTCTTGCATGTTGTCTGCTTTATCCATTAGAACCTTAGTTTATTAATCATAGTTGTTTTAAATTCTTGGTCTGATAGTTTTAAAATTCCTCTAATATTTGAGTCTGGTTGTGATGTTTTCTCTGTCTCTTCAAACTCTGGTCTTTGCATTTTAAAATGTCCTGTGGTTTTTTTCTTGATAGCTGGATGTGCTTCACTGGGTGAACGGAAGAGCTGTAACTTGGCCATTGGGGCTGTAGTAATGTGGGGTGGTGGGGGAAGCCTTCTATAACTCCATGACTGGGCCTCAGTTTTTACTGAGCCTGAGCCTCTGCACTGTGGCTTCTCCACGCTTTGCATGTGCTGCTCAGCATTTTCCTCACTGCTGCTTCCGTGAGACAGGATGGCTACAGGGCTGGAGTCCAGAGATTCCCTCCCTGGGGTCAGTTGGGTTCTGATAATGGCTGTTCTCTGGTGTGCTTTAAAAGGCTGCTTTCCCTTCTCCCTACTAAAACACAAAGAAGTTTTCTCTGATATTACTTTGAGGACTTGGTTGAGCTCCTGGAGGAACTTGCCTCATATAGTTACAGAAAATGTTTATTTCCCTTTGATGAGAACTTTTAGGGTTTACTCTCTTAGCTTTCAAATATATCATGCAGCAGTAAAAATCATAGTGATCATACTGTATATTACATCCCTTGTACCTATTTATCTTATAACTGGAGGTTCGTACCTTTGACCACCTTCATCCAATTTCTCCACCTCCACTGCCACCTGCATCTATCTTAATCATAAATATGATCTCTTTTCCTATTCTGTGAGTCTGTTTTAAGTTTTTTTTTTAATCCCATATGTAATCCCACATGTAAGTGAGATCATATGATATTTGCCTTTCTTTGTCTGACTTATTTCACTTAGCATATGCCTGCAAGGTCCATCCATGTTGTCACAAATGGCAAAGCTTTTTTCTTTTCTTTTTTCTAAAAAATGGCTGAATAGTATTTCTGTGTGTGTATATGTGTGTGTGTGTGAGAAACATCTTTATCCATTCACCTATTGATGTAACTTGAGTTATTTCCATATCTTGGCTATTGTAAACAATGTAACGAACATAAGATTTCTCTTCAATATAGTAATTTTGTTTCATTCAGATATATACTCAGAAGTGCAATTACTGAATCATATGGTAGTTCTATTTTAAAATTTTGAGGAACTACTACACTGGTTTCCATTGGCTGCACTGATTTATAATCCCACTAGCAGTGCAGGAGGGTACCTTTTCTCTACATCCTCACCAGCATTTATTCTCTTCTCTTTTTGATGGTAGTTAATTTTAATAAGTGTGAGTTGATATCTCATTATATCTCATTTTAATTTGCTTTTTTCTAATGGTTAGAGATGTTGAACACCTTTTTATGTTCCTGTTGGCTTTTTAAATATCTTCTTTGGAAAGATGTCTATTTAGGTCCTTTGCCCATTTTTCAATGGAATTATCTGTATTTTTTTTCTTTTTGTTATTGAGTTTATATGTGTTTTTTAAAAAATATATTTTGGATAGTAATTCTTTGTCAGATATATAGTTTATAAATAGTTTTTCCATTGCACATGTTGTATTTTCACTTCATTGATGACTCTTCTTGCTGTGCAGAATTTTTTTAGTTTGATGTAGTCCCACTTGATTATTTTTTACTTTATTGCTTCTGCTTTAGGTGTCATCATCAAAAAATTATTGCTAAGACCCATGTCAAAGAGGGTTTTTCCTTTTATCCCCCTACAAATTTTATGGTTTCAGGTCTTACGTTAAAGTCTTTAATTCATATTGAGTTAATTTTTTTTTGAGAGTGGTTTAATATAGGAGTCTAGTTTCATTCTCTTTTTTGTTTTACTTTTTAAATTGAAGTATAATAGATAATTAGTTGCTCAAATTTATAGTGTACTATTCAATGAAGTTTTTTTTCTAATTATAGTTGGCGTACAATAATATATTAGTTTCATTTGTACAGCATAGTGACAAACAGAAAAAAAAACATAGATACAAAGAATATTTTGAGGATTTCTATCTTTTACATGTGAATATTCAGTTTCCTCAGCACAATTTATTGAAGAGACTGTCTTTTTTATCCATTGCACAATCGTGGCTCTCTTTTCAAATATTAGTTGTGGATTTATTTCTGGGCCTCTTGATTCCATTCCATTGGTCTGTATCTGTTTTATGCCAATATGATATTGTTTTAATTATTATGGTATAGCTTGGAACCAGAAAGTGTGAGACCTCTAGTTTGTTCTTCTTTCTCAGGACTACTTTGGTTATTCAGTCTTCAAAAATTTTAGGATTGTTTTCTACACTTCTGTGAAAAATACCATTGGAGTCTTGTTAGGGATTGCATCGAATCTAGATTGCTTTGGGTAGTGCAGACATTTTAGCAATGTTAATTCTTCCTAACCATGAGCACAGTATATGTTTCTATTTGTATCTTCTTCAATGTCTGTCATCAGTGTCTTATAGTTTTCAGAGTAGAGATTTTTCACTTCCTTGGTTAAATTTATTCTAGATATTTTATTATTTTCAATGCTCTTATAAGTGAGATAATTTACTTTATTTCATTTTCAGATAATTTGTTATTTGTTTAGAGAAATGCTACTAACTTTTGCATGTTGATTTAATGTCCTCCAAGTTCACTGAATTCATTGGTTAGATCTAACAGGTTTTCTTTTATAAAATAAATTTTTATTACTATTATTTTTGGTGACATTGGTTAAAGAAATTTAAGTTTTAAGTTTCAGGTGCACAACTTAACAGTTAGATACACACACACACACACACACACACACACACACACACACATTGCATTGTGTTTTCCCCTCCATAGTTAGATTTCTTTCTGTCACCACATATTTGACCTCTTGTACTCCATCTACCTCTCTCTTCCCACTCCCCCCAACCCTCTGGTAAGCACTAGTCTATTTTTTTTGTCTTATTTCTGAGTTTCTGTTTATTTGTCCTTTTTGTTTGTTGTTTTTATGTTTATATACCACATATAAATGATATCATGTGATTTTCAACATTTTATCTGGATTATTTTGCTTAGCATTATTATCTCGAGGTCTATCCAAGTTGTCACAAATGTCAGTATTTCATCTCTTCTTATGGCTGAATATATTCCACTGTATATATGTACCACAGCTTCTTTATCCAATCATCTGTTGTAGGACACTTTGATTGCTTCCATGTTCTGGCTACTGCAAATAATTCTGCTATGAACATCGGTATGCAAATATCTTTTCAGATATGGGTTTTCAAGTCTTTGGGGTAAATACCTAGCAGAGGGATTGCTGAATCATATGATAGATCATTTCTTAGTTTTTTTGAGGAACCTCCATAATGTTTTCCAATTTGCAGTCCCACCAGCACTGTATTAGGGCTCCTTTTTCTCTTCTTCCTCTCCAATATTTGTTATTACTTGTCTAACAAGTTTTCTTTTGGTTGAGTCTTTAGGATTTTCTCTATATAAAATTATGTCATCTGTAAATAGAGACAATTTTATTTCTTTCTGTCCAAATCTGATGCCTTTTATTTCTCTTTCTTGTCTGATTGCTCTGGCTAAGACTTCTAATACTATGGCGAATAGCAGTGGTAGAGTAGATACTCATCATGTTATTGTTCATAAAGAAAAGCTTTTAAGCTTTCACCACTGAGTACGGTGTTAATGGTGGTCTTGTCATATGTGGCTTTTATTATGTTGAGGTGTATTTCTTTTATACCAGATTTATTAATTGTTACAAATGGATGCTGAATTTTGTTAAATGTTTTTTTGCATCTATTGAGAAGATAACATAATCTTTATCTATTGCTGTATTAATGTGATGTGTTGTATTTATGTATTTACATATTTTGAAACATCCTTGCATCCCAGAGATAAATTCTACTTTATTGTGGTGAATTATCCCTTTCATGTGCTGTTAAATTTGGTTTACTAATTTTTTGATAATTTTTGCATCTATATTTATCAAGGATATCAACCTATAATTTTCTTTTTAAAATTTATATATGTATGTATGTATGTATGTATGTATGTATGTATTTAATTGAAGAATAGTTTTATTTTAATTTTTTGTCTGGGTTTGATACTATGGTAATGCTGGCTTCATAAAATGAGTTTTGGAGTGTTCCCTCCTTTTTGATTTTTTTGGTAGAGTTTGAGAAGGACTTGCATTAATTTCTTTTTAAAAGTTTGATAAAATTTATCATTAGAACCATCTTGTTTTGGGTTTTCTTTGTTGTGAGGTTTTTATTACTGCTTCAAAATTTTTTAAAAAATTTATTTTATTAGTTTCAAGTATAAAGTACATTGGTTAGACATTTATATAATTTATAAAATGATCCCTCTAATTGCTCTTTCTCTCCTCTGGCTCTCCACCTAGCCATTACATTAATGCTGACTACATTCTCTATGCTGTGCTCCCCATCCCCATGATCATCTATCAACTATTAACTTGTACTTCTTTAACCCTTCATCCCTTTTTCCCAGCTCCCAACCCCTCTCCCCTCTGACTGTCCCCAGATTTTCCTCTGTATTTGTGAGTGTGTTTTTGATTAGTTTGTTCTTTTTGTTTCTTAGATTCTGCATTTAAGTGAAATTGTATGGTATTTATCTTTCTCTGTCTGACTTATGATTTAATTTTTTTTACTAGTAAATTAGTCTGATCAGATTTTCTTTTATTGCTGATTTAGTCCTGGTGAGTTGTATGTTTCTAAGAATTTTTTATTTCTTCTTGGATGTCCAGTTTTTTGGTTGTAGTTGTTCATAGTAGCCTCTTAAAATCCGTCATATTTCTCTGGTATCAGTTGTGATGTTTACTCTTTCATTTATAGTTTTATTGATTAGGGTCCTGTCTCTTCCTTTTTTTTTTTTTTTTTTTTGATTTGCCTGACTAAACGTTTGTCAGTTTTGTTTATCTTTTCAAAAAACCTACTCTTAGTTTGTTAATCTTTTCATTACATACTCCATGTACCTATCAGTGGTTACCAACATTTTGATGATTCAGGTGTGACTTATTCTTAACAACTCCTCTTTCTGCTTATAACTTCTGTTACTTCACTGTGCTCCTCAAATGTCTGTCTCATCATCCTCTCTAGTTCTTTTCTGAAAAGAGTGGTGATGTTTGCTATTCTGTAACTTTCAAAATATTCTCTTTTTTTTTCTTTTTGATGTCTGTCTCCAGTCTTCTGGAATGTTCTTCATCTTTTCCAGTGTCTCAGTCAGTTTGAAGTGCTATAACAAAAAAATACCATAGACCAAACGGCTTAAAGAATAGACATTTATTTCTCACAGTTCTGGAGGCTGGAAGTCCAAGATTAAGGGTCTTATAGAAGATCTAGTTCTTGGCGAGGACTGTCTTTCTGGTTTTCAGGCAGTTGCCTTTTTTCCGTATCATCCCATGGCAATGGGGTGAGGAGGCTCTCTGGGGTCTCTGTTATAAGGGCACTAATTCCATGATGAGTGCTCCACCCTCAAGACCTTATTGAGATCTTCCAAAGGTTCCACCTCCTAATACCATCACATTGAGGGTTAAGATTTTAACAAATAAATTTGGAGGGGGGAGCACAAACATTAGGTTCATAACAGCCAGCAATCCTTAAAATCCCTCCTGCATGTTCAGTAAGGAACCTTCTGATAAAATTCTTTGTAGCTGGAAACAAAAACTGCCTAAAAGCCACTCAGAACTTGTTTTGTTTTTCGCTCATCCCTCTTGGGCTTTATATCCCTCTTGGGCTTTATATCCCTCTTGGTCTTGCTTACTCTATGCTTTTCATTCTGATTCACGCTTGACTGGGAAGATGGAGATGAATGGCTGAATACTTACTACCACTTACTTTAGATCATATGTTCATGACACATTGTCTAAACGACTTCTTTCTGTGTGTATTTTTCTTGATTCAAGGACATTTTAGAGCTTAAAAACATGTGCTTGCTAAGGATTCTGGCAGAAATAAATGTGATTGCATGAGGTGCTCTTAAATCAAGGCCCGTTGAAGGCCTAGCATGTTTGCCTTTCTGTAGTCTGTGAACTATCCTCTGAAGTTCTATGTGGTGGTAACTCAGCTCTCTATTTTGGAGCTCTCATACTCTTGTTGGGTGAGAAAATATGCTCAACTTGGTTCAAGAATAGTATAACCAAAAAGCTTAATTACACTGAGTGTAATGCATAGCTGGGGCTCTATGCTCTGAGAGGTGACTTACAGTTGGGGTGCAAGAGTCAGAAGAAAGTACAAAAGGAAGAATGACATGGACAGAAGGGGCAGCAGAGGGGGTGACAGAGGCTTAAGTCTGGGTCCCCGCTGCACCACACACATTTTCTTTGACCTTAAAAAAACCCCACATAATTTGGTGTGCCTCAGATTTCTAATCTGTAAAAGGTATGTCATGGTTACAATTGCACTGCCTTTTGCTTGGTGGTGTAAGGATCAAATAAGGCAGATTCCTGCAATGTTGTGGGAGTTATTGGTCAGGAATGACCTGAGTGTCTTTCTGGAAGAAGTGATTGTGAGGTATGTGAATGGCCAGAGAGAACATGTGTAGAAGGAGGAGGGCCATGGAGGGAGTCTTGATTCTATTCTGCCTTGTCTCCTGATCTGATCCCAGCAAAGCATCTGCTGAGGCCATCGTTTGTCTCTCTCTTGGGGCCAGAGACAGTGAATTATGATCTCCTTAGGTTGCTGGCTCCTGACTTGAGTTGAAGGGTACAGCTTTCAGGTAAGATGAGGTCCCTGCAATTAGATAGCTGTACTGTGTCTGAGGAAGGTTGGACGCTGAGGACTTTTTGCTCTGTTCCTTCTACAGGTTGGTGAGTTCTGGCCTCACGTCAGATTGTTGTTCAGCTCTGTCCTCAGTGCTCAGTGCTAACCAGAATCTCACGCACCTTTATCTACGCGGCAATGCTCTGGGAGACATGGGGGTCAAGCAACTCTGTAAGGGACTCTTGCACCCCAACTGCAAACTTCAGATGTTGGAGTAAGTCCCCTCACTCATCATGGTGATGGGAATACATGGTGGCCAGGGTTTGGGGGAGGACTAGGTAAGTGATGATGAGATAATATGTATCAAAGAAGTGATGGTGTCTTCTGAGGGTTTGGCTTATTTTAGGATTATGGAACTGGGAGGAGTCTACTTCTAGATGGTATAAAGGTGAATATAGGAGGTTCTGTCACCAAAAATCTCTCTTCCACACAAATGAGGGTGGAATGGCTCTTGTATTCTAAAGAAATTTAGAAGGAGATATAGAATTTTGGAAAAAATCAGTTCACCACCTGCTATTACTAGTTTCATCTGCATAACCCAGTAGACTGCACAAAATCACTCTCATCTGCACCATGGGCACATACAGTTGTCCCATGCTCCTTGATCCTATCACTCCCATGCTTTTCTGCAGTTGAAATGTTACAGGATAAAATCTGGGAGACCTGGGGGGATGGGAGGGGAGCATTTTCTTTAAATCATCTTCCTTCTTGCAGACTAGACAACTGCAGTCTCACCTCACATTGCTGCTGGGACCTGTCCAGGCTTCTGACCTCCAGCCAGAGCCTACGGCAACTGAGCCTGGACAGCAACGACCTGGGTGACCTGGGAGTCATGCTCTTCTGTGAAGTGCTGAAGCAGCAGGGCTGCCTTCTAAGAAGCCTGCAGTAAGTGCACTGCAGAGGTGTGGGTGGCGGGGCTCAGAGTTCTAGGGAAAAGGAGGCCAATGACCAAAATCCGAGATGGGTCTTTGCATTCAGGGTGAGAGTGGGCCTGGGTGAGGTGTTACAGATTTTTTTTTTAGTATGGTAGATGAATCATGAGCTACACATTCAACATCATCCAGACATGTAGAATATTTAAGTTTCAGCTGGGTATGAAAAGATTTTTCATGCATATTCCTAAAATAAACATTAGTTTCAATGATAGTAGCCAAATGGAATTCTGTGTGAGGGCTTGTAGTTTGTACAACTAGACCTGGTTCATTCTGATTGTAAAGGTCTTGGCATTGGGGGAGGGGGGTCATTGGTCTTCTATTTGAGGGTTTCTAAATGGAAAGGTAGTACTCCAGAAACCCCAGGATAAGAAATTAATGAGTCAGCCAGTGCAGTGTGTTGGGACTACTAGTTCCCTTCTGCCATCGGCGATGCTACTGAGGTATCTCATGTCTCATGGCTTCAGCCTGCCCAGGGACCACACTCCACATGTGCTCTTCTCCAGAGTTTCTCCTACTTAATCAGCTGTTTCTGCTAGGTCTCCTTTCAGCTTTTCATTGTCCATTCTTTTCATGCCAAGTCCCTGGAACTCTCTATACTCTCTTCCCTGTTTATATTGTCTGCCTTTCGGCCTTACTAGGTATATATCATGTCCCTCAGCTCACATCCCTGTGAATCCCATGTCCAAATGCTTCTCTACCTTTCCTCGTGGATGTCTCACAAGCCTCAAACTTTACAAATTCAAGTCCAAACTTGTGCTATCCTCACTCTGTCTGAAACCTGCTTCTTCCCCATCTCAGTCAGTGGTGACTATCTAATCTGCTCAGGCCCAAAATCCCTGGTCTCACCCTGATGTCTCCCCTCCCTTCTGCATACAGCTAACATACTGCATGCCCTGCTGACTCTGCTGGCTCTGCTGGCTCTGCTTTCACAGCAGGTTCATTCACCAACCACTTCTTGCCAGCCTCATGGCTTTTCTCTTGTTTTAAGCTAATATCACCTCTTGTCTGGTTTGTTTTGGTGGCATTCTGCCAGACTACTTTGCATCTACTTTTCTTGCCATAGAAGATAGGAGGGTGCAGCTGAAACATGATTTAGATCATGTCATTCCCAACAGCATGCTCCTGTGACTTCCCATTACATTCAGAGTTGGAGCTATAATGCTCATGGCAGAGTCAAAACCCCATATGATAACCCCTGCTGCTTCTGCAAATCCATCTTCTACTGATCTTTGCTCCTTTTGCTCCACTCATACTGGTCTCTTTATTTCATAAAAAAACACTGTCATTCTGGAACTTTGTACTTGCTGTTTGCTCTGCCTGGAATTCTCTCCCCTTTAATATCTGCATGTTTTGTCCCTGCATATTCTTAAATTACTGTATTAAGATCTTCTGTGTGAGTGTCTTACCGTTTCACTGAAAAGCATGCTCTTTCCTCTTCTTATTTCCCTCCATACTGTTGGCCACTGTCATACATGTGTCATTTTCTTGTTTATTTATTATCTATAGCCTATCCCGAGAATATAAATTCTGTTAGCCCTGGGACTTCTGTCTTTGTCCATGTCAAGGCTGAGAACCAACTAGAATGGAAGTTTGAACAAATAAAATTTGAATCAGTATTGCTTCCTTGTGCAGACACAGTGGAGTGTTTTTGCTGCAGGAAAAGCTCAAATTTCCAGAGCTAGGAGAAATAAAGAAACGAAAGAAGAGATTGGTCAGGATAAATCTGGAGACACCACTGTATGAGGGGTCACCAATGCAGCCTTGAAGAGCACTCTGGAGATAAAGGACAGGCTCACAGGAGACTGGGGGTTCATGGAGGCAGCCATCATGTCCTGTTGGCTTGGCTGCTACAACATGAAAGCACAGACTGGGCACCCTGCCCAACAGACTTTTATTTCTCACAATTCTGGAGAATGAAAAGTCTGAGATCACAGTGCCAGCTGATTTGGTTTCTAATGAAATTCTCTTCTGAGCTAGCAGAAGAGCTGGCCCATGTCCTCACATTGCTTTAGAGGTGTACAGAGTGTGTACTCGGGGTTTTCCTATGAGAACACCAGTGATGAGAACACCTCATGATGGCATGAGGACTCCCACCCCCCGCCCGCCATGACTCCATCTCAGCCCAACCACTTCCTAAAGGCCTTGCCTCCAAATGCCAGCACACAAAAGGCTGGGCCTTTAACATAGCAATTTTGGAGGAAGATAAACTTTAAATCCATAATATAATCAAGTCAAGTTTCTTAGAAATTATTCAGGACAAACAATGTGATTTCCCAGTTAAGTTGGAAGGAAAATTTTTTTAAAAGGGAAAGAGGAAGAACATATATCAAAGAAGACTTGAGAGGCACACAAAGCAATCTCACTGTGTGGACCTCTTGTGGCTCTTGAGTAAATGAGTATAATATTAAAAAAAATCAGATGGTTGAAGAAATTTAAATGTCCAATTAAACATTGATTGGATATATGTTGATATTGAGGAATTATTAATTTCTTCAGCTGTAATAATGGCATTGTGGTAACGCTTTTAAAAAGGCTTCATTTAGATTTATACAGTGAAATATTTATAGACGTATGACATGCTGTGTTTAAAACAATCCACTGATGTGAGGCTTGTGTGGGGGACAAATGATATAAGACTGGCCTTGGGGTGTGGTGCATACATACAGTGGGTTACTACTCAGCCATAAGAAGAGATGAAATACTGCCATTTGTGACACCATGGATGGATCTTGAGAGAAGCATGCTAAGCAAAATAAATCAGATGGAAAAGTTGAGAACCATATGATTTCACTCAATGAGGTATATAAAACTGAAAGCAACAAATGAACTCATGGACATGGGCAGTGGATGAGTGGTTATCAGAGGGAAGGAAAAAGGGGAGGTAGATAGGGGTAAAGGGGTCAAATATGTGGTGACATAAGGAAATTTAACTTTGAGTGGTGAATGCACAATGCAATATTCATATGATGTATTATAGAATGGTGAGCTTGAAATTATAAGATTTTATTAATCAATGTCACCCCAGGAAATTTAATAAGAAATGGTCATACCTGAGGATGAACATTTGGGAGTTCATTACACCATTCTCTCTATATTTACATATATTTAAACATTTTTTCAAACTTTTCAGTTAGAACATAACAGAAACCACATTCTGGATGAAGGCAGTCAGGGGGCTTAGAAGTGCTGATGACAAGGGAGTGAGATAGCTTCCCAAGGCTGACAACTCTGTGTGCTGGTAGGGTATAACCCAAGACCCTCTCTATTTGCTTTTACAGGTTGTGTAAAATGTATTTTAATTACGATACAATCTGCGCATTAGAAGCACTTCAAGAAGAAAAGCCAGAGTTGACCATCGTCTTTGAGCGCACCCAGCCAGGAATGGAAGCCCGGCGCCAGACCCCCATGTTGTGCGGCCCCACCACCCGGTGCAGATGCTGAGAGCCCCCCACCTGGTCCAGTGTGCATAGGGGAGCTCACTTGCAGGAGGTGCCTCAGAGACGGGCTGGGGACCAGGGCACCGAGGCCACCCAAGCAGCACCTGTCTCATCAGAGAATGTGTTCCTCTAGGTGACCTCATGAACTAACTCTTCATTGAAGCACTTTCTCATTTTCTGTTTTCTCTTTTTACTCTCTCTAAATTTCTTTTTCTTCATACCTTTTCTCCTTTTCTCTGTTTTCTCCTGCTGGTCTGTCTCTTAACTGACCATAACAAAATGCGTTAACTATATATTATGTTGCAATTTTGTGGCAGCAACTTATTTATTTCTAATTTTTGTAAGAGTTATATTTTCTAATGAAATAATTCCTGTTTATTGTACTTTGTTGTAAATATAAAAGCTCTGCTGTATTTATTGAGTTAAATTGTTTTCTTTTGTTAATTTTTAAAAAGTGTGCCTAGAAATATTTTTACTTATTTATCTAAACCACTAAAGATAAATTAAATTGCTTTATGCATTTAAAAAATTTCTTTGCCAAATGATTCAATTGTAGTGAATGGAGAGGAAAATCACCTCACCCTAAGGGTTGAAATATCAGCTGTGGTAGGACAGGAGTTTGAAAATAACACAAAGGCAGGTTTTGGAGTAGAGGAGCCTATACTTACAAACAGAAATATTATGCAGAAAATGCGTTTTGCCTTCAGTTATAAAAAATTATCTTTGATTTATCTCATCCCACAAGCATTTCAGTTCCCGCACTTCACATAGCATTTAATCATTAATGAATATTGATTAACTGCTTCTCTACACATGGGGAAACTCTTCCACCACATGGAAGCATTCGGGGTAGAAATACTACTTCCTCTGTCAGATGAACCATTTAGACCCCTGCTGCTCGCGTGTGGTCTTGGGACTGCCGACATAAGGAGCTTGTGGAGAATGTAAGTCAATCACACGCTAGGTATGCTTTTCAGATGAGCTGACTTTCACCATGGTAAGGTTTTCTCAGTAAAAAAGCTGTATGTGATTTATATTTTTATGCAAACTTTTTGTTTTGTCTACCACTAGCACTTTGAGTAACTCTGATCTAGATATTGCTTTTTGCATCTTGGTGAAGTAAGTGATTGCAGACTGCCCCCCTGGTACAAACACCTTTACATGCAGGATAAAATGTAATTAAAAACACGTAGCTGTGCTGCAAAGAGAGAAAGAAAACTCCTGGGCACTAGGAACTTAAAATGGGAGTAAGAATTTCTCCCTCAGTGATCTAGAGGAATATCTAAACAGATAAAGACCCCACAATGTAAATATTAATATGGAAAGATTAATGAAGTTTTTCACACTAGTAGAACTAAAAATTGAGGGAAGTTGATGGATATAAGATCAATACACAAATGCCAGTGGAATGCAGTTGGAAGAGAAATCATTTATTTCAACCAGCACAGCAAAGATCGGGTTGGTGGAGGAGGAATCATTGCTAAAACCTAGAGGGGAATTTAAGTGAAGAGCTGGATATTAGTCTAGTCTGAAAGTCTCCACAGTTGGATCATCAGTTGCAGAAGAAAAATAGTAACTACATAAAGAGCAGAAATTGGACAGTACCCTTACTATCTAATAAAAATAGTGGGGGCAGATAGATATATGCTTTCAGTTAAGATAACTTGAGAAGGAACCAACATCATATATGTACCCCTGAATCTCATCACCAGGAAGCACCAGGCAAACTCCATAAAAAGGGGAAGAAAATATCAAAGTCAAAATCACTTTCAGCGCTGGGTGACTCTGAAGGAGAGGTAGGGGCACAGAGTGCTCTTACCTGTTCTTATCCTTTCATTTTTACTGTACATATGGCAACATGTGCAAATCAGTCAATTTGATATGCCACATGGACAAAAAAAAGGATAAAAATCAGTAGATGCAGAAAAAGCATTTGACAAGATATAGCATTCACTTATGATGAAAACACTTAATAAAATGGATATAGAAGGAAAGTGCCTCAATATAATAAATGCCATATGTGACAAACCCTCAACCAACATCATACTTAATGGTGAAAAACTAATAGCTTTCCCTCTAAGATCAGGAACAAGACTGGCTGTTTGCTGTCACCACTGTTATTCAATATACTGTTGGAAGTTCTAGCCAGAGCAATCAATCAGGCAAGAGAAAGAAATGAAAGGCATCCAAACTGCGAATGAAAGAGTCAAACTATCACTTTTTGCTGATGACATGATTCTCTATATAGGAAACCCTAAAGACTTCACTAAAAAAAACTATTAGAAACAATAAAAGAAAAAAGTTTCAGGATAAAGAAATCAACATATAAAAATCCATAACACATCTATACATTAACAATTAATTTTCAGGAAAAGAAAGAGATGATTCCTTTGCAATTGTAACAAAAAGAATGAAATACCTAGAAAGAAACCCAACAAAGTATGTGAAGGACCTATACATTGAAAACTATATGACATTATTAAAATAAATTGAAGAAGACAAAGAAATGAAAAGAGATTCCATGTTCAAGGATTGGAATAATCAACATAGTTAAAATGACCTAAAGCAATCTATAAATTTAATGCAATCTCCATCAAAATCTGAAAGCCATTTTTTAAGAAATAGAACAAAAAGTCATCAGATTTGTATGGAATCACAAAAGACCCCGAATCGCCAAAGCCAACCTGAGAGAAAAGAACAAGGGTGGGGGTATCACTCTGTCTGACTTCAAATTATACTACAAAATGACAATAATTAAAACAGTATGGTATTGGCAGAAGAACAGACACACAGACCAGTGGAACAGAACAAAGAGTACATATGTATGGGCAAATAATTTTGACAAAGGAGCCAAAACATACAGTGAAGAAAGAAAAGCCTCTTTAATAAATGGTGCTGGGAAAACTAGAAAGCCACTTGCAAAAGAATGAAACTAGACTGTTGTCTAGCACCACATACCAAAATTCACTAAAAATGGATTAAAGACCTGAATATAAGACCTGAAACAATAAATTGCATAGAAGAAAACTTAAGTGCTAAATTCATAGACCTTGGATTCAGAGAGAATTTTATGAATTTGGCCTCAATGACAAGGAAAGTAAAAGTAAAAATAAATGAATGGAACTGTATTAAACTAAAAGCTTCTTCACAGCAAAAGTAACCTTTAGCAAGACAAAGAGACAGCCAATTAAATGAGAGAAGATTATTGCAAACAGTGCCTATGATAAGGGTCTAATATCCAAAATATACAAAAAAACTCATACAACTCAATAACAAAAGTTTTAACAATCCAATTGAAAAATGGGTTGAGGATCTGAACAGATACTTTACCCAAGAAGACATAAAAATGGCCACAGTTATATGAAAAGATGCTCAACTTTGCTAGCTATTAGTGAAGTGCAAATCAAACCACAATGAAATACCATCTCACACCTGTTGGAATAGCTATAATCAACAGGACAAGTAATAGCAAGTTTTGGAGATGATGCGGAAATAAGTCTCACTGCTGGTGAGACTGCAAATGGGTACAGCCACTATGGAATACAGTATGGAGTTTCCTCAAAAAACTGAGAATAGAATTACCATATGACCCAGCAGTTCCTCTTCTGGGAATTTACCTCCTAAATTTGAAAACATTTATTCGTAAAGATATATGCACCCCAATGTCCATAGCAGCATTATTCACAGTGGCCAAGACATGGAAACAACTCACGTGTCCTTCAACAGATGATTGGATAAAGAAGATGTGTTACATACATACAATGTAAAATTCCTCAGGCATAAGAAAAGATGAAATACTGCCATTTGCGACAACATGGATAGATCTTGAGAATATCATGCTAAACAAAATAAGTGAGAAAGAAAAAGTTGAGAACCATATGATTTCACTCATATGTGAGATATAAAACTAAAAGCAACAAACAAGACAAACAAACAGACTTATAGACACGGACAAAGTTTAGTGGTTACCAGAAGGAAGGGATGAGGGGGAAAATAGAGAGGAATAAAGGAGGTAAAATATTTAGTGACAGAAAGAGACATAATTTGGGTGGTGAACACACCAATATACATATGATGTTTATTGAATTGTACATTGGAAACATATTATTTTATTAAACAATTTCACTCCAGTAAAATTAATTAAAAATCAAAATAGTTAACAGCACTTTTAAACATCTGCAATTTAAAATGTAAGAAAAATCCTATTAATCATGGTAATAAAATATATCAAGTACCTGAAATAAATCTATGAGAAATTATATAAAAATCATAAAAAGGCCCAAATGTGTGAAGATGTGTCTCACTAGTGGATGGGAAGCTTCACTAGATAGCAATACAAGTCTCCTATTCTCCCTTACCATCCCCTAGTAGACTAAAACCCAGCACAACTGCAATTGATATACTAACAGGAATTTTCACAGAAGTGAGCTATGGACTTCGTTGTCATCACCATGTATGTTCATATCCTTATTGTAATGGAGACGTGTTACAAATCTCTATGTGCTTGCACTGTGCTTGCACTGTGTTCTCTATGGTGGTGTTACAGATTAATTGTATGCCCACTCCCAGTTCCTATGTTGAAGCCCTAACTTCCAGGACTTCAGAATGTGACTGCATTTGAAGATGGCATCTTTAGAAAGATAATTAAGTTAAAAGGAGGTCACTAAAATTAGGGTGGACCCTAATTTTACTAGTGTCTTTCTAAGAAGAGGACACTGGGTTACATACTGGTACAGAGGGATGATCATGTGATGAAACAGGAAGAAGATGGCTGTCCATAGTGCCAAGTAGAGGCCTCAAGAAAAGTCAGCACCTTCCTCTTGGTTCCCAGAGCTGTGGGAAAACAGCTCTTACTGCTTAAGCCTCCTGGACTGAGGCACTTAGTATGGCAACCCTGTGCCCTGGTGTTGTCTAAGTGCTCAGCAGAAGTATGGGTGGACAGCAGGCATGCCCTACAATGCTGATCTTGGTGTCAAGAACATATAAGAACAAGATATCCCAGTGAGCATGGGGCAAAGAGACGCACCTAATGGCCAAATACAGAATCATGAAATCTTAGTATCAAGCATATATAATGAATAATTGGTGTTATAGGGCTCAAGTAAGCTTTGAAGCCTTCCTCCCTTTCTCAAGGCAGACTTCACTTGTATGGAGTCTAGGGTTCAACATAGGAAGGGGCGTGTCTAGAGAACTGGGTCCCCTGGGGGCAGACTGAGGTACCTTATAGCTACATTCCAAGTCTGCTATTTATTTAACAGATTTCTGAGGTGGGCAGAAAGCTAGGGGTAGAGGCAGGGTAAGAATAAGGCATCCCCATTGCTGGCAAACAGGAACACTGACTTTATTTGAGACTAGATTGTCATTCTTTCCTTAAGTGTCCTGATGCTACTAACAGTACACTTCGGAAGGAGCCTGGGAACAGGGATTGCCACTGGAACATCATGCATACCAGTGGCTCTGGTCAGCAGGGACAAGAGGCCATGCAGCTACAGAGTGGTGTAAAGTGAAACTCTGACAGGTAAGGAATGGGGCCAACAGGAAGAAAAGTACTTGGCCTAAAGTCTGGACCTCCTCAGCATTAGCCCAGTGGCCTGAAGCACAGCCTATAGAAGGAACAGCTTCCACTTCAGAACCTTTAAATGGAGATAAAAACAGTGACTGACATCACAGTTTGTTGTGAGGATTAAATGAGCCAGTGGATACGCTACACTTTACAAAGTGCCTGTCCCATAATAGACAGTTTGCACAATCATATTTATTTAATGCTTCACAAGAACTTTCATGGGCAACAAGCCCTCAAGTAGTGCTCAGGCACGTGCACCACAGGACAAGGAGACTGTGTTTCTGGGGCTGTACCACCAAGCAAGCCCTCCTGACATCACCATTCTGCCTCTCCAACTCCGTTTCAGGACAAGTAATATCTGTTTGTTTGTTTTTTTGTTTGATTTTGACATTTTTGCTTTTTTAAAGTTATAGTTGGCATACAATATTATATTAGTTTCAGGTGTGCAACACAGTGATTAGACATTTATATAACTTATGAAGTGATTACTCCAATAAATCCAGTACCCATCTGACACCATATAGTTATTACAATACTACTGACTATATTCCCTATGCTGTACTCTACATCCAGGTGACTATTTTGTAACTACCAATTTGTGTCTCTTAATCCCCTCCCTCTTCTGCTATCCCCTAACACCCCAATCTGATAACCATCAAAATACTCTCTGTATCTATGAGCTTGTTTCTGTTTGTTTTTCTTGTTCTCTAGATTCCACTTATGACATTTGTCTTTCTCTGACTTACTCCACTTAGCACAATACACTCTAAGTCCATCCATGTTGCTGCAGATTACAAGATTTCATTATTTTAAAGGCTGAGTAATATTCCATTATATATATGTACCACCTGTCTTTTTCCATTCATTTGAGTCTTGATAGACACCCAAGATGCCTCCATATCTTGGCTGCCATAAATAATGCTGCAACAAACGTATGAACTCACATGTCCCTTCAAAGTATTGTTTTGGGTTTCTTTGGGTGAATATCCAGAAGTGAAATTACTGGGTCTCTCTTCATCTTTTGTTGTAACCTTCATTTTAAAGTCTATTTTGTCTAGTATAAATATTACCACCTCAGCTTTTTTTTTGTCATTGTTTTTGTTTTCATGAAATATCTTCTTCTATTTCTTTACTTTCAGTCTGTGTGTGCCTTTCTATCTGAAGTGAGTGTCTGTAGGCAGCATATGTAAGGGGCTTGTTTTCTTATCTATTTAGACACCCTATGCCTTTTGATTGGAGCATTTAATTCATTTACATTTTAACTAGTTTCCACTAGATATATAGTTATTGCAATTTTATTATTCATATTTTTTATTGTTGTTGTTTTTTCTTATTATTCTTCTTAAAAAAATCCTTCCAACATTTCCTGTAGTACTGGCTTGGTCATGATGAACTTCTTTGTCATTTTCTTGTCTAGGAAGTTCTTTATCTCTCCTTTGATTCTAAATGAAAACTTTGTTGGATAGAGTCATCTTGGGTGTAGGTCTTTGCTTTTCATCATTTTGAATATTTAGTACCAATCCCTTCCAGCCTGCAAAGTTTCTGTTGAGAAATCAGCTGACAGTCTTGTGAGAGTTCCCTTGTAGGTAACTAACTCCTTTTCTCTTGCTTCTTTTAAGATTCTCTCTTTGTCTTTAACCTTTGGCATTTTAATGATGATGTGTCTTTGTGTGGGCCTCCCTGGGTTTATCTTGTTTGGGACTCTCTGCTCTTCTTGGATGTGTATGTTTTTCCCTTTACCAGGTTAAGAAAGTTTTTTATCATTATTTCTTGAATTGATTTTTAATTCCTTGCTCTCTATCTTCATCTTCTGGTACCCTTATGATGTGAATGTTGTTATGCTTGATGTAAGGTAAGAACACCAAACCACACAAAATATCTGAAGTCTTGGGTTTCTTTATGAAAATGTATCCACATTTTTCTGTTTATGATGTCAATTTATTAAAATAGAAGCATACTTTAATTATCAGTTGAGTTATTTAAATATTTTAAATATTTAAATGTAAATATTTAAATATAAAACACTGAATAATATTGATGCTTCTGCAAAATTCACCATGTTTATCTTGTCATTTTACATAACTCTGTTATTCAATAGTTTAGAAGTTCCTGATGTTCTAGCTACCTGTTGCTACATGCCAAACCACCTCAAAACAGTAATTTTAAATAACCATTTTATTATATTTCATCCTTTTGTGGATTATAAATTTGGGTAGAGCTCAGCTTAGAGATTCTTCTGTTTCATGTTGCATTTACAAAGATCACTGGGTGGTGATGGGCTAGTAGAGCCTAGGATAGCTCCAGATAGGACTGTGGATTCAAGCACCCACCAGATATCTCTTTAGTGTGGTTGTCTAGAATAGATGGAGTTCTTCCTTGGTGACTCAGAAACCCAGAGGTACTGTGACTATCAGGAGGCTCCAGATTGCTCATGACTGTGGCTTGGGAGATCCAGAATATCACTTCCCTTCATTCTCATGATCTCTATCTTTCACTGCAAGAGGCAGAAGAGACTTCAAGATCATAATTATTCTAGAACATCTATTTTGAGAAACACAGTTCTTAAAACTCTCAAATGTGTACTAGAATTAAATCAGATTATTACACAGCTATATGAATGAATTGACTTTCTTTGGATTCATGTCACATTGCTTCCATTGAATCATGTCTTGGACATCTGCTATTAGGAAAAGTTAGAAGAAAAAGCTCACATACATCATCATATGTGCTCACTATAGCAGCTGTAAAGACTTTTAGCTATTACCCAGGGGATGTTTCATGATAGCCCAGGAGGAAATCACTTGTGGTCTTGGCACCAGGCATGATCATGGTTCTTTCACGTTTCTCAAATCCTGCAACTTTGTGATTCATATTTTATTTTTGCCTTTACTGTCAGAAAAGCTTTATTTTTTCCTTTTGTCCTGTCATAATGCATTTATTATTATATTTTATTTTCTATGCTTGCTTAATATTTCATGTGTGTGGCAGGGAGATAAAAACAAACAAATGTAAATAAAACTAGAATATGAAAAACAAAACATGCAAATATAAGCCCTAGCATTCTGGCTTTGTTCTACTGAAGAAGGCAGCCATACAGACTGCAGTGTTGGTCTCAGTCCCTTGGTCACCAGAGGGACATTGGCTGAGTTATCACAACCTCTCTAATAACCCAATCTTTTATGGCAAAGGAATATCACAAGAGTGATTACATCATGATGCTGAGGTTCAAACAAGGTGGTATGTACATAAATGTACTTCATTGAGTATCTGTATCTTGGAACCCTTCTATAAACACGAGCTATTATAATGACCTGAACTTGTTTAAAATTGTGTTATCCTTAACTCTGATTATGTTTACATTTTTTGTTCTCAACTAGAATTCTTTTTTTAGATAATAGGGTATGCTGTTTTGATTTCTACCCAAAGAATCTAATACAGAGTTTTGCATGTCCACGGGCAATATGCTTGTCTTGTTTCCTAGTCAGTGATGGGAAAATGTCTATAGAAGTTGGAACTACAGAAAAAAAGTCATCATCTTAGTACACCGGGAAAAAAGAGTGATTTACTTCATTTTTGTATTTTTTCAAAGTCACATAAAATTTATGGAGGTTTACATATATGAAAAAGAACACAAATTGATTGTAAGTAATAATGAGATTATGTTTCAGTTTTATACTATGTATACTTAGGAGTAATGGGAAAGGGAAAGAAAAGATTAGAAAGAGACGAATGAGAGAAACAGAAAAGAAAATGGAAGATTAGAAGGGAAAAGAATCAGGAAATTAGAAATTAAACAATTTGGCAAATACTTATTTAATGCTAATTCTCTTTAAACAAATCCTAAAAACATATGGCTCCTTAGAAGTAAAGACTGTGGAGGAGGTAGGATTTTAGGTGCTGTGACAATGTAGGGGATGAGATGTTTTGGATGGGGGATGTAGGGGGATCCTAAAATTTCTCAAAACATTTTCACTGTTTGCTAATTGGCTCTTTAAATAAAAGGTTCTCTGGGTCTGGTGCTCTGTGACTAGTGGGGTTTGGCACATTGCAGGTCTTCATCCCCTGCAGAGCCTCCAGACCCTTGCCAGAAGTCTTCTCAGGGCTCCTTTCACTTCCTTATTCCTCAGGGTGTAGATGAAGGGATTGAGGGTGGGGGTGATTATGGAATAAAAGAGGGAGATAAACTTGCCCTGCTCTTGGGAGTAGCTGGAAGGGGGCTGCAGGTACATGTAGATGCCAGGGAGGTAGAAGAAGGAGACCACCACCAGGTGGGAGGAGCAGGTCCCGAAGGCCTTGTGCCGTCCCTTGGAGGACTGGATCCTGAGTATTGCACGGGCAACGAAGCTATAGGAGAAAAGAATGAGAGCTAGGGGGACCAGCACAAAGAAGGCCACCAGCACAGCCAGTGTGGTGTCGTTCACAGCTGTGTCAGCACATGAGAGTTTGATCATAGCTGGCACCTCACAGAAGAAGTTGTTTAGCACTTGCTGCCCACAGAAAGGCAACTGCACAGTCAAAACTACCTGTACTAGAGAGTTGCCAAAGCCACTGAGCCAGGCCACAGCCACGAGCTGCTGGCAGAGAGGGCGGTGCATGATGAGGACATAGCGCAGTGGCTCGCAGATGGCCATGTAGCGGTCCATGGCCATGGCGGCCAGGATGATGCACTCGGTGCAACCCAACCAGTGAAAAATTGCGTATTGCACTGTGCAGCCACCGTAGCTGATGGTCTTCCTGGAGCTGCCCATGTTGACCAGCATCTGAGGAACAGTGGTGGTGGTGAAGCAGAGGTCCAAGAAGGAGAGGTGGCTGAGGAAGATGTACATGGGACTGTGTAGCTGGGGATCTAGCCGGGACAGCAGGATGATGGTGATGTTCCCAAGCATGGCAAGGACATAGGACACCAGGAGCACTGCAAAGAGAAGGAGTTCCAGCCATGGCCTGTCAGAAACACCTAGAAGGATGAAGTCTGCAGGGGCTCTTCCCAGGAAGCTCTGGTTGTTAGTTCTCATGCTGAAGCATTTCCTGGTACCTGTCATGAATCAAGAAAGTCAACATGAATGGCACCTGAGAGGAAGATTTAGTTCTTCTTCAATTCGTGCTTGTGCTTTCCTGTATAGGTTTCACCTATCTTACCTTTGTGGAGACACTGAGCCATGCGGGAATCAGGACCAGGAAGCAGAGCAGCTGCACATGTGTCTAGCTCTCCCTCCTACTCTATGCCGTTGGTTATGCCATTTAATCTTTCCAAACTTCATTTTCTGCATCTGTAAGAAGGGGAGAGACAATCCGCCTCAACTACAGAATCTTGGGGATGGTAAAGGGGCATTACATTTGTGAAAGCATTCCATATGGACAATTTTCTTGCAATTTGGTCCAAGCCTGCTATGCCTTCTATCACATTAGAAAGTCTGACTTCTCTCTACAAACTCATTGACAATGAAATTAGCACTTTCTTAGGTTTTTTTGTTTTGCATTTTGGAGGAGGAGGTGGGAGAGAGATGAGAGGGGCATTAAAGCAAGCGTAAGGGCTTTGTAAGCAGCTGTGGCGGGGGGGTGGATCATTCATACAAATACACCTACTCACCTTCTACGGCTCCCTGGGTCTCTGCACCAGTGCTGGTCTCCCCTCTCCTCATGGCTACTCACACACAGGCACTGCTATCAGGGGCACAAGCCAGCACCCTTCATGGGCCTGGGGTCAAGGAGCTAAATCACTCCTGCCCATGACTTACTTAATCATGGTGCACAATGCAACCTCGGAGCATAGGATTTGAGCATGGGGACAAAGATTTTGACCTGAGTAAGAAATAGAGCCCATAGGGCTGCCCACCAAAGGGTCAGGCTGCCACCAGGGCTAACATATATTGGGCACTTTGAATGACAGCTGAATATCCTGTACAAATTTTCCAAGCAGCTGCTTCTTCTTGGAGTTGAAAAATACAGTGCTTTGATTACTGGATCCCTCTGCTGTTAGAAAACAACTGGGTTTTCCCCTGCTGATTCACAGGGCCTCCCCACTGAGCCCGTCAGCCTCTACCTCCTACCCTCTACCCAGGATGAACAGCCTCAAGTTCACGATGGAATGATGCAGTCCACATAGGGCTAGACTGGAAATAAGTTAAAAACAATAAGTCACTGGCAAAGGATTCATTTTTCACTTTTAGTTTCTTATTTGGTGTTTTATGAATACACTATAAAATTCATAAAAATTTGTTCAAGTTGGATGCTGCACTAAAGAATCACCCCTCCACCCCACCAAAGTCTTACATTCTAATGAAATCTGGTATTATTGTAAACAACTCAAACTATGGGGTTTAAATAGGTAAATAAGCACAAATCACCTTTCTTCCTCTGCTATTTCAGACGTACATACTATTTGCTCTAAATTTTCTAATATTTTTGTAGAACACACAATTATTAAACTTCTCATTATTCTATCAAAAATATGTCTAGAATAAATGTTAAAGAATTTGGTTATTTTACCTCTAATGGGAACTCAAGACCCCAGTATTGATGCCATGAGGTGGACAGGGCAAAATAGTCTCACACACTTTTTAAAATAAAAACAGAATCATGCCACTTTTATTTCTTAGATTTCTGATTCTAAGATTTCTTCTCAGAGTCAAAACTGGAAAAGAAAGGATAACTTGCAGTAATAGTGAAGAAAGATTTAAACAAAATGAAATAAACTAAGAAAGAGAGAGGAGTAGATAGGGTCTCCACTTAGTCTATACAGATTGTTAAGCATTCGCCATAGGGTCTCCACTTAGTCTATACAGATTGTTAGGCACTGTGATAACTCTATATGACAGCGCCTTAGAGCCTTGACGCTGGGGCAAGTGTATGCCTGTACCTGCTTCATCATGAGCAGAGTGGTGTGGAGGATGGCTGGTCTACCTCCAATTGTCTGCCTAGCTGCATGTGGAAAGCAAAACTGAAACCTGGAGTCTTGCTCTTGGCCTTTATTCTCTCCAGCACTTTGCTGGTGACTTGGGAAGCAGTAAAGGATTAATGCAAATGACTGAGAAAGAAAAGAAGGCTGGAGAAAGAACAGTAATGTCAAAGGAAAAGGGGCGAGGGGATTGAGAGGCTGGACAGGCTTTTTGAAATTTCCAGTTCAGTGTACTGAGCACACATGGGTATGTGTGAACATACACACACATGCACACACACTTGCACACATGCACACACAGACATGTGAATGAACATACACACAGACACACACATACACACTGCACTCCCTAATGGCCTGATCAGTCCAGTTTTGCTGAGCAGGGCTTTCTTCTGGGAGCTTTGCTTCAGCTAGCCCTCTGCATCCCCCTACCCTGACCCTCTTTCATCTTTTTCCTCCCCAACAGATGCCTCCTCACTCTTCCTGTGAGCACAGTAATTCCCAAGTCTGCCACGATGACCCCTGACAGTGCCTTTCAAGACCTGTGCCTCCAGCTGCCAACCCTCACTGACTTTCTGATCTTAACAAATCTTCTTCATTTCACCTGCAAGCCCCTCCTCCAGCCTCCAGCCAGCCCCTCCCTCTAATCCCCACTGCCTTTGCTCACTCTCATTGACTCAGAGTGTTCAGGTGATTTCCAACCATACCCTGTTGCCCACTCACCTCATTTTATCTGTGATCGTGTCCTCCTGGTTGTGCCAGCACACTGTCACAGGTATGGGGCTGTCCACATCTTTGCCACCGTCACCCTGGGCCAGCGCAGGCATCCTGTCCTCTTAGAGATCACTAATTGCCACCCTGCGGCAGTCCCTTCCCTGCCCAGCCCATCACTCACACTCAAACAGAGTCATCTTTCTAAGACTCAAATATTAAGAACAGATATATCTTTAGTTCTTCCAGTTACCTGAAAAATAAGAACCAGCTCCTTAAGTTGTCACCTGGTAAGAATAGGATTGTAATCTCACACCAAGTCCCTGCAGTTTGTTCTGACCGCCATTACATCCCATGCAGTAGTTCAGTGATGGTCCCTGTGCCACACCCGCTGGGAGGCAGGCCCAGAATATGTTTGTGACCCTGCTATATGCACCAGTCGCTGTGCAGTTCACAACCCTTGCAATGTATGCAACATGTCGTCAAATGCTTGACATGCCTCGAGGGCCCTCCTGGGTTTGACAGAGCATGTGTCTTGCTCCAATAGTAAAAGGGACAGTCTGGGGATGAGACTATGAAGGTGACAATGACGAGGCCCCGGGCTTTCACTGCTAGGAGCCCAGCAGGTATCTCCCTTCTACCTAAAACCCAGCCTGAGTCTCACTTCCAACAGACTGGTGCACTGTAGCTGCCACCGCCCTACTGGATTGAACAATGCTTTCCTTCAGAGATTTAACAGGTGGTCTTTCATCACAAAAATAAGAAAAGTGCTTTTCTCCCAATTGCTGTGTATCTCCTGTCTGGAGGACTGCTCATTTATGGGTGGAAGATCAGATCAGAGTAAAATCAAGAAGCAGCAGGGGGCGGCAGGGTCAGGCCACCCCACACAGCAGCTGGGGCCACCTGCATCTCTGTCCCCTCCACACCTGCCCTTGTGTGTGCCAACTGCTTACGTCCTGTGAACTCAACGTGAGCTCCCAGAGTTTGGGGAGCACCGACAATCACCTCTTTACAAGGGGCTGAGCTATAATTTTTCAAAATGCTTTAATTTTAGAGATTAAAAAGTATTTCCTAACAAGTAGTGAGAGAAGGGCAGTGCATCAGCACTAGGTGGGTGTACCCACTCTCTGTCTGTGTAGCAGGCCCTGGGTGCCTGCTGTCTCCTGTTCCCCTTCTGCAAGGACAGATTCAGCCACTCATCAGGGTTAAGGATGTCCTCCACCTAAAGTCACACTGCAACATGACCTGGTGGTTCAAGCCCCTGACTGCTGGCTCATACAGAGGGTCACTACCTCTTGACAGACCCCCAGATGTTGTGACCCCTGACCCAGGACTCCCTGCCCCTGAGTATCCATGGCCCTATATTTGGCATGACTCTGCACTGGACACCCTGCAAAGCCAAAGAGTGCTGAAGACCTTGCCTAGTGGAAAACATAATGTGTTGTCTCATTTGCTGATGTCCAATATGTTAGTCTCTACTTTTTGTGGTGGTTGTCACTTCTTTAAAAACTAGAAGCTATCTTGCATAGTGTGTCATTCACAGCACTTAGAAGGCACGAGTAATGCAATCAGACCTGTGCAGGGAGGATACTAGTCCTGGGTCACAGAGAAAGGAGACACAGACCCACACAGGGAGGACATCAGCCTTGTAACCCTTGTTGTGACAGCGACAGTCCTCTTTTGTTCCCCATCATACTCTATTGCATTTTTTTTGGTGGTGTTCTAGCAATATTTTAATTTGCTGCTAAAATTCAGCTGAAAGCTTGCTTTCTCTAGGGATTAGTGCTGCTTGCTTTACTTGTTCTGTCCTCCTCTTTACTCAGCCACACTGAGCTTAACATTTTTTTTTTTATTATTATGACTTAGAACTACAAGAATACTGAGGAGTAGCAGAAACAGGGCTCAGGGCCCTCACACCCTCTGGATGACACCCACACTCATGATGGGTATTAAACAGCTGGTCTCCCTAGAGGCAGGGCTAGTCTGCTCTGTTCCTGGCTGTCACTTTTTAGCTAAGCACACAATTTTACACATGCTGTTTCACGTATAACCATTATTCTTTGACCCACTTGTCCTCTGTCCCATGTCCCCTTGCTCTCTACATGGACCAGTGCTCACACTGCTACAGCCTGATGTACCTCTGCTGCATTCTGCAGGCTTTCGTCTCTGTAGTGTCGAGGACTCACCACTCACCTCCGTGGCTCCAGGCTTCTGAGGAGGACTTGTTTAGAGAACAGTGGCTGGATTAGCAGACTCTGGAAATCTTAGCTGGGGAGGAACATTCAGGGTTAGAGCCATTGGAAGACATGAACTGCTCTCTTTGACAAGGCTGCTAAGACCTTGCCCTGCCTGGGTCTCACCTTCTGAGAAGGTATGGAAAGAGTCTCAATTTAGAAGAGTTTGCATTCCATCACAACACGCTCACTGGGAGACTCAGTGCTGTCAGGGCAATGGGTGAGTCCTGCAGCCTGCCCCAGCCTTGGTCCCCAGAGCACCTGCAGAGACTGATGGACTAAGTGAGCTTATGCGCTTATGCGCTTATGCAGTAGAGGTTACTTCCAAGGTTAAGTTTCTTGGGCCATAGACCATCCTCCTCATGATTCCTGGTCCTTGCAAGTTTATTCCTCAGATTAAACTTGACCTCATTCTCTTCATTCATTTCTATAAGAGCTCTGATCTTTGTCCCCAGATGTTGAGAATAAAACCTTGTTCTCCTCTGGCTGGGAAGTTATCCCTGATGTTTTGTTTAATTAGTGTCTGAGGGTTAGCTGGTAATTGATGTGAGGGCCTGGAGTACTTCCAATTAATGGTAAATCCTAGAAGACCAGGGAAAATAGACCAATAATGAGGAATAAGGAATCTGTACTTTTAACTCTCTGGGTTAGGTGGGTATTGCCAAAATCATAGGGGAACAGCAACTCACCCAGCAAGTGATTCAGAGTGTGGGTGCTGCACAGACTCCAAAATGGGTTGGTTTTTGTAAAGTGCTCAGAACAGTGACTGGCACAGAATAATAACCTTATATTTTTTCCTCACCACATGGTCTCAGTTGTCTGTTCTGTGTATCACATGGAAAGAATAGACAAAAGAGTCTTCTAGTAAACAGTTATCATGAGTGGTACAGGTCTTAAGTGGTGAACCATGATCCACATGATCAAAGCTAGTCCTAGGCACACATGTGATGCTGCATCTCAGGACAATTCACTTCCTCTCTAGGGTTGAAACTGGCCATCTTTGGTCTCCATTGCCAGATGTCCAAGTGGGCATGGGCTGAAGTCACAGGAGTAGTGGTTTGATTTTTACATTGTGGGAGTTTAAAAAGATTTTCATCTGGGATGAGGGAGAAGAGAGGGCCTGGGTAATACTTGGGTGATGATGTGGAAAAATTCTCTGATTCTAAGCCCTGCTCTGCTCTGTTGTCTCCCACTAAGCCAGATGTGGGACATGGGACATCTCAAGAACTGTCTTGACATCTAGCTGGGATAATTTTTAGGGGCGTGGAGGCTTAAATATCTTGAAGGTGTTTTTTTGTTTTGTTTTGTTTTTGTTTTTAAACGAAATCAACAGTTGCACACTGAGAAATTGCTGGTCTATTGTAGACGGAAGATGACACAGGGCTTCTTTCGTGTTGTACCAATCATCACCTTCCTCATACATGTCAGATGCTTGTTCTGTTACTCTTACTGTCTGCAGTCTCTGTGACTCCAGGTAACAAGACTCCCATGAGCTTTATTTTGCCATTTCTCTGATAGGGAAAGAGGATGAGATGAATGAGATACTGAATGAGCTTGCAGAATTATGTGTTTATCCTCCTTTCTCCATTTTCATCATGCCACATAGACTGGATGGCTGGAGCTCCAGCAGCCACATTTGACCTGGAAGCAAGCTTGAAGATGAAAGCTGCACACTGGGAGTAGTGGGACACCCAGAGGACCCAGGGTATCTGATTGTCATGGAGGTGACCTAAACTGTCAGCTTATAGCTGCTTTGACATGATAGTGATCACCTTCTATCTTGGGCATAGCACTAATTTGGATTTTATGTTTTAAGAAGCTGAATTTAATCTCAACAGAACTTTCAAGAAAATTTTCTGAAATTTCTTACTTAAAATTACTATATCATGGCCTGTGATAAAGCTGTCAACATGAATAACAGCCTCTGGGAGAATGTAACCCAAAGCGGTCTTCGTTGGTGTCGACATGAGATAAATGAACTAACTGTGAGCAAACAAAAACATTTAATGATCAAATAAATGGTAATGAATACTTAATGTGGGGAATAGAGAGGACTTGTTTTGCTTAGAATAAACTGAAAGATTTTCTTATAAAGGGGGAGTGTGTGATTTAGATTGTTTATATTTAGCCATGGTTAAGATTAAAGGAGAGAAAGATTTATGTTGATAACCATAAGAAATATCTCTAGACAATATTTCTTTAACATAAGACCAGTAGAAAGTGGTGGTTAGAAATGAACTTTTGTAGTCAAATGAATTGGGTTTAAACCCCAGCACCCTCTTATTAACCATTAGATCTTGAATGAGTTACGTAAGTTTTCTGAGGCTCAGTCTCCTATCTGTAAAATAGAAATAACAACATTTGAACATTAGGTTTTTATGGGAAAAATTGAAACGATATATGCAAATATCTCAGTATAGTTCCTGGTACAAAATTAAATAGGTGGTAACTTACTCATCCCTCCCTTCCTTTCTGCTTTCCTTCCTTCTGTCGACCAATCACTAAACATTGAAGGAATACTTACTACGTGTCATGCAGTATGAGAGTGGTGATAAATGAATGTGAGTAGAATTATTTTGCCCTCAAGAAAACTTTTGGGGTGCTGGCCTTGTTCTGTGTCTAGATGAGAATGGTAGCCTTTCAACTGCCTACATTTAAGAAAACTCCTCAGACTGCATATTAAAATGGATGGATTTTGTTGTCTGTGAATTATGCCTCGACAAAACTAAAAATTTATGTGGGGCCATGTGACACCACCAGAATGGTGTAAGAAAACAGACCTTAAGCAAATAATTAATTGTGTGATGATAAAAATACAATTGTGAGAAGTATTGGGACGGGAGAGAGAGGACACGGAAACGATGCTTCGCAAAGACCATCCCCGATAGGGAGATGTGTGGGGTGGAGAGCAGCTCTCCTGGACTTGACACTCACCCTGCGGAGCATGCATGCAGGCCAAAAGCCCCTGGGGTGCCCTTTGCTAATGCCGACTAGGACAGCCACTCCTCCAAGCCTGAGCCACGTCTGCTTTGAGCAGAGGATGATGCAGTCAGCACTGGCCGCTTTGGCAGGGTTGCGACGGCGTGGCCATGGTGTGCTGTTGCCCCTGGGCACCTTCACCTGCCCTTGTGAGTGGCACTGCCCGTGTCCCTGTGCCATAGTCCAAGGTTGGTATAATGAAACTTTTACTGGACATGTGGACACTATTTTTGATTAGGAATAAGTGGAAGATGATTCGATCGCAATAGAATAGCATCTGTGATTTGTCTCTGCAGTGTCTACACTAATCAATTTAAAAAAATAATGAAGGTTTCCCTTTCAGATCACTTGTGTTTCAATAAAAACCACATGATTATTAAAGTCATTAGATATCATGCATAGATTAGTAATCATTTTTTAGGCCACCCCATGCCATTCACTTGGACATAAATCAGTGGCTATGTTTACATTTCTGCAAGGTATTGTAAATATAAAATGTGGTTAGCTACTAATGGGAGAAAAATAAAGAATTGTTTAAGTGGAAAAACATTTCAAAGATTTAATTTGATTTATAAGGCCTCCATTTTCAGATTAATCAAATAGGGAAAACCAAATGGAAAAAAAAAAGTAAAGGCTTATAATGTAAAATTTGGGAATAAAGAAATATAAATTTTAAAAAGGTAACTACTCAGATCTGAAAATAAAGAAGAGAAGAAAATAAGACTGACAGAAAAGAAACGAGAATAATTAAATAGTACCCTTCAGACGAAACACAGTGTGAAAGATACCTTATCATAACTGATTTTAATTTGTGTCAGTGAAACATGATACTTTTAGAAAGATTTTCAGATCATTGGAGAGTATAACCCTGAATTATGACAATTTATTTGCTGACAGGTTATACTTACTAGAGATTTTTCTAGAATAATTTATTTATAACTGCTTCCAGATGGTTGCTGCAATTTTTCACAAACCTGGTAAAGTCCCGAGCTAACCGTCTGTATAGAAACAGTCAAAGGCTTTATGAAAACTTAAGGAGAAGAAAAATGCAGATGATGACCATCTTATTCACTTTAGTGGCAGTTACTAAACCAGATGGTCTGTTATTTTTTCCTGCTGAGAATCAGATTAAATAGGGAACTGAATTAAAATAAAAATGTCAGATAGGTGAAAAGTCCTTTAATTAAGAAGCCCTATTTTTATAACGTGCTTGTTCTGGCTTCAGTGAGAGGCAGGAAGCAATGAGGGGTGCTGTACTGTGGCTGGACAAAGAGCAGGAAGAGCTCTGAGCAAAACCAGGGGTTCTCCAGGCCCTCAGACTTTTATCTTCCTTCATCACGGCACACCTTCCATCTCTCCAGAACATTCTGCCCTCTGTGGCTCTGACAACTGCATGTACTGGCATGTTCTTCACTATCATTCTCTGAGCTCATGGAATTCTAGACATATGCACATGTAAAATATATACTTGTTCATATTATACATTATATTATGCATTATAAATATACATTACATAAATATAGACATATATGTATATAAAAGGTTTAGTTGTCCTCTGTTTGTTATCTCTTTGCAATATCTACTTCAGGATTAGAATCCAGACTGAGAAGGCATATTTAACATGTGCATTTAATCGAAAAGATACTAAACAGATTCTTCAGATAAAAAGTAAATTATGTAGTTATGTAAGTTATACGACTAAATGCTACACATATCATGGCCAGAAATCTCTGTGGATGCACACTGCTAGTTTCACAAATGAGCTGTGGCTTGTGCTGAGGTGAATCTACTAATAGGTGAGTTTACACTTCACTGTTAATTTTTTTTGCCAATTAGGAGTAACATAAATGCACTTTTTTTTAATCTCAGAAAGGAATCATTTTCAGTCAATGCCAGGATTTATTAAGAAGTGGTGTAAGTTATATAATTATATAATTTATATAACTTATGTTATATATTTATATATAATTTATAAATTTATATATAATTTATAAATTTACATATAATTTATAAATTATATAAATTAAACACTTGACCCTTGAACAGCATGGGTTTGAACTGTGTGGAGTTTTTTCAATAAATACTGTGCAGTTTTCATCAGCCTTTACTGTCTGCGGGTGTGGGGACTGGCCACGTACAGTGACCTAAGCATTTCATGTGGGGCCCACGGGGTCCTGGGAGCACCTCTAGATCCCCGCTGCGGATACTGAGGGAAGACTAAGTTTTGAGGAGTCAAAAGCTACACGTGGGTTTCCCACTATGCGGGGCCATTGTCCCAATGCCCACTGTTCAAGGGTTCGCCGTGCACCATGTATTTTTGTCAGCGTGTTGACAAACCGTCCCTTCCGAGCTGTTTCTGTGTGCTTTGCTTCGCCGCCAAGCTCATGGGAAATCCTTCACGTGGGCTGGCCACGACCTCTTTTTTCCATGCGTGTTGGTGTGCAGGTGACACACGACGTCGACTAGGCTGCAGCGATCGCGCACGCAGGCTGGGCCTGTCCGTCGTCCCTGCCCTCTCTTGTGGGAGGTGGCCCCTTCTCCCTCAGCACCCCGCCAGCAAGGACGACTTGCGGGTCCCGTGGGCAGCGGCGGTCGCTGGAACGCACCGCCAGAGAGCCTGCGGTGCTGCTTCGGGTTGTTGGCTTTAGTGCTGGCTGTCCAGTCGGACCGCGGCTTCGGTTCCGAGTCCGTCTGTTGTGGGCCCTGCTCCTGCTCGTGCCGTCCCGGGGAACACGAGCATGTTCAGGGGGGCAAGGAAGACTTGATCGCTGGGCGCCCGTGTCTCTTTCCCGAGCGTCGTTTGCACAATTTCCAGCCTCAGGAAATAGAGAGCAGTTATCGCCCCACGCACCATTCTTAATTCAGCACTGTGCTTGCAGAGTCACACGCTCTCTGTCCCAGGGTTTGTCAGTCTGAGAGCCGTCCCAGGGTTTGTCAGTCTGAGAGCCGCAAGTGACAGCCCCGCCCTTGCCCTTTGCACAGCCTTCCTCCATACACCTCACCTCGTCACAACGTCACATGCTGGACGTTCCTACCAGGTGTCTCTCTGAGGTGCAAACGAAGGGCTTCGTAAAGCAAAGGAATAATTAAAAAGGACCATGAATGGCAGAGTCCCAAGAGAGCTTAGGAGGCAACACTGGCGGCAGCGGCACCTGATTTCTAGGAGATAGCAGAGAGCTAGGGACTGTCGCTCCAGCCAGGTCTGCCCCTGCAGCTGGGCCTGTCTTTCCCACGGTTCCCCATCGCCTGCTGCTCATCTCTCTGTACATATCTTTTTCAGGATTAGAATCCAGACTTGATAAGGATGTCACAGGCATGCATTTTTAACACACTTGTTTAATAAAAATAATAATAATAATTTCATTTTTCAAATGAAAAGTAAATAAAATTAGCCTGGTTGTTTTAAAAAATGAGGACTAGCTCATAGAGTTAGACTGGGAAAAGTTTTCAAAAAATAGAATAAACTAAACCTACAGCTCCAAAATTTGATAAAATATTTAAGGCAAACACATGGTAAGTAATCCACCATAAAATAATCCTTTGCAACAGTCCAAACCAATTAAAGAACTGGCTAATACTAATTTAAAAATGTGCAAGAAAGTATACTTTTCCAAATTCTTTTAGGGAGCATATGAGCACACGTGTTCAAGGGTCACTGTTCTGTTTTACTTGCCTGTCATTTACTCCTAAATAATCATGATTTTGGAAAGAAACTTTCTGGGTTTTGGTTCCTGGTATGTCTTTTTTGCTAGCACTGTCGCCTGAATATACAAGTGTCCATTACATTGGCCAAAAAAAAAAAAAAAAAAAGTCTTTCTCCAAGTGGTACCAGCCTGAGTGGAGGCTCACTTCCTCTCACTGTCCCTAAAATTCCTGATACACACAGTAAAGTTCTGATGATTCTTGGGACAACCGAGGGTTTTGTTTTGCTTTTTCCCCGTCAATGTGATGTCTTTTCAGGTTTGTTTTCTTTACTTTCTAGAAACATCCTTCCCATCTCCTTCCTCATTTGGAAAATTTCACCAGTACCTGCAGAACCTAAGTGTCTGGTTGGAGAACCTGCCTGTTGAGCCCTGTGCCTCTTAATCTGCCCTGAGCACCCGCAGACCTCAGCATCCTGGAGAAGCTGAAAGGCTCCTGAGCACACTGGGGCAAAGTGGCCTCCTCATAGGGAATGGTCCCCTCTCATTGCTTTGTCTGAGCCCCCCTTTCTTCTGTGCATCATTGGATTAGGGCTGTGGTGTTTGAGATGAGAAATTCCGGAGAAATTCAACTGCCCTTTGTTAAAACTTTGTTTTTGTGGGTAGGTTTTCAAGACTGCAAAGTGAAGTCAGTGGAGATAGAAATGGGTAAAACTAACTCATTATTAATGTTGTGGAATGCTGTGGAGACTGACTTCATTAGTACTGTTTGGGGGTTAGCTAGGGAGTAGGGGTGTGTGGAGTATGAGCTGGCAATTTTCCACAGACATGCTTTTCTATAGATTTACACACCCCAGTAAACTAATTAAAAATGCATAAGCATATAAACAGATCAAAATGTGGATCACTGCAGCTATGTTAGTGTCTGCTGGTCATCAAGATGTTGAGCAATCTGTCACACAGGCTCCTGTCCTCTTGTTTATTTCTCATAGTGTCACACTATCCTCTGACGCACTGCTCAGTCCCCGGTGGTTTATGGTAGGACTCTATGTTACTTCTTGAAACTTCCTTTTATCCCTAGTGGGAGTGGTGTACCTGCCTGTTCCTCTGTGGGGAGGGGCCTTTCAAAGTCCCTCACATCTCATCATATGCCAGACTTTGCATTCCTATCATGAGAGAGAGAGGCATCTGTAGTCCATGCCTAGATTGCTTTAGTCTGCTCCCGCTGCCATCACAAATACCACAGACTGGTTGGTTTAAACAACTATCATTTATTTCTCATGGTTCTGGAGTCTGAGAAGTCCAAGATTAAGTTACTGGCCTAGGTTACAGATGGCCACCTTCTCACTGTGTGTTCACATGGCAGAAAGAGAAAGACAGACAGACAGACAGATAGACAGATGGAGGAGAGGAGGTGGAGAAGGAAAGGGAGAGGAGTTACCTTCCTTCTGTCTCTCCTTAAAACAGCACCAATCCCATCTCAGGGCTCCACATTAATGACCTGGTATCTCCCAAAGTCCCCTCTCCCAGTACCATTACAGTAAGGGGTAGAATTGCAACAGACACATTCAGTCCTTAACAGGGAGTCCTGGTAAGTCACCTCAAGACTTTGTAGATCAAGCAAAGACAAGCTCATCTCCTGAGGATCATTCTAGGAAAGTCATCAGCAGCTGAGATGAATCATGAGCAGCCGTAATCCATTTTTACTACAAGTTATAAAAGTGTTTTTGTTATGAAGACCAAGCAAAGTACCCTGTGAAAGTTCTTATACCTGGAATATAACCAAGGAGAGCTAAGTAGGGGATCATGGGCTCTTCAGAGCGAAACAGCAGCTAAACAGTCAAAGTGCAGTACCCTGAGCTCTTATCACAAACAGAAACACTCGTGGTGCTGTGGAAATTGTTACTGTTGAACGAAAAAGACTCTTGCAGGTAGTGACAATGTCCATCGAGGCCCCACTGTTTTTGGTTTTTGATTCTTCATGGATCAAGGATGTCTGACATTTTGGAAGACTTTGGAAAAGCAGAGAACTTGTTGGCTTGTAGATGTGAGAATTATACTCCAACCATCTATTGCCTTTTCTAATCTCTTAATTTCTGTAGAAGCAAGTTTCTTGTTGGGCTTTTAAAACTGTTTCACAGACCTTAAGTATATAAATTTCTGGTTTATATTCAAGATGCAAGTGTGTTTCTAACAGTTGTCTGTCACTCTCAGAGCAGCCAATGGGCTCCACTACCTGACACCTCCCTTTGTAAACCAATGGTTGCCATCCCCCAAAATTCCTGTCTTAGAAACAAGCCTCTGTCCTCATCAGGGAATCTCTGAGGGTTCCCTCTGAGAAACTATTCTCTCAGTTTCCCAGGAAGCATCCTAAATTGCCTTAACACTCAATATGACACTTTCCCCTTATCTCAGAAAGACAAGTTAGAGTTAATAAACTGTGACAGTGAGAACTTCACAGCAGGTAATTTTTGGTATCTAGCAGGTAATTTATCTTTCCTGCTAGAAAGATAAATTTCAAAAGTTACAACAAATGGGACATGTCGTGTTTTCAGAATTCCTGGGGAAAAGGTGTTCCTGCTTGCTCTTTGAAATTATATAGATAAGACACTAATCTCCCATCAAGCTTGATTCAAATGGGCTGATTAGATGCCATCCTGGGTTCTTCTCTGCCTAGGAGAAGGTTGCAAAGGGTTCAGAGGTTCAAAGTCATCGCCACTTAGAAGCAGATGCTATATTAAGACCAAAGCTTTTGTCTCCATCTCAAAAATGTTGGGCTGAGGAGTCAGTTTCTGCTCAGATACATAGTAAGAAGAGAGTATTTCAGAAAGGAGAGGCTTGAATCTAGTTGAGAAATATCTACTTTCAAATAATATCATCAGACAAGAATAAAGTGGCAGTATAAAATTGTTTGCTTCAAATCTTACTGAACTAAAATTTCTACTCCTTTCTTTGTTACAAGAGATCATAAGTAGGCATCAGTCAACAAAGGGAGTCACCCATGGCCTTGGTAGGTGTCAAGAACAAACTCAATGGAAACAGTATGTGCATCTTGATTTTCAATAAATTGAGACCAACTTTGTGTTTCATTAACTCTCAGTTCAAACCTCTATCCAATAACTGTTCTGTTAGATACATCTTAGGCATTCAGAGCCTAATATTTATTGATAAACATACAGTAGAAGTGGGAGGTCTATAACTTTTATAAGCACACAGTGTATAGAGAAATTAGACAAATGTGGGTGTTGGCTCACACATATGTAAGAAATATGAAAATTGATTGAATTGTTTGTCGTAAATTAATTGTAATAAGTAAAAGAAATTTGTTATTGGAAGATTGAAATTATTATCTTGAATGAATGACCAAGGACAGATGGTGAGAGCATTGATGAAATAAGAATATGATAAATTATAGGGAGATAAGATGTTTGAGATAGAAGACAGTACCTGAGACACTCAGAGACAGGACAGGTCAAAATCTGTGGGTAGGAGATGTGATAAATTCGATGAAGCAATTTAAATATTTGTTTGGATTTGTACAAAAGTTTATCAGCAAAATTTTGTGGTGGCTGTTGGGTAAAGGGGGACTGTTATAAGGAGACTGAAAAGGTGGGGTTGTTCACCTGCCTATAGATGTGCAGACTATTTTTTTTTTCCACTGAGAACAAAATGTTTGGGTTGTGAAGGGGCAGGTGGCTCTCTTTGAGGTTCAGAACAAGCACTTCAGAGGTGGAAGAGTTTCTCTAGACATCAAGTTGGTTGGGGTTGCTAAATGAGACAGAAACTCTGTGCTCAGAGCTCATAGTCACTCACGGGGAAGCACAGATCTGCCAGCATTCTTGGAGCTGCACTGCTCCAGGAGGCAGCGGAGGCTACCTAGCGTTTTACAATTTCCACCCTTTTTAGGACTTCACCTCCCTTGGGGGTTGCAGGATCCTCTTCCAGTCTCTCTTCACATCCTGTTCCTCAGGGTGCAGATGCGCAGGTTGAGCAGTGAGGGAGGACACAATGGAAAATGGACATGAACTTGGCCTGAGTGCCATTGGCAGGGGGTTAGAAGTAAATGTAGATGGGTCCAGAGTACATGATGATCACCACCAAGTGGGAACTGCAGGTGCTGGGTACCTTGTATCTTCCTTCAGCTGAAGATAACTTCAACACAGCCCTGGCAATGATGTGTAGAACAGCCCAAGCTGGGGAGCCACAAGGGCCAAAGGGGTGGCTCCCACAGCCAGGGATACATCATTAGCAGCAGTGCCACCACAGACCAGTTTGATCAGAACAAGCACCTCACAAAAGAAGAGGTCAAGTGTGTGGCGGCCACAGCCAGGGAGCTGCAGTGTGAATGTGGCTTAGAGTACCAAATTGGCCAGGCCACAGGACCACCCGTTCAGGGGAAGAGGTAGGCCTGTGCGATGCAGCCCCAGGAAAATGGCTGACCAGCAGCTGGGGCATGACCAGCAGCAGGCGACACAAAGACCCAGCACAGAGGTTGTCCAGGAAGAAGCACAGGGGTGCCTGAGGCCTGGCTCCAGGACAGAAAGAAAGAGGGTGCAGCTGTTTCCCATCACGCAAGGGTATGGGAGACCAGACCAGTGCAAAGAGGTGCCTCTCCAGCCATAAGCAATCTGAGAAGCCAATCAAGACAACACTACTGGGAAACTCACATTTCCTCCTTCCATGGGACCTGCCTTATGTAGACAAGGTTCGGAGGATAAGCACAGCTTTTGTGTCCCAACACTCCATGGCAACATCCCCAAAACTCCAACAGTGTTGGTGGGATAATCCCCATGGCTGGTATTGGGCGCATAACCTGGAGAAGAATGCTGAGTCTGAATTTCAGTCACTTAGGATATGGCCACATCACTAAACTCTTCGGTGTCTCAGTTTTCTCATTTCAAAAATGAGAATAACAATAGTCTTTATGTTACATAGTTATTTGAAATTTAAAATAAAATTTTATCTATCTCTCTATAATCTATCTATATTTATTATCTATCATCTGTCACCTATCTATCATCTATCTATCTATCTATCTATCTATCTATCTATCTATCTATCTATCTATCTATCATCTATCACCTATCATCCATCTACTACCTTTATATCTCTCACAGGGTAACATTAGCTATATCTAAGTACACCTTTATCTATACCCACTCTCCCTCCATTTCTCTCTATTTATTTCCAATTCTCTCTCCTATCTCTCCCTCTCACTTCCCCCTTATCCCCTCTTGGCCTCTGTCTTTCTCACTCACCCCTGTTCCTTTCTCCTAGTCCCTTCATCAGACATGCTGCCCTCATGTCATAAAGAAAGGAACATGGAATCCTTTGAGTCTGGCACATTTTCTGTAAAGTTTATAAAGAAAACACTACCATTTCCTTCCAGTCCAGTCACATTAAGGATAGTTGAGTACTCAGACAGGACAGAGGTCCAGTGTGCTATTATAGCCATGTAACAGTATAGACTCTTGGTTGGAGAAGAGGCCATCTAGTGCTAGCTTATTTTGTGCAATCCTTTCTTCCTTTGTTTTTCATCTAATGCTCATCTTCTTAGTTTTCACTGACTATTTTCTTCTTATTCTTTTACTTCTTTCTTTTTTGTTTCACCCTTCTTTCCTTTTTATCTCATCTAAAACATTTTCCTCTGTATTCCCTTAAATTCTTTCCAAAATATTTTTTTCTCTCATCTATAAGCTATGAATTTTCAAAATGTCTAATTTCATGTCTGTCTCAGATCCCTGCCTTTTACAGGAGATTTCTTCTAGAATGCTCTGCCAATATATCAAACTTAGCCCCTCCAAAGCTCAGCTCAATGTCTCTCAGTTGTGAGGTTTCCCCTGAATTCCTTTATCATGCTCAATGCAATCACCATCATTCTGCCCCCAACAATGTTGAGTTTTCCTCAAATAGGCCAATGAAGAGGTTATAGTGCGGTTTTTAAAAGCTCTGTGTATCAGCATAAAAATGCCTTTCTCTCACTAATCCATTAGTATTTTTCATATCATCTCATTTTAATTTTATACTGCAAAATTTTAACAACATGGGTCTTGGTAAAGAGTAGTCACGTGATAACTGCAAGTGTTACAGGTGTTTATCAGACTAACGTTTTTAGGAAGACTCACTGCATGTTTCTTTCTTTCTTTCTTTCTTTCTTTCTTTCTTTCTTTCTTTCTTTCTTTTCTTTTCTTTTCTTTTCTTTTTTCTTTTTGAAATAGGATAAATAAGATTGATTGAAGAGGGGAAGAGACCCTGAGAATCAGAGTGATTGTCTTTAGTTACATTCTGAATTAACCTTTTAATATGCAGTTCCAGGCTCAGTACTTAAATAGGAACCTTCTACCCAAGCTTGAGTGTTCAATATTAGTGGAGGATATTAAAAACTAATGATAGTGACTGCATATAATTAGAAATAATATATATTTTTGTGTATCTGTTTTCTCATTCTCCCAGCCCTGGGTTCTATTTATTTATGTTTTAAGTTACCATTTTTTTCTGGTATGTGGTGAGATCTTTTAAGATTTATTCTCTTCTAAACTTTTAAGCATATAACACAGCATTGTTAGGTATACTGGCAATGTTGTGCATCAGATCTCCAGAAATTATCTTCTAACTGGCAGTTTGTACTTTCTAACAAGTATCTCCTCATTTTCCCTACCCACAAGCCCCTGTAACCACCATTCTATTCTCTGTTTCTATGAATTTAACATTTTAAAGTGAAATAATTAATATTCTTTTCTGTTTGACTTATTTCACTTCGCCTGATGCCCTGAAGATTCATCACATTATTCTTTTTTTCTATTCTTTTCATCTCATTTTTAAAAAACTTTTTCTATAAAATATGAAGTTTGGCTACACTATAAATGCTTCAAATTTTGAAGGATATTTTATCCCCCAAATAAGAAAAGTATAAATAAACTGGATTTAATAAAACTTATACCAGAAGTTGGAAAAAATACTTTCACGGAGGCTGAGAAAAAAAGCTGAGTTAAAGTTTTGGAAAATGCTAAAAGTTATAATATTATTTATATTTACCTTTGAAATAAAAATATATAATGAAGTAATAGAATCACTTTTAAATACAATCAATCTTATTTGGAAAAAAATGAGTTTGAGGAGGGACAGTTTCAGCACCTTATTGTCAAGCAACTAGAAATGAGTAGCTTGCATTTTGACATGTTTAACTTTTTAGAGCCATAGATATTATAGCACAATATATTGGATTATCTTGTACAAGTCCACAGTTTTGGACAATTCTTGAGGATCAGAAAAAGTACCACTAGGTAAGAGGGACAATTATTATGCCAAGTTTCAAAATGATGGAAAGCAGAATCCCAGGATTGGATATTATTGATCTTGATGACCAACCCTGGAAATACCTAAAGGAGATTATTAGTTTGTAAGAATTTTGAGAAAATGTGATCATTAGTAGTAAATATGGATTAATTTTAATAAAACATGAAAAAAACAGCATGACTTGATGTTGGTTAGGGGGTGGGCATGGATGGCACATCTTGGGTAGGGAGGTGAGAAAAGTATTTTTGAGTAGAGTAAATATTTCTGAATCTTCATTCTGTCAGTCACAGACTCTGTGAAATGAGGACATTGGGCGAAGAATATTAACACTTGGAAATTCAATCTTCTTGTGCAAGAATGCAAGAAATAATGTTGACCTTTCAGGGTTTGGAGAGAATCAAATGCCCTAAAAATATGTATGGGAATAGAAGGCATACTGAAAACGATAATTTCTTCATTTTCAAAATGATTGTCTTGCTAAATAATAATGATAAACAAACAAATAAAAAGCAATACACAATAGCACACAAGAGTCAGGATGGAAAAATCAGCAGTTTTATTGTCATGGTGCAAATCCTGCCTCTTTAACAATTATAAAGCCCTATACAGGTTAGTTAGCTTCCATTTCCTCATCTCTAGGTCAGGAATTATCACACGTAATTTAACATTATTTTCAGAGTAAATTGATGCTAAATAAATGATTAATATACCACACATTTTACATTGAGGTGAAAGAAAGGGATATGTGGAGAGGCAAGGAGCTGGCACTTGGAGTGTTAAGACCCAGGTTGGAAAGATGCAGTTTCTCTCTTCAGGGAGTCTCAAGTTCCTTAGACAGAGAGGCAGAACTTACCTGAGGTCACATAAAAAGAGAGCTTGCTTACATTGGAGGGACTACCTGTCATTTATTCTCTGGAGTCCTTTGAGACCTGAGCAACTTCATGTAGATAATGAATTCAGGGATTGAGTGTGTAAAAAGGAATATTCTAGAGGGATTTCTACTCCTTCTAATTGATCATCTTTAGAACATATATATTTTTTTTGCCCTGGGGGAATGTGCCTGTATGAGCCCAAGGAAAGGCCCTGAGACAATGAAATTATCATAGAACAAGATTAGACAACCTCTGGCCACATGAGGTTGTTTTCACGATCTTTCTATCAAAAAATGTGCAAAAGGACAGACTGATGTCCATTATAAGGAAGTTTTTTTTTAAAAAAAAGCATGTGGCTAATTAAATGTGAAGCAATATATATTAAACATAAACTCATTACTTCCATAGAAAATCGAGCAGCTCTTTAGGTGAATTAATTTATATTTTCTTGCCCTGGGGAAGATTTACAGTAGCTCTATGGAATGCGTATTTCACAATATTGTTCTTGAAATTTTCTCTTTCCATACCATAAAACCATTATCTTATTCTTTGCATGTTACTATCATCAGTACCCTCAGAAAACTTCAGAGAAGATAAAGCTGACTGGCTTGGTTTTGGACACTTTGCTGATTGCAGAGACTTGGGGGCTGGTGATGAGCTGATGCAAGCCAAGCTGGGAGAGAGGACTGTCATGATGCTTTTATAGTTGAGCCTCAGCACACATTTGAAAAAATTGTGCTTAGAGACATTCATTCAGTTGAAGGGCTGAAGATAGCAGGAAGGTAAACACTGTGTTTACCTCCTCCCATGACCACCCCAAAATTACAACTAAATCATAGAACAGTCAGCCTGGAGAACCATCTGAAGTCTAGCTGAACAGAAATCCTACAACTAGGATGTACAAAGAAGCCACCTTAAGACTGGTAGGAGGAACAGAGACACAAAATGCACTGGTGTTTTTGAATTGAGAGGAATATCTCGATTATGGCAGTACCCTCAATGAGCGAGGGGTTCCAGCCCCACACCAGGCTCCCTGGAACACCAACTCCAGGAAGAGAAGGCCCCGCAACTGCTGGCTATGAAAAGCAGAGGGGATTTCATTTCTCTGGGTGAGAAGGAAGACTGAAGGAAAGCCAGGCATCCTCTTAAAGGGCTTGCACACAGACATTCTCACTTACAGACATTTACATTATGCTATTTTGGAGGGATGGCAGCTTGGAAGATGCTAGACAAATACAGGGAGAATTTGAATTGTGTGGCTTCATGGTGAGGGCTGAAGGGAGACTTGCCATGGTCCCTGTATTGAGACCACCTCTACATAGCCAAATATGAATCTGTACTGGCCTTGCAAACTCCACTTGCTACACCTGGTGACTCCCTGGGATGCTGCTTCCACAACTCATGAAATGCCAGAGGCTTTTTTGGTGGCAGGGAGCAATCTACTAGATGCAGAGTTCAAAACACTGGTTGTAAGGAAGCTCATAAGGGGAAGAGTAGATGAACTCAGTGAGAACTTTAACAGAAATATAGAAAATATAAAAAAGAATCATTCAGAAATAAAGAACACCTTAAGTGGAATTAACAGTAGATTAGATAAAGCAGAGGATTGAATCAGCTATATAGAAGATAAGGCAGCAGAAAACACCCCATTAGAAAGCAACAAGATAAAAGAATCCAAAAAAAATGAAGATAGTTTAATGGGCATCTGAGACAACATCAAGCATAACAACATTTGCATCATAGGGGTAACCAGAAGAAGAAAAACGAGAGAAAAAGGAATTGAAAACCTATTTAAAGAAACAATAACTAAAAACTTCCCTAACCAGGAGAAAAAAGTAGACATACAAGTCCAAACAAGATGAACCCAAAGAGGCCCACACCAAGACACATCATAATTAAAATGCCAAAGGTTAAAGACAAAGAGAGAGAGTAAAAGCAGCAAGAGTGAAGCAATTAGTTACCTACAAGGGAGCTCCTATAAAACTTTAGGTGATTCTCAATTATGGTTATTCTGTAGTTAATTTTAATGTCATCAAGTGTTAACTCTAATACCTGAAACTGTAGAACTTCTATAAGAAAATACAGGGAAAGCTTCTTGATATTGGTCTTGACAATAAATTTTTGAATGTGACACCAAAAACATAGGCAACAAAGGCAAAAATCAAATGGGACTATATCAAACTAACAAAATATCTGCATAAAAAGGAACAATAAAAAATGAAGAAGCAATCCATGTAATGGGATATTTGCAAACTATGTATCTGATAAGGAGTTAATATCCAAAATATATAAGGAACTCATCACTCAATAGTAAAATAAAAATTTGATTAAAACATAGGCAGAGGATTAAACAGACATTTTTCCAAAGAAGATACGTAAATGGCAAACAGTCTATGAAAAGATGTTCAACATCAATAATTATCAGGGAAATAAAATTCAAAATAAAACAGAAACAAAATTATAGACATAAAGAACATTTTAATGGTTTCCAAATGAGGGGAGATGATGAAAAAAAAAAAGACAGAAAGCTGGGATCAGGAGGTTCACTGTGGAGCAGTGGTACAGTTTTATTTTTCCAAGCTCCTTTTATACAAGAGCATACAATTGCTGGCTAAGATTATCCTTTGCACCAGCACCCAACCCATACTCTGCTATGATCTATTGCAGTTCCATCTGCTTGAGGCTATGAGCATACTTCCCTGTCTCAGAGCAACACCGCATTATTCCCCCCCCCACACACACACACAACAGTTCATACTTCCCCATTCTTAGGAGGGTTCGTTGAGGTGAGGAAACTCTTGGTTAACCTCACAGATTACAAGGACCTTGTCAGTTTACAATCTGCGCTCTCTCTCTCTCTCTCTCTCTCTCTCTCTCTCTCTCTCTCTCACTCTCTCTGTCATATGTGTGTGTGTGTGTGTGTGTGTATATATATATATACACATACATACAAACATGCAGCCATGTGAAAGAAGGAAAAATGCCATTTGAGACAACATGGATAGATCTTGACAGAATTATGCTCAGTTAAATAAGTCAGATAAGGAAGAAATAATATATGATCTCACCTATATGTAGAATATAAAAAAAGGAGAAAAATCCATATTTATGGAAACAGAGAACTGGAGGGTGGCGGAAATGGGAAAAGGATGGTCAAAGGGTGTGAACTTCTTGTCAGAAGATGAGTAAGTTTGGGGGGTTCGATTTACAGCATGGTGATTGCAGTTAACAATACTGTGTTTTACTTTAAAGCTGCCAAGAGAGTAAATCTTCACTGTTCTCATGACAAAAGCAGTAGTGGTTATATGAGGTAATAGAGGAGTTAACTGACCCTACTACAGTTCTCATTTCACTATATATATATATATATATATATATATATATATATATATATATATATATAAAATCATCCTATATATACCTGAATCTCACTCAATATCATGTGTCAATCAAATCTCATAAACCTGGAAAAAAATGGAGGCACTTGTAAAATAAAATAATTTTGAATTCTAACAATTCCCTGTTTGGTGTGGATGTGTTACAGAGCGCACCTGGACAAGATGACCTCAGAGCCGAATTAGAATCAAAAAAGAAAATTTTATTACGAATTTGAATCCGGGCTCAAGCCTCCACTGACACAGCAGTGTGAGCAAGAGCCCCAATCCTTAGCATGAGGTTCCTTATATTAGGTTTATGGCGGGCTAACTTGGCACGCGCGGGACAGGTTGCAGTTCCTTATTGGCTAACCATATGGCCTGACCTTTAAGCAAGCAAATAGGATGTCTGGGCGGAGAATTCTGGCCCTTGGTTGGAGGGGATTGCAGTCTACCTTGCTGGGGGAATTAAAAATTTTCCATTCTGCCATCTTAGATCTTACATCGCCGTCTTAAATACATAAGTTCTCATGACCCATTACAGATGTTGCTAGTCCTAGGGCCATGCTCAGAGGACTGCTGGCTTGGAACTGTAAGTGGTTTGCCCACGTGTAGTGGCTCATTATAGGGAGAGATGGGGCCAGGTGTCAGTCATCTCTCTGGACGATTTTTCCTTTGTTTCATCATTGCTATTACTTTCAAAGACTGAGTTATTAAAAAAAAATTTTTTTTAAGTTCTAAATATGTATTGGATTTTGTTACTAAGGATTTTACATTCTGTAGTGGGAATCTTAAGTAGTTCCTTACCAAGAGCTCACACATATCTCTAAACTCAAACAATTTGAATTTGTAAATGTGTGTGTACATGTTTAAGTGTAATTATGTTTTTTCCTTGAAGACTCTTTGTATGTGTATTTCTTTGTGCATACTTATAAATATATTGAAATTCACATAAAAGGGCTTAAATTGAGGTAGCAACAATTTTGATATAGTATTGTAATCATTAGTGATTTTTTCCTAATTCCTGTGAAGTGGGTGATAATAAAAAGGAAGGATTAAGAAGTACTAATTGGAAGTTACAAAACAGTAATAGGGATGTGGAAGCACAGCCACAGGGAATATCTGTGTGGTGTAATATCTGTGTGTGTGGCCAGCTGGGTCTAGACTCATTAGAGGGATCACTTTGTAAGTCATGTAAATATCGAATCTTCATGTTGTACACTTGAAACTCATATAATATTGAATGTCAATTGTAATTGAAAAAAAATAACAAATTGATCTACTTTTATCTTTACATATATCCCAGGAATCAATTCTCCAAGAAACCCCGAGTGCCATGTTTGGGAACTATCCGAGAAGCCTCTGCATGGGGCCTGGGTGGGTCTCTGGATGAGAACACCAGTCCATGAGGTATTAGCTCTGTCTTTCCTTGGGCCCCCCAAAGTATTCTAAATTCCCTAAGTGACAGGGTGTATACCAATAAAATGGCACTGTGTGTGTTCCTATAGCTCTTAGAACTGAGCGTGCCCCCCTTGTCGCTGTGGGCCCTCTGCCCTCTCCCTGACCTGAGCACCTGCCCTGCAGGTGCGAGATAAACCCTGGGTTGTACTGTGCGTTGTGCCACTTCCCCCAGTCAGTTTCAGAGGAGATACCACCTCAGACTGAGCCCAATGATGAGAGCCCACAACTATTTATTTTCTTAGCTGTGATACTTGAAGTTCATTAACACTTGGATGGGGTAGACATTATTATTGTGCTTAATCCCCCATCAGAGTTTTTGCTGGGATTTCCTTCAAGAGCTCCAGAAACAAAATAGGATAAAATTTGCTGTCTCATCCCTGAGAAAACTGCTGGCTGATCTGTGGACTGATGTAAGGCAGGCTGATGGGCTCTTAGGTCTTCTTTCTTCTGGAAAGAACCAGAGTGAGGATTTTGCTGTGAGCTTCAGGGTAGCAAAGAACCTTGTTTCTGCAGCTTTGTCCCCTTGCATATAAATATGTAATTATCTTCCTGATTAGAGTTTGGACCTGTTAGGGCACCAGAGTGACAGGGTTTCCAGCAGTCAGAGGCACCTTAGCTGCATTTGGGAGCAGAACCACCACATCCAAGTCAGAAGCAATTGAACGCACCAGCTCTAATGATGTGGATGTGAGACAGGTGAGTTAGGAGAGGTTTCAGCCCACTTGTCTCCCACCCCATTCCTAGCTGGACCAGTCCTGGGATTACCCAACCCATGATGCATACTCATCAGGTCACCTTTTCTAAGCTCCCCATGAACCCATAGGCAATCTGAACAAAAAACAGGTGTCTTCTCCTTCCGAAGGGTGACAAAGCAAGCACTGAGAGCCCCCTACCTCCCACCACCCAACCCTCTCACCACCCCCCTCACCACCCACCAGGTTGAGAGTGACGTCCAGCTACCTTCACAGGCACTCAGCTGGTGGGGTTTACTGTTAGGCCTGTGTGTGCACATAAGGGGTGATACTAATGGTCACCTTTAAACCAAGGCACGTCGATGGGAGCAGGTGAGAAGGGCGGGTGAACCCAGCACTGAGTCAGTGGCTGGGATGGCCTTTAGGCTCTCTGGGGCCTAAAGCTGCCACGCCAGGCTGAGCTTCTACTGCTCTGTCACTGAGCTCGTCCATCTCCAACCTGGACACCCGTGTACTCTGCCGCTGCAAGGTTGCCTCTAACCACAGGTCCCCGAACCCCATGGAAGGTTTAATGTTTTGTAAATGCATAGAGAGATGATTTAGATATGCTGTACACCTGAGATGGGCACAAAATAGCCCTACTGCCCGGCATTGTTAAACCCTTTTGGTGAGCAGGAAGAGCCCTTGGGCAGATTCTCTATGTGGCTTGGTGTGAGTTTGGGCACAATCCTCAGCCAAAGGATGACATCCATGCACCAGCCTGACCACAGGCCTTAGACAGTGTTTCCACAATCAGCGCATGCCATGTCCAGCACTACATGGAAGTCGCTGCAGAAGTTTTAATGGCTCCTTTCCTTTTCAATTTCCATTTTCAATAGCTATATTCCTTGCAATTTCCTGCCTCTGAACCAAGGGCATGAGCTGAAATACATGAAAAACCAGAGCAATGATTTGAACTTGAAATGCTTGTTGGGTGAATGGGGGAGGGACCCTGGGTGCTGGACATGAGGCTGACCATTGAGTCCACTTGAAAAAAGGAAGGCATGATGAGGCAATATCACTTAGAACAGATAGATTATAAACATGTAAATGTGATAAATGTGCAATTTCAGCCCCCACCTGAAACAACCCCTGCCCAAGTCAGGGTGTAAATGGTGCTCACACATTAATGAACAATTTGTGTAGCCCTTGCTGCCGCTTATGGGGCCCTTTCACTGATTCTCTTAAACTTGGGTAAAAGCCCTTGATAAGCCTATGGATAAAGAGCAGCTGTTCTTCACAGCCAACCCCAGTGAGTCTGTGTGGGTGGCTCACTTTCCAGGGTTCTGTTGACCTAGTGAGGTCGGACAATCTGTGGAAGTTGTCTGGCCACTTCTGGCCACTCCCTGACCCCTTTGTCTTTTCATAGGCTCAGCTAAGAGTCCTGTGCTTGGAGCAGTGAAAAGAAATACACAGAATTTCCGCCTGTAATTCCAGCTGGATAGAGTTTAGGCTAACGTGCGGTGACAGCAGCCACACAGAGATGCATGTACTCTTGTGTGTTGCCAGAATGCTATCTGCTATCACCACGGCTGATACAAGCCTGCATAAGCACTGGTGCAGCATAGCCCCGCTGAAGCCTTTGGCATACACTGCAGACTGTGCAGCGCTGCAAATTTCTAGGGCATGTGCCCGATGTCTCAGTCACATAGACATGCGAGGCCTAGGTGGGCTGCCCAGAGAATCTATCTACCTCTCCAACTTGTGCAAGAAAAAGGCAGGATTTGGCAGGTAAAGTGGATTTCAGGCCATATGTTTATAGATGTGTTTTTAATAGAGGCAGAACCATCCCTGAACTCAACTCTTTCTTTTCTTGTCAAGAAGTATTGTGTTCAATCTCAATAAATTTATTTATCATTAATGAGTGGTTTGACATCATGTGCATTTGTAGATCCCCTGAATGACACGTGAATTTCGTCCTTTGTGCCTTTGCATGCACTACTTCCCCTTCTTGAAACATATTTTGCTCAATTTACCACTGCTAAAATTCTTACTTATTTGGAAAACAACTACAACAATAAAAAAAACCTTTTCTTTTTTCAGATACTGCAGTTTTCCCTAATACAAGGTCTTCTATATATAAGCTCTTCCCTAATATAAGAGAGTAGAGGAGGCATCTGAAAAATGCAAAGGCAAGGACTTGCAGAAATGACCAACTCAGCCGGTTATAGATTAACCACACCCTATAGTTCTCTAAATGGACTTCTGGAAACTTTTGCAACACCTACAAGATAAATGATCTGTAAATAGATAAAACCAATGGTCTTGGAATTCCTTCCCTCTTGCAGCCCCCACCTGAAACAACCCCTGCCCATCCTGAGTCATGAGGAGCACGAAAAACCTCAGACAAAGGAATCACACGCCTCTTGCATAGACACTGGAAAGGTATATAAACTATAAGAAATCAAACCAGGGTGAGCTTGTGCTTTGGTGCTGTTAAGCCCCACATGCTCTGCTGGCTAATAAATTCTCCTTCCTCTAACAAAGTTGTCTGAGTGTCCAATTTCCTCCCTCAGATGTTGCTTCCTGCAACAGATTTATGGTGCACTGGCCGGGAAGCATGGAGGAATGGTGTCCGCGTTTTGCAGACTTCGGGTACCCCACTGGAGAAACCCTACCCTGCCTTGTAGACACAACCACTGAGTGTGCACCAGGGATTACTCCATATGGAAGCCTCACAGGATGGAAGAGGAAACCCAACTGCCAGTCCCTGCAAGGATCGGACAATGGAGGAATGAGAAAACTAGGACGCGTCAGGGCCACAGTAAGGAAAAACCAGGCAAAGGGTAGCTAACTGAGGTCCTGGCCCATAGGGTAGAAAGGGAGGCTGATCAACTCCCATGGTCACCCAAGTACTCTACATTTGTTAGAGGAAACTGTGACCTCTCAGGTATATAGGGCAGAGGGTGGAATGTGTTTGGTTAACACTGGGCAAAAGAGAGGCCCGATTACCCTCTGGAGAGTAACCGAGCATCCTCCACAGGTTAAAAGGAGTGACTGCTTACTCTCCACAGGACAGGTTAAGGAATTGTGGGAGTTTGTATGAAAGAGAGTGAGTGCTGAATGACTGAGACATGGCCTTGCTACAAAGTGAGAGTTGAGCCTCTATCCATGGTTCTATGGTGAACCTCATTTGGCTTAGGGTGGTGTCACTGGATCTCCATGAGGAGTCAACTCCAGTGATCTCAGTCAGGGGTTTATACCAACCCACCAATTGCTAAGAGGCACTTGAAAGATCTCCATGAGGGGATCGGCCGGAGATGGGCAAAGCAAGTGATGTTCTCCAAAGTTTCCCCGACCTTATCCCCCAACCCTCCATGTGGCACGATTGTTGTCTGTCATGAAAGGCATGGGGGGTACACAGGGAAAGCCTACTCTCCTGGCCACGATAGTCAAGAATTTCAAAAAGAGTTATTCAGGAGATTATGGAATTAAACTCACTCTATAAAAACTGCACACCCTTTGTGGGATTAAATGGACCTCTTTTGGTATTACATGGCTGGTAGAGGGAGCTCCTAGTCTTCAGTTAGAAAACACAGGTCAGGGTCTTCCCAGCAGAGGAGGAAATCAGGGTCTTCCCAGTGGGGAAAAACAAAGGTTAGGGGCTTCTAAAAAGAGGGAAGGCAATGTTTTGTAAATGAGTGAGAGAATGAGCAACCTTACCAGCTTCACTCAGTCAGGTATGAATTTGTGGCTCCATGGCTGGGTATCCCTAGGGTCTTCTAAAGGCTACTGAGTCCAAGTGGGCTCATCTGTGGTTCCATAGCGTATGGCATACAGTCTATGGTGACATTGGACTAGTGTCTGATCATAAGTGACAAAGCTGAGTCCGCTACAGCCAAGCATTGCCGGAGCCAGCCGGCCGTGAGTGAATTAGTCTTGAGAGTGAACGGTTCCTGAAAGGAGGAGTGAGGATAAGAAAAAAGAGAGAGAGAGAGAGAGAGACAAAAGACAGAGTCAGGAGGGCTAACAGTAAATACTGTGCCCCGAGTTTATTAAGAACAGTTTATACCCTAGGATGTACATGAGAAGCAACACTCACAGATATGCAAACAATTTCAGTAATGAGCTTATCCATTAAGCCAATCTTTCTCTTTCAGTAACAAGCTTTAGCATTAAAGAGCCCACCTGCCCTGCAAACTTCTAGCTTGCAGGCAACTTTAACCCTATCTGTAGGGCATTCAGTAACAATGGCTCCCAACAAAGTATCACCTAAGCTCCTTCAGGACATGGCCAGATAAGGACCTGAATGGTCTCCTCTCTGGAGGAGGCACCTACCCTTGTTTATTCTTGTGTCACCTACACAGAGTGGGATATATGGGTGGGGGGGAAGCAAATAATTACTGTTTGGGCTTAAGAATTGTCTATCTCCAAATGACCCTTTCGACATAGGGGCCCTCTGTCAAATTGTTTTCTTGAAATTTTAAGGTTTATTTCCCCGATCCATTAGGAAGCTTCCTAGGCAAATATGGAGGGAGGTTCCTCTAAGCTAACTGTCTTAAATTGTATGTTGAAAATTTTAAGAAAGGCTTCTCAAGGGATTACAACATCAAGTCGACCCTAGGAAAACTTCATACTCTTTGTGAGCTTGAGTGGCCCACCTATGGGGTAGGATGGCCTTTGGAAGGAGCCCTGGACCTCCCCACTGTTAGAGCTGTATAATGGATAGTGACAAGTACCCCTGGACATCAGTTTAGTTTCCACACATAGACTTGCAAATCGCTACTGTAGTGTGCCCTTGGGCCCGTTTCTGCACAAATAGGCAGGACAGAATAAAGTACTTGTAGCCCAACCGACTTGGGGAAGGAACAAAGAAGAGCCAGCAAAAAATATCCAATTTATTTAGTCACCCGCTGTACAATCATTGAAAAGGACTGCATTCTAGCAGCAGCTGTCAGGAGGCAGATGAAGCCTTTATTATGAACCCCCAGGGCCATGCTCCTGCAACAGAGGTAGTACCTTTAGCTGATCCTGATCGGAATTATAATACCTGAGAGGAAATGGCCAGATGCACCAAATTTGAGGTCCTCATGAAGAAAATGAAAAAAAGGAATACAAAGCCATGAACTATGAGAAGCTTAGAACCATTACTCAAGAAAAAGATGAGAACCCTGCCAGCTTTTAACTGGCTGGAAGAATCCTTTAGGAGATATACTAATGTAGACCTTGCTTCTCCTGCAGGGTTAGCTTTGTTAGGCCAGCATTTTATTAGCCAGTCTGCCCCTGATATCAGACTCAAGCTTCAAAAGCTGCAAAAGGGGCCACAAACTAACCAAAATCAATTACTATATATAGCCTTCGTGGTCTATAACACTTTAGATCTTGAAGAGAGAAAAAGAGAACAGAATAAAGATAAACAACAAGCCAGGATTATGGCTGTTGCAATTGGCCAGGCTCTTGATACCCAACAAGCAACTTTTAAAAGAATAGGGAATAAGGAGACATTGAGTTCTTGCTTCAAATGCAAGAAAGTAGGACATTGGGCAAAGGACTGTACCAAAAAGCCCTCAAGCCCCTGATGCACATGCAAAGAAACCGGTATTAATCCCTGGCATTGGAGAATTGACTGTCCACACTCCCAGAGAGAAGGGTAGCCAGCCAACATTCTAGTAGCACAGGTCCTGGAACTGTGTGACTGAAAGGGCCCAGGGCCCTTCTCGCCAGCTTTGTCCAGGAATATAGTCATCACTACTGAAGAACCCAGGTAACTCTGGACATAATAGGTAAGCAAATTATATTTGTTTTAGATAAAGAGGCAGCTGATTCTGTTCTTCCTGCATTTACAGGAAGACCCTCCTCAAGAACTACGATTATCACAAGAGTAGAAAGGGAAGGTCAACTGTTTTACTCCACCACTGATCAATTTGAAGATTAGATCTTTTGGCAGGAGTTTTTAATAGTTCCAAGCTGCTCAGCTTTCTTGTTAGTATGGGATATTTTAACCAAATTAGGAGCGGTATTACAACTCAGGTGTAGACCCCCCAGTCTTTTAATGCTTCAAGAAACAGCTAATATACCAGAAAACATTGACCAACAAGTTAATCCAGTGGCTTGGTATAATTGCAAACCAGAGCAAGCCAGGACTGCTGCACCAGTAAAAGTTTAGCTTCTATGCTCCTTCACCAAGACCCAGACTTGTTAGCTGATATAAGTGCCTTCCCAGAGATCTCGGTAATCAGTAATTTTCTCCCAGAGATCTCAGTTATCAGTAATTTTCTCTCTCTTCACCCTCAGACTCTGTGGGGGAAACAAGTTCTCTTGGGACCCCATCTATTTTATCGTTCCCTGAGGAAACTAGATATGCACCCTCAGAGAAGTTACAAATACTGATGATGGGGAAAAAATAATAGTATGTGCATGACATCTGATCTATATTTGTCTGTGTTATATGTATTATGGTGGTTCAGTTAAGAATTCTAATTATGATGGAAAAGAAAATATATTTTTGACAACAGAGGCTATAAAATATGGAGATTTATTTTAAAGGGAATTGAAGGAAAGGTGTTTGTCTTAAAGTTGGTCATTTCTGAATAAGTGAGAAGAGGCAAGCTGAAGGAATGAGGAAAGTGGTAGAAGGTTTGTGAAGAGAAATCTTGAGAGGAAATTTTATGCGATTAAGCTAAACAAGATTTGAAATTTAAATGTCAAAAGTAAGCTAATGCAAAATTAGAATGGCATTTTAATGTTTTATAGACTATTGGCCTGCTACTGATGTTGAGGAAAAGTTTTCTGAGTGGAAAATGAGGGTTCCGGACTTCATCAAAATGATTTCTGTGTTTTATGTTGCCTCAATCAGTTTTCTGAGGCTTTTAGAGAATATAATAACATTGGCCCAAAGTCAGAGAGCCAAACATTCCTGACTATACATTTTAAAACTTGGTCTGTGCCCAATATTAAAAAAAGCTCCAGAAGTTGGGGCCTAGACCCCAACCCTACAGGCTGCCTTGGTGCCAGAGGTCTTTAAGGTGTCCAATAACTGGGACTGGGCAGAGAAGGAAGCAGAGTACAAAAAGGGCACAAATTTTAGCTGCCATTATGTAGGGACCATCTTGAGGTGACTCTAGGGAATAAAAACCTTACAGGCCTGGAGGGCCTTGATTTTAATTAGCCATGAGTGGCATCATCAGGACTGAGGCATAATCAATGCACAAACTGCAGAAGGAAGGGCACTGGAAGGGCAAATGTCCATCTAGTCCAGGGAAGCCAAGGAGGGGTGGACCTCATAAGCCCTCACCCCACATAGCAAGCCTCTCATGAAGGGGTCTGCTCTCTCCTTCAACAATGAAGGCCCAAGCATTTGCTAGCTCTAGTCCTAGAGAAATCCACCACAATCACAAAAGTGGAGCCTCAGGTCGCCCTCAACATGGCAGGAAGAAAAAACAATTTTTACTAGATACTAGAGCTACCTCTTCTGTCCTGACCCATCCCATTGACCTCTCCCAAATGATAAATGCACAGTGACAGGAATAAACAGTCAACCTAATGGAATTTGTTCTTTCCATTGGGAGACCTGAACTAACAATGAAGTTCTCTGCCACATTAGAGCAGAGAACACCTCGTCTGGAAAACTGAGACACAGCCAAAAAGAGAGGCAGCCCCCTTGCCCATCACACAAAGCACGTTTGTGGGGAACATAAGGCTAAACCATTCATAAGAAACCGCCTCTATGTCAGGGTTTCCTACTAGCAGAGAAACTACCTCCCTGCAATCTATTGAAAGCAAGCCCTCAATGCAAACAAAAAGGGACCCCACCCCAAACTCAGGAAGTGATAAGAGACATCTCTTGCAGAGTTCTTAATCTTTTTAAGTAAACCTAGTTAAGTTTTCTTTCATCCTTTCTTTGGGAAAAAAAAAAAGGCCTTCTCCCTTAAATCTCAATAATTGCCCAAAACTGGTGACTCAGATCTTCTGACTATTGATGAGGGTCATCGGCCCATTGTTAGCAGAAATGGTGTTAGGCCAGACAGGGCCCTTAGAGTCTGATGGGGGAGGAGACTTTAGGCCAAAGGTCTTTTTTTACTCTTTAAGAAATATATCAACTAAGGCTGTTCCCCTTTAATCACTTAATAGGCAAATCAATAATAGAAATTAATAGATATATAATTTAAATAACCAGTTCATATCTTCTTTTTCTTGTCTAGGGACTGAGGTGGCACTTTAGTAAAAAACCTAAGACCCTTCCCTGATTAAAGCAAAAAGGGAAAGAGCTCCATGAAACCCCAGTAGGCAGGGACTATGACCCTTCTCAGCAGGAAGCAGATAGAGAAGAAGAGACATTCATACTACTAATAAGGGGGTTCATGGCTCTTAGAAAAGAGTTAGGCCAAAAAAAATAGTTAGGGGCTTTCTGAGTCTGCCTACAAAGACACTGAGTTTATCCTATCTTAGAAGAGGTCTGAGACTGAATAGCCCCATGTGGACTTTACTAGATTTGTAGAAACAAGGCCTACATCTGCCTCCCCCAAAATTGGTAAGAGAGCTGCATAATTGGCATAATAAAGTCATCCTTCTTCCTCTTACCTCTGAAAACAGAGGAACTGTTTGGTTATCTGGCCCTGTAACTCTTACAATAGGTAAAAATAGAACTCCAAATAAGGGACTGGGAGGATAATAAATAGCACTCAGAATGGATAATCCAATAATATGGGTCTGCCACTTGGGCAGAAGATGGATCTTGGGGATATTGTACCCCTATTTACATGTTAAAACAGGATTATCCCATTGCAGGCAGTCTTAGAAATCATTACCAATAAGACTAGGAGAGCCCTGACCCTCATAGCATATCAACAAACTCAGATGAGAAATGCCATCTACCAAAACAGGTTGGCACTAGACTATCTATTAGGAGAAGAAGGCATGTGTAGAAAATTCAATCCCACCAACTGTTGCCTATAGATAAGTGATCAGGGCCAGGCAGTTGAGGACTTGTCAAGAAGACAAAACTGCACATATGCCTATACAAGTATAACATGGATAGAACCCCAATAGCCTTTTTAGTGGATAGTTTTCAGCCTTTAGTAGGTTTAAAACCTTGATAGGAGCAGTTTTACTACTCCTAGGAATCTGCCTAATAGGGCCATGTCTGCTGCCCTGCTAATAAAAAGCTTTAAAAGCATGGTAGAAACCACAGTATAGCAGCAAGCTGCAGCCCACATATATTTAACTTGCCATTATCAGGAAATCCCCCAGGATGGTTTAGATAGAGAATCTGAGACCCCAGCATAAAAATAGAATGTCTAGAATCTCAAAGGGGGGAATAAGACAGGAAGCATTTGAAAAATGCAAAAGGAAGAGCTTGCAGAAATTACCAACTCAGCTGGTTATAGATTAACCACACCCTATAGATCTCTAAATGGCCTTCTGGAAACTCTTGCACCATCTACAAGATAAACAACCTATAAATAGATAGGACCAGTGGTCTTGGAATTCCTTCCCTCTTGCAGCCCCCACCCGAAACTCCCCCTGCCCATCCTGAGTCATGAAGTGCACATAAAACCTCAGACAAAGGAATCACATGCCCCTTGCATGGACATTGGAAAGGTATATAAACTGTAAGAACTCTAACCAGGGTGAGCTCATACTTTGGTACTCTTAAGCCCCACATGCTCCACTGGCTAATAAATTCTCCTTCCTCCAACAAAGTTGTCTGAGTGTCCAATTTTCTCCCTTGAATGTTGCTTCTTGCAACAATATAAGCTCTTAAATTGGGAATACTTTGCAAAATGCTCAGCTTTTTAACAGATCTTCTTTAACAGTGCTATCATAGTCTTTTTTTTTTTCATGATTTACCTGCACTATTCACCACAAAGGGCAACTCCTGAGTCAACTTGCTCCCTGCCTCTCAAGGGTATCAGGCACACTGCTTTGTCTACAGCAAGTACCAGTATGTGTGCTAAACAATGACCACTACATGGCTGTCTGCCAGCCCCTGTACTACACTGTGGTCATGCACCCACGTTTCTGCCTACAGCTGGTGGCCATGGCTTGGTGCTGTGGCTTTCTAAACTCATTTGTCATGTGTCCTCAGAGGATGCTGCTTTCCCAATGCGGATTTTGCAGGGTGAACGAATTCCTGAGCGAGATGCTGGCTCTCATCACCGTGTCCTGTGAGGACACTGTGCTGATGGAAGCATTTGCCTTTGTCCTGGGGGATGCCCTGCTCCTCATCTCCTCACCCTGCTCCTCATCTTCTACAGTGTGATGACAGCCTCTGTACTGAGGATCAAGTCAGCAGCAGGGCTCAAGAAGGCTTTCAGCACCTGCTCCTCTCACCTAATAGTGATCTGCCTCTTCTATGGGACCATCATCTACATGCAGCTGGCCAGCAGCTACTCCTAGGACCATGGTAAGTTTCTCACCCTTTTTTATACCATCGTCACTCCCAGTATCTACACTTTGAGGAACAAGGATGTGAAGGGAGTGATAAGGAAGCTTCTGGGGTGAGAGGGGTCTGGGGCAGCCTAGGGAGAGGGATTCTTTGATGATACAGATGACAGTGTGCAGTTAATGCAGGAAGGAGGCAAGAGAATTAACATGTTAATCAAGCCACAATCAGAGACTACAACCTGCTGACCAGCCCTGCAAGCAGGCCAGGAGGACACCTTCAGAACAAAGAAAGATTTCTGCTGAATTACTAATAACTCATTCCCCACACCTGTGAAGAGGAAACAGGAATCAGGAGTCATTCCCAATGGCTAAAACCATGGGGAACCTAAGGATGAAAAACAGAACAGCCAGAAACCTTTCACTTTATATATTCTTACTTTTTCATGCTACATATTCTTCCTCTTCCTCACTGTACGTCCATATCGAAGGAAATGGGAACTAAAGAACGACATAGAAGCTGAATTCCCTGAACATTTTGAGTCCCTCTCAGTGCCTTTCCTCTGTCTCTCACTGTCCCACTCTGTCTCTGAGAGGAGACCACACGCTGTGTAGTGTTATCTCTTTTGACTTCAACTTTGGCATGTGTGTTGAATTCTTTCCACATTCTCTGCCAAAGGACCTGCTTCTCTCATTGCAGGACTTGGTCTTCCCCCACCAACTTGGGGAAATTTGTCCTGTCCTGCATCAATTTGAACTTTTCCCTTTGTCTTGTTTCAGAGCCAAGGCCTTTGTAAGAAAATTGATGAGAGTTAGGAATCTAAACCTTTGGGATGAACAGAGCAAATGAAAGACATTGGGATAGAATACATGACTTTGTTCTCCTTAGCAGGTCACTTTAATCAGATGTAAATACCCTTCTTTAAAGGGAATAGTCTGAAATATACCTTCCCTACAAATAAAGCTTCATGAACAAAGTTGAAGCAATTGAAAGTTACTAACAGCAGTATTTCCAAAACTTGGTTTTGCATCAGAACTTCTAAGACGCAAATTTCTAAGAACTTCTTAGGTTTCTTGCATCAAAAATTTCAGGTGTAGAGTCCAGGCACCTCTATTTTAAAGAAGTTCTCTAGGTATGACTGATGACCGCATGAAGAAATCATTGTTTTAGGGGCAATCAAAATTCAGCTCCCAACCAAGAATTCTCCTTGAGTCTTCTGATATGTGGCCACAACCACTGGAGAGGTGTGACGGCTGTGAACTGAGCCGTGTCAATGTCGCACATGAAAGATACTGTGAACCATGTATGGGGTGGGGGGTTTGCTGTCATCCATGTCTGGTTTAGAACTGATTAATCTCTTACTGTTACAGGAGCATGGGGATCCTCTCCCAGAGTGTTGTCTGGGTTCTTGAATTCTCGAACAAAGTGTGCCAGCCTGACACTGCCTGACCATTTCCTGCTCGAATGAGTTAGTTTCTAACTGTACCCCCTTCCCAGACTCTCCAATGGATGTGGAAGTCTAAAAACCCACTTAAATGATTAAGCTGGGTTCCTTATAGTTTGGCAGCAATCAGTGTTCTCCTTATGTTCTCTTTCCTTACCTGGAATATCTATTGCTCTGTAGAAATGCAGAAGTACAAGATTGTATAAAACTGCCCTCTATGTTACAACTGGGGCTCAGCCTTTGGATAAAAATCCTCTGAGCCAGTGTGGGCATCAATACACGCTGCTTCCTGCTTATAGCCTAAGTGTCCCATCTCTCCGTTAGAGAATCCTATAACATTTCTAGGGGCTTGTCTAGGATCTGGAAACAGCAGTTTTTCATGTCCCTTGTCTTTGGGGTCTAGCCCCCAAGACGCTGGGAGAGGCGGACTTCACCTTGTGTACCAGCGGACATATTGTCTATATGGGAAAGTGACTCATTCAGCGCACCAGTGCAGTGGCTCTGAGAGCACAGTGGAACCCAGAGAAACACAGGAACCAGCCCAGGAACACAGCCCGACTGTGTGGTAAGGACCTGGAACAGCCTGTCCACTAGAGGACAGAGGAGGAGTCTGATCAACTCCCGAGGTCACCTGAGTACTCTACATTTGTTAGAGGAAACTATGACCTCTCAGGTACATAGGGTGGAGGGTGGAATGTGTTTGGTGTGTGATTGCGTGTGACTGAGATGTGACCTTTCTACAAAGCAAGAGTTGAACCCTTATCTGCGGTTCCATGGCAAACCTCATACGGCTTAGGGTGGTGTCACTGGATCTTTGTGAGGTGCCTACTCCAGTGATTCGAGTCAGAGGTTTATACTGATTCATTAATTACCAAGAGATGCCTGAAAGAACTCCATGAAGAAAGCGACCAGAGATGGGCAAAGCGAATCTCTGAGCGCATGTGCAACTCAAACCTTGGGAGGATGCCAAGGCACAGACTCAGAGAACTCTACAGTTGACCACAGGTGGAAGAATGGGTGGACAACAGAGTAAACAGAAATCATTAGGTTGTATGCTTAAGAATTTCAAAAAAGGTTATTCAGGAGGTTACTCACTCCACAGAAACTCTACACATTTTGTGAGATCGACTGGCCTGCCTTTGGCATTTGGTGGCCAGCAGAGGGAGCCCTCTATAGGGAAGTCATTGCAAAGGTCTCTCAAGTTATTACAGGTGCACCTGGCCACCCAGACCAGTTTTCTTTATATTGATTCTTGGGAAGCAATAGTTTGCACTTGACCCCCTTGGTTGAGAATCTACTTATTGGAGGACTGTAGGGTTCTCCTAGCCCGTGCCTTGGCATCCTCCCAAGGTCAGTTGAAAGAAAAGAAGCCTGTGTTGCCAGCACTAGGCCAGACCAGGCTCCATTCTACTAAGCCCCAGGAGTCTGTGGTCCAAATGATAGTCAGGGGGCCAACCTATTGACTTGATGGTTGACAAAAGAGTCAGTTGTAACTTGGCCTCTGGGCCCCTTTCTCAAAGATAAGCTGCCATTATGGAAGCAACCGGGGGACAAGTCCATCACCTCTTCCTGCAGCCCCACCAGTTCAACCTAGGAGAATGAGAAGTTGTCCATGAATTCCCTGTGACACTGATAAGACGAGGTCTTTTAGGAGAACTACAGGCTCAAATTACCTTTGACACATGTGGCCAAGCAGCTCTAAAGCAAAGATCATGTCACTCACGGTTCTCCAAGGAAGAGAGTGGTGCCTCTATAGTCACATAGAAGGGTCCCAACAGATAACCGAGCTCCTCTTCAAGGTGCCCAGAGTGTGGGCTGAAGACAATCCTTCCGGACTGGCCTGACACATTCCTCCAGTGGTGGTGGAGTTAAAACCAGGAACTGACCCATCCCACCAGAAACAGTATTTCATTCCCCATAAGATACAAGTGGGGATCTAAAAATATTTAGAGAGACTTCTGAAGTATGAAATTCTTCATCCCTGCCAGTCATCCTGGAATATGCCTCTCCTGCCGGTTCTGAAGCCAGGGACAAATGAATACCAGCTGGTCCAAGATTTACAAGCATTCAACCAGGTGACTGTCACCCTGCACCCTGTTGTCCCCAACCCATCTAATCTCCTAGTCCTCATCTCCACTGAGGCAGCTTATTTCATCTGTCTGGACCTCAAGGACATCTTCTTCTGCATTCATCTAGCTCCTCAGAGTCAACTGATCTTTGCTTTCCAATGGGAAAGACCTAAATGCAGAGACAAGGGCCCATTGACATGGACACAACTGCCTCAGGAGTTCAAAAACGTCCCGACCATCTTTAGGACAGCTCTAGCCTCAGAATTAAAGGCCTTCTCAGCAAACCAACACAGTTGTACGTTGCTCCAGTATGTAGATAACTGCCTCTCAGCAGAAGAAACCGATGAGGAATGCATGGAAGGAACACATCTACTTCTCAATCTCCTCTGGAGAGTGGGTTACAGGGTCTCTAAAAGGAAGGCTCAAATCTGCTAAGAAAGAGTCAAATACCTCACCTTCCACCTGTAACAAGGACAATGCCAACTTGGCCCAGAAAAGAAACAAATAGTCTGTTCAATTCCCATACCCACTGAAGAGGAAATTTCAGAAATTTTCCTCTCAGTATTAGGATCACAGTCACTGCATTCCATCTTGGGCAACATAGCGCGATCCCGTCTATATTACAGCGGGTAAAAACGGAACTTCAAATAAGGGACTAAAAGGATAATGAATAGCCCCAAGAATGAGTAATCCAATACTATAGGCCTGCCCCTTGAGCAAAAGATAGATCTTGGGGATACTGTACTCCCATTGACATGTTAAATTGAATTATGTCACTGTAGGCAGTTTTAGAGATCATTACTAATGATACTGGCAGAGCCCTAACTCTCTTGCACATCAACAGACTCAGATGAGAAATGTCATTTACCAAAACAGGTTGGCACTAGATTATCTATTAGTAGCAGAAGGAGGCGTATGTGGGAAATGCAATCTTACCAACTGTTGTATACAGATAGATGACCAGGCCAGGCAGTTTTGTCAAACAGATGACAAAACTTGCACATGTGCCCATGCAAACATGGCATGAATGAGACCCCAATAATCTCTTTGGAGGTTGGTTCTCCACTTTCAGGGGTTTTAAGACCTTAATTGGAGTAGTACTACCACTCCTTGGTACCTTCCTACTTCTGCTTTGCCTATTGCCTCTTATAGTCTGGACAATTACCTCCCTTACAGCAGCTACAATGGATAGAAAGACTACAGTGAAGATCCTTATGCAATGAAATTATTGGCCTCTGGTCCAGGGAGACAAGAGGGAGATCAGGAAGACAGTCAAAAAGGATGCCCTATAAAAAATTTAGATGGGCATCGAAAGGGGGAAACGAAGAGGAAATTTCAGGAATTTTCCACTCAAATGACTAATCTTGTAATCAGCTCTTTGTTCTGCTTTTGTAAACATGCTTGCTACATAGGCCAAAGGGCAGACTGGTCTCAAAATCAACTGAAGACTCACCCTCCCTTTGGATTTTTCTGTCTAGATAACAGATGTATTGCCTAAGTTTCTGTTTGAACTGCCTGTAATCCATAGCAACTCCCACGGTCTGTAACCAGTTGAAAACAAATCAAATGATCAGCTAACTGTAATGATGTGGATATAAAAGCAAAATGACTCTGAGCTCGGGGCCCAGATCTTCAGAGCACTAGTTCCTCTGGGACCTTGTGTAATAATACCTACGTTCCCTTTCTCTCTGAGTAACTGCTTGGTTTTTCGCTGATCTGATTTTGGAGCTTGTGGGATTTTTCCACAACACTACCACTCGATGACAAGTTCGTGAATTTCTTGGAGCAGTTGGCTTCTGCCGAATCTGGATACCTAATTTCTCCATTCTGACGAACCCCTCTGTGAAACCAAAAAGTAATGAGAATGGGAGCCTCTGGAAATCTATGCAACAGAAGGCCTTTGAAGAAATCAGGTGGGCACTCACTAACTCCCCCAGACTAGACTTAACCAAATTTTTTTTTTCTGTACATACATAAGCACACAGGTGTCGCAGTAGAGGTCTTAACCCAACTGTTAGGATCTTGGCACCTTCCTGTGGCTTATCTCTTCAAATAGCTTGTCTCTGTTGCCCAGGACTGGCCACCCTGCTTGGGCACTTGAAGCCACGACCTCCTTGTGTCAGAGGCCGACAAACTGACTATGGGGCAAGAACTGACAGTTCGAGTACCACATCCAGTAATAACATTACTGGAGTACAAGGGACAATATTAGCTACCTAATGCCCAGATGGTCAGATACCAAAGTATGCTGTGAGAGAATCCACGTATCCGCCTAGAGGTAGTACAAACCTTGATCTCAGCCACCTTTCTACCTGTTGGGCCCGGCCGCCAGACCACAATTACATTGAAGTCATGGATAAAATGTTTTCCAGCCAACCCGACTTGACAGACCAGCCCCTCAAGGACCCTTATGTAGAATATTACACTGATGGTAGCAGCTTTGTGAGAGGAAGAGAACACCTCCTTGCAGGATACACTGTGGTGACCCTACATTCCACATTGTGGCAAAACCTCTGCCTGGGGGAACCTCAGCACAAAAAGCAAAGCTCATTGCCTTGACCCTCACTCTTCAACTGGCAGCAGGAGTGTGTACTAACATATATACTGACTCTAAGTATGCCTTCACCACCCTCCATGTACATGGAACCCTGTACAAAGAGAAGGGGCTAATCAATTCAGGAGAAAAAGCATAAAATATGGAAAGGAAATTCTAGAACTCTTAGATGCTGTGTGGGGCCCCCAAAAAGTAGCAGTCATGCACTGCAGAGAACACCAAAAAGGGGACACTATAATGGCCCATGGCAACCACAGGGCAGACCATGTTGCCAAACTGGCAGCAGCTGATGCGATTGCCAGCTATGGCTCTAACTGCCTCCCTGGTTCCCAGTCCCTCAGCCGAATGGGACCCCAAGTACCCACCTCAAGAAGAAGCCTGATTTAAAACTGAAGAGGGGAGCCTCCTCCCTGGTGGATGGTGGAAATTCAAGGACAGGTGAATTGCAGTCTCTGGGACCCTAGCCCCAGCTTTTGCCAAGCAGTTTCACCAGAGGACTCATCCTGGTCACACTGTCCTAGGAACCACTCTGGGCTGGTACTTCTACATCCTTCAGCTATCTAGAATCTCCTGAGTGGTGTGTGAATGGTGCAAAGTCTGTGCCTGCAACAACTCCAGGCTAGGGCTGTGTGTCCCACCGTGGGTCCAAAGTGTCGGTGGCACCCTCTTTGAGGAACTCAAAGTAGACTTCATTGAAATGCCTCAATAATGGGGCCTTATCTCATGGTCTTTGTATGCACCTATTCCAGTTGGGTAGAGGCTTACCCTACCTTACTGAGAAGGCCTGAGAAGTAAGAGACTGCTCCTCCGAAAAATTGTTCCATGGTTTGGCCTACTAATTTCCATTGGCTCAGATAATGGACCAGCTTTTGTAGTAAAAATAGTGTAGCTATTAGCCAAGAATTTCAATATTAAATGGAAATTGCATACCATCTATTGACCACAAGGTTCAGGGCAGGTGGAATGCATGAACAGGATCTTTAAGATTCAGTTAGGAAAACTATGTTAGGAGACACATCTACATTGGGATAAAGTCCTCCCCAAGGCACTATTAAGAATCAGGTCAGCCCCAACCAAGAAGACTGGATTCTTCCCCTCTGAGATCCTGTATGAGCGGCCACCACCATTCATCAAAGAACTATGAGGAAACCTCAAGGAAATAGGTGAATTGGCCCCTTGGGACCACCTTTTAGACTCTCAACCAATGGGTTAAGGAAAGGCTCCCTGTCAGTTTAACCACTGAAGTTCATTCCTTTAAGCCAGGAGACTCTGTCTCAGTAAAAGAGTGGAACATTCTGTCCCTAAAACTCCTGTGGAGAGGCCCCATTACTGTCATTTTGTCTACCCCCACTGCAGTTAAGGTTTCTGTAATAATGCCTTGGATACATCACAGAAGACTTAAACCCACAGCTGCAGAATGGAAACGTGTTCCAGAGTTTTCTGAGCCCCTCAAGGCAACTCTTTGGAAGAAAACACTGACGACGCAGACAGACCAAAGATAAGATGTCAGCCCTGCTTTGGTCAACCCAAAGCTGACCAATCTACGTGCATCAGAAGCCTGAGGACGATGTCTCATCAGGATAGGACTCCTAAATACTCTTTTCCTTTTCCTCCTACTCCACCACTAGTGTCTCCCCACTTCTTTCCCTTGTACCCATTGCATGCAAAGTTACAGGTAGGGTTCAACATTGCCACCGACTTCACTGCTATAACCTTCCTACCCGAAGGATGTGCCCTAAATGCCACACTCAGAACTAATAGAGAATCCAATATTGGATGGGGGTACATACAGGTTAGATCTGAGAGTGGCCAATCCTATAAAGAGCCTGAAAAATTAGGGTAAACTTGGGCATATTGGTGATGAACTTCAAGCAGGAGAAAGGTCCATAACCATGCAGAGGGCCCAGCAATTGGAAAAATTGTCCAATGCCTACATAATCCAACCTCATCTAAGCCTACATTGTCTTCTAGGCCCCCAAGCCCACAAATATATATAATCAGCTAAAGGCTGCCTTGGACTAAAATCTAGAGAAGAACCTTTTTATTTACCTAACTGAGAGGATGAACTCACTGTCACTAAATGCTGGGTTTGTGGAGGAGCACTCATGATTGAATATTGGCCTTATAAGGGAACTAGCCTAGATGCCTTTTACCTCTTCCAGTGGAACCACACGGTGGCTTGCAACAAAGAGCATCGACCCCAGAGCTGGGTCCTCTCCTCAGAAGTAGTAGGGGAAGAATGTCTTGGCTGGATAGGTCCATGATACACTCAGTGAATTGGAGAAACCCAAGTAAAAAAAATGCTATTTTTAAATCCCACAGACCTACACTGGTAGCCCAAGGCTTCTTCCTGGTATTGGGACAATAATGCTACAGCAAATGTCCTCATGCTATGGAGGTACCAGACTCTAAACCAAAAATTAGAAGGAAATGATGCTCTCTGACCCAGGTCTGGGTCTGAGCATCAAAGTGGAGAATGTGGCAGCCTAACCCTGCCTGGCCATTTCCTACTTGAATGAGTTTGTTTCTGACTGCCTTTCCCCAACCTCAAGGACTCTCCAACTAAAATCGGTTTTCTCATAGCTACCTCCCCCACCACAAGGATTCCCAGCTAACATCAGTTGTTTCATAGTTTGCCAACCAATAAATGTTCTTTTTTATATCTGTAGCTGTGTAGGAATAATAAAACTGCATAAAACTGCCTATTATGTTACAATTGGGGCTCAGTCTTTGAATAAGAATCCATTGAGCTGGTGCTGGCATCAATAAGTACAGCTTCTTGCTTATAGTCTCGGTGTCCCGTCTCTCTGTTCAAGAATCCCACAACAGGTCAGCTGCTGGCTTATTGTAGTCCAGGTATCTAGTTGATCCTCCTCTTCAAGATCTTGGTGAGAATGAGGGCCATGGGCTGTGGGCCCCAAACTTGGTACAGGCTAGTTTGAGGGCATGATACTGCTGCACTGATGGGGGAGTGCTACTTGCAAAGGCTTGCTGACTGATGTGCCATTTGAGGTCATGAGCTTCTGGAGCAATGTCCCATAATACCAGTGCTTTTGTAAGTTTAGCATAATCCAATGAGTCTTATATTTTTAGAATTATTTTGTTATTTTTTCCTAATATATATTCTGACTTTCATTAAAACATTTGAGTGCCCTTAAAAACCAGTATTTTAAGGACTGCTCTGGAAAGCACTGTGATACAGCCCTTGTATGATGATACCATTCCTCGTGACTTGCACTTGGGTCCTAGGGCATGCCGTCCTACATCCCAGATGTTGTGTGGGGGCTCCAGGCCTGGTTGCAGTCTCACAGACCTGACTCGCAGGTCAGCACTGCTGCACGTCTTTGATGAGGCCCACGGTCAGGCAAAGGTACTTCGCAGGTGTGTGCCGAATTTCTAGATCTCCTTGCAGTTTTCTCAACAGTTATTGTCTCTATTTGAACATAAATTCCAAAAAACTTAGGAGTGTTCAGAACAACCCATGCAAAATGACGTGGTATTCAGGAGCCTAGTCCATAAGCAAATCAGATATTGTTACCCTGTTCCGTGAAGAGAAAATGAAGGGGTAGAGGGCTAAAATTTGTTTGGGGGCCTTTGAAACAGGTGTGATTGCCGCTTCACTTGGACTTGCAGCTCTGCCTTCAGCAGCCCATCCATGACAGCAAGTGTCTGGGGCCCTGCACTGCTACAGACGGCCTTTCAGAAGCTGTCATCTAGGAAATGTTCAGGTCACTCCCTTAAGACACTGTATTTCTCCTGAGTTCACAGAGATCCCTCCTCCCATTTAATTCACTCATCCTATTTTCTACACCATAATCACTATTAAAATATGCTGCCACTTGCTATAATAGAATGAAAATATCAGTTCATGAGTCAGATGGAAGCCAAGGGTCACTGGATGAGGCAGCCAGATAGAAAGAGAAAATGAGGGCACGAGAGAGGGATAAGTCTTCTTAAATGATTGCCAAAGTGGTTGTGTAAAGGCCCGTCCCCTGTGTGAGGCTTGTGGCAAAGACCCCCAGGCACTGTGGTAAGTTTGTAAAAGCACCCATACAGCACTGATTGGCTACAAACTGGAGCGGTAATGACATAAGGACCCTGCCTGGCGAGACTGCTGTCGACCCAACAACTTTTTGTATTCATGGACTCATTTTCAGGTGACACAGCAGTGGTTAGACTCAGGAAGCCTATTTCTACTGACCAAACCCAGTTGGTTGACAAGACTGAATGCTGTGTATCAGCAGAGGGAAAAAGGCCCCAAGTAGGCCAGAGTACTGTCATTCAAGACAAGGTACTCAGGCCAGGGGCAGGGATGCAAGGACAACTGAGCAGGTGGAGGGAGTGAGGACTGTTAGATGACACAAAGTGTACGCTATGCCCATGACCTCCAAGGCATCTAACACGTATTTACCATCTGCAATAAGGACCCCACACCAGTGGGGGTGGGGCTACTTTGTTCTTGCATATTCTGAAAATGCACATGGGGATCCTTAAGCCTCCATGTCTCTTTTCCGTAGAGACTGATAATGTGACCCTGTTGACATCATGGATTTGACGTAGGATCTTGAGATGCCAGGTGCTGACAGGGGCAAAGTGGCTGGCAAAGGTGTGGGCAAGTGCTAAATGATGAGTGAGAGGCTGGATCCCAGATTGGGGCCCTTTCAGATGCATATCAAATGCTTGTTGTCACGATGCACATTTTAAACACTTCACAGTTTTATGTGTCCGCTATACCTAGCCTAAGCTGGAATTATATATATTTTATACAAATAATATTAATATATATGCTTTAAAAATCTGGAAGAAGTACAAAAATAGTATATACAAGAAGTTATTAAAAACTTTCCACGAGTGAATGTGATTATAGAATTCTTTTTGTCTTTGATTTTTGATTTTTTTGTAACAAACATGTATTACTCTTGTGATAAGAGTTGTTTTTAAGCAACTAAGTAACTCAATAAAAGGCCCTGTCTTTAGGGGGCCATTTTTCAGCAAATAAAAAAAAATAAGATACCTGTTTCTTTGTGTGGCAATTATGAGTACGAGTTAGGTTTCATTATAATCATGAAAGCCAATTTTAATTGAAGCTATTTTTTCCACAAATTGTAAGGGGAAATTACCAGTAAGCAGAGAAATAGATCAGAGTTAGTGGATTCTGACAAGAGTGGGTTTGCTTTTTTTTTTCAAAATACTTCTGATTATATTGATGAAAGCTTTTTAAATTTTTTTTTAGAACTTGATTCAGTTATCTCAGTTAACCAGATTAGAAGCAATTGTGGCAAAAGTTATAGGTTTCATTGCTATATAGCCAAATATTTTGCTTAACACCTTGCCCTGCAATTCCAGGCAACCAGCAGGCAAGATGGCCAGTTAAACAATGTGGGTAGTGCAGTGAAACACCTCCTCGCTTTGGGGACAAAAGGAGATACAAGATTTTCCACAGGGGTTGGCACGCGTTAACCTTTCTAATTAGATCTGCTCAGCCAACTGTTCTGGAGAGGCGGGGAGGTCGCTGGCGACTCATCTCGCTGGCTACTCTGACCCTGGAAGCTGGAGATGGCGCTGTTTTTTGTCAGCACACATTCGGTTTCCTGTGGCCATCAGTGCAATTCAAGCATTACCTTCTCTCAGTGCGGGACCCTTGACTGCACAGGTCTACGTGCCCCTTCCACCACTCCCTCTCAGATACAGGACAACCCCGGGAACGCACAAGCCATCACTTGTGTGCGTCCTGTCATCTGACTGTCGCCCTCTTGTCCCTGGGGACACTGGGTGCATCCTCCTCCCAGCCATGTCTTGTGACCGCTCTGTGGCCCTCTGCGCCCGCTCCGGTGCATGGCCACCCCGCACCCACAGCTGAGCTCAGGGGGATTGCCAGCCCCATCCTTCTGTCCCTATGGACAATACCCCACCATTTTGCATGTGAGATGCCGACGGTCACCTGCATTTCCTACATCGCTACCTGCTGAGTCTTAGACCTGGCCTTCTTTCCGGCCACCTCCTCATTTATGCACCTCTCACCCCAACTCCAGTGTCTCACACCAGGGTCCAGTCTGCAGCAGGAGCCCCCGCCTAATGTCTGTGCCTGCCACAGAGGTGCTGTCCCTTTCCATTCCACGTCACCTGCATGTGCATGAAGCCTGGAACATGGAGAGCCAGGTCTAGGGCGAGGGCTCGTGTCCCCTCTCTGCATCCCTGCATCTGAACATGGGAAACGAAGATGTAACAACCGTGAGGCAGGTTCTCGGAAGGGGTTCATTGATGGAGTCAGCCTCACCACTGGCCCTCTCCGCCAGAGGGCCATTGTGCTCCAGCCCTGAGCCTGTACAACCTTGCATGCTAAGGGGTGGGGCAGTGGTCTCTCTCTCCTCCACCCCCACACTCAAGGTCTGTCCAGGTGGACAGACCTTCTGTGCCTTTGAAGTTGACAGAGTTAGTAACAAAAGATAATGTGATGATGGAAAGATTGGCTGCTTCCCCTTTACTCAGTGGGTTTTTCAGGAAGATAATTTCTTTGCAGCTAACTTGTGACTCTGACCTCAGAGAGCTGTGCTATGGGCATTATCTGAGACACAGGAGAAGGCACCATGGCTGGAAGATGTGTGTGTGTGTGTGTGTGTGTGTGTGTGTGTGTGTGTGTGTGTGTGTGGCGATAGTGGGTATTTTTGTTACCAGCTCCACTGGGCATACTCTTTAGTTCTGAGTTTTCTAGACTCTCACAGAGATGACACTTTCTTCTTCCTGTCTGCCTTCTTCTATCTTGTGCAAGTAATTTGAAATTGCTTCACTCAGAGAACTGTTCCTTTTTAGTTTCAGGTCATGTGCTACTTACTGATTATGAAATCAGTTTAATGAATGCAACAAGCATTTCAAAGTGAGTTTGGTTAGCATGAAATTAAATATAAAATTTGAGAGAGGATTATACCCAGAAAGGTGAGTTCATTGTGCATGTGTGTCAAATGTGTTTCTTAGAGCAAAGTGTGGACACAGATGTTGATGGTCACTGCCTCGAGAGTCTCTGTTGGAACAATATCATAAGCAGGCAGCACATCTGCTTTGAGAAAACATTAGGGATGCAATTGCTAGTTCAAGAACAGAGAGTCATAGAAGGAGAACAGTAGGGTATGGTACAAGGCCTGAAAGAAAGTGGGGGGCAGGAAGTTCACACCGTTCAAGCATGCATGCATCTGACATGCTGAATGATAATGGTGATGATGACATGATGCTAATTATATTGAAAATGAAACTATTTCATCAACTCATATTTCCACCTTTTGACAATTCTTAAGTAGTAATGATTCAAGATTTAATGGCAAGCCATAATTTACTTCACATCACTTCTTTATTCGAATTTACAATAGAAAGTGAAAATGAAAATCTTCGATTACATTGTAAAAATTCACAAAATTTTTACTATTTCCAGAAACTAGTTAGTCTTTGTGATGGTGAACTTCATACATCAACTTGGCTGAGTCATCACAGTGCTCAGGCATTTGGTCAAACACTAATCTGGAATATAAAGGCACTTTTATGATGAGACTAACATTTAAAACAATAGACTTTGAGTAAAGCAGAGTGTCCTCTGTTACACAGGTGGGCCTTCTTCAATCAGTAGAAGGTCTTAAGAGAAAAGACTGAGGTCCTTGGAGAGGAGGGCATTCTGCCTTTAGACTGCCTTTGAACACCAGCTGTAATTTCATCTCTTCTTTAGGTCTCCAGGTGGCTCTGAAGATTTTAAACTCACCATCCCCAAAAACTTTATAAGCCAATTCTTTAAAATATCTCTCTCTGTCTATCTTCTATCATTGCTTTATGTATCTATAATCTATCTATATGTATGCATCCTACTGAGTCTATTTTTCTGAAGAATGCTGACAAATACAGTCACTATTAATATTTTCCAAAAAGTAATATGAAATTATGTCTCAGTCAACTTTTGTGTTTTACTTATTTTTATGATCTTAAATTTTTTAGATTCATACTCAGTTTTCATATTTATTTTCTTATGTTCAAATAGCAGTTTAAAACAAGGTAAGCTTTGCTTTTATTTTCAATTCAGACTTTCTCATTGGATCATTAGAATTTTGAAAATGTGGGTGTTGCATAAAATGTTTATGCAGTAGTGCAAGTTTATGTCTGCGCTATTTTATTTTCTGATTTTTCCAGGTAAAAGGAGGTTTGCTCCATATTTCTGTACTTGCATCTTGTACATTTATACTTGTATCTACTAATCATTTTAAGCCACAAGTTTAGGTCTGTGTACTTTTCTGGGCAGCCTCTGGTATAACATCACCCAAATTCAGTGTGGGTGTATATAAACAACTGTTAGAACAAAGGTTTATACTATGTTGAAATAACTTAGAATTATTTACCTACTTTATTTCAGTTTGTTATTGGCAAAGAAACCACTCTGTAGGCACATTTCTACCTGTCCAGAGAATCCACATGATTTCTACATACCTGAAATATTAATTGTAATAAGATTGGTTAAGGTTGTAAGCATTTTCAACTGTTTTTGAAAAATATAGTTAGTGGACACAAATGATTTTCTATATTAAATATTCTAATAAATTCAGCTTTCTTTAGCTAACACACAATCAACCTTGAGGAAATAAATATTAAAATCTCTGTATTTTGCCAAAAAGTTTTTAAAAGATTTTCAGTAAGTACATGTAGACAGAAATTGTTCTCCATTTTGACAAAACATAGAACTAGAATAGCTGAATAACTTTATGCAGCTATCCTCTAAACATACTTTTCCTTTTCTAAATGAAAAAAGGTCTGCATGCAATCCTTGTCCTTCACAAAGACTTATGTGCAGTCTTCTCAAAGTTCACATTAACTATGATTCCAGATATGGAATGGTTGCAGGTAGAATTTTAACTGAGGCATAATAACTATTTTATATGACTACATCACTCTTTTTCCTTAGTTTTCTTTTACTTAATATCTAGAACCTGACCTAAATATTGTCTAATTTAGTGTGACGATTATCATAAAGATGTTGAGAGCTGTTGCTGCTGCTGACATTGTGATTAATAACCCTTTTATATTTGGGTTTTATATTTGTTTCTTTTTTGGTCACCCAAATTTTACCATATCTTGGACCCTGTGATAAAGGAACCCAGGGGCCATGGGATAGAGGATGCCAGAGTGCATGAGATGCTGAGGTGTGTGATCCAAGCAGGGACCCATGTGAGATGCCAGGTCTCACAACACGCATTACCTGACCTAATGAGACACCCGCAAACCCTGTGCTCTGCATCCTTCCATCAGTGTCCACACAGAGGTCTTGGTCCTGAAAAAATGTGAACTCTCCTGACATTACTTCATAAATTCAGTGCAACATCAATCAAAGTCCCAATATGATATTGTTTTGGATTAGTAGGAGGGAACTTGTTGTGACATTTGATCTGGTAAAGCCATGAAAATTCTAAATTTGAAAAATAGAATAATGATTGATGCCTTGTTCTAATAGATGACCAAGTATCTTATAAATCTAGTTACTGAGAGTATGTTACTTATACAGAAATGAATAAATATTGAAGAAACAGAATTGTTTTTTGTTTATTTCTCAAATGTGTGTGTGTGTGTGTGTGTGTGTGTGTGTGTGTGTGTGAAATTCATTATATGGTAAGGATATAATTTCTGTGCAATGATGAAAATATAACTAATGAAATAAATTATTCTGATACTTGAATAAACATTTGGAAAACATTAACTCTCTCTGACACACACAAATAGCACAATGGGAATGGATTAAAAAACTAAACATAAAATAGCAAATCATAAAGCAAGAACATAAATGAAATCTTTGAATTAGGAGATAACTTCGGACACCAATGCATAGAATCATATTCTTCCCCTTGTCAAAGTAATCTGAAAACATAAAACAGTGTTCATTCAGAGTCTGGGAGACCCTCATTACTTAACCTCAGTTACCTGTCAGACCTCAGTTCCCTTCACCACTTCCTCTTACCCCACCCTCACATTGAGATCTTTTTCCTTCAAAGCCTTTGCACTGGCTACTCCTTCCCAGGCATATGTCTCGTGTCTCTGCCCTCCTTACCTCAGAAGCTTAAACAGAAGATCCCAGATTTCCTGTCACCTTCTCCAGGCTTAACTATTTCATCTCATCCTACATTCTCCATCGGCTAGCTTACTTAGTGAACTTGTACAATTCATGGAAGCAATGTCATAATTTCTTTGTACTTGTATCTCCAGCCCCCAGGATAAGCCACAAACATAAACTGTGTTTAAATAATAATTCATTTTACTGAATTAAATAATAAAACTAAGAGGGCATACATACATAATTAAAAGAGTTCAATACATAAAATTTAAAGCTTATTTTTTGTCACAAAAGAAGCAAAAAACAGCAAAAGGATAAACATCTCATTTGAAAAAAATGGTCTACCACTTATATAATGACAAATGCGAATAGATTTATATATAAAGTCTTCCTTTAAATCAAAAGAAAAAGTAAAAAAAAAAAATTAAAAAAACGCAAACAGTCCCAAAACATTTCAGAAGTTGCCAAACTCACTATTGATCAAATAAATTGATAATTAGGTAAGACTGACAAAGAATAAAATGTTCTATAACATCCAATGTTAGTGAATTTGTGAGACTATATGCCTTGCCACACATTGCTGGTTAAAAGTCCAAATTTATTATTTCTGAGGGGAAATTTAAAAAGATGTTCATATAATAGAAAAATTTCAACATCATTGGCTTCAGTATCTAAGACCCATCTCCTAGAACTAGTAGTGAAGTTCACAAGGATTTCAATATATGTGCATTCCATGTAGCTTCATTTGTAATAGTGAACATTGGAAAATGTCCATGATAATTAGGTTTAAGTCTATAGGTGCACAGCGAATGTTGCCCTGAAAATACATCTATAATGTATTCAGGGGACAAAATGCCAGGAAGTTCTGAGCCTGTCCTTCTCAGGACTGGTTTCTTAGTTCTTCCATTCCTCTCTTGGAGTGAGGAGTTTGCCGTGCTTGTAACTTTTACTCTTCATATCTCTGATGCCATTTGGCTCCCAACACTTCATTCATTGTTCTGTGCCAAGCTGGAAGACAAATTATTGTGTGCTGAGGTTGGGGAGAGTTCCTTAGTCTGCCGTCACCAAGGCAGAGACTGCCTGGTATAGGTCTGTGACCCCAAAGAACAGGATAAGGGCACAGATGAATTTGGACATGACCAAGGAAGGCTGGGTGGTGCTCTGTCCAGTGGGGCCAGGAAGCCGTGGTTAATTGTGATATTGTGATATAAGAAATACACACACACACACACACACACACACACACACACACACACATATATGTACACACACACATATATACATATATATACACATATATATACATATATTTGTGAGTGTGTGCGTGTGTGTATACTCTTCAACTACAGTCCTTGTTCCTGGCATATAACTCCCCAAACCCTTATCATTCCAAAGTAATTAGATTAGAGCAATAATCTTTTATATTTATTTTTTTGCCTATGGTTCTTAAAACAGCTTTAGGGCAATAAAGATGAATTAGATGTTGTTTGTTATTTATAAAAAAAGTCTTCTCAACCACATCTGAGTTTATGTTAATGAGGTGATTTTGAAAGGCACCTAGATAAGCACCACATGTGGCTAGTTGCCACAAGTGACCCACCCTGTAATTAGAGAGTTGGGACTCCAAGCTCATCCTTCCCTGACTTCTGTGGAGAGAAGAGGATCTGGAGGTTGAATTCATTACCAACAGCTAATAATTTTATCAGTCGTGCCTAAATAACTTTGGGTGAACACACAATGCAACGTACATATGATATATTATTGATTGAATTGCACAATTGAAAACTGTCTAATTTTATTAAAATGTCACCCCAATAAATTTAATTAAAAAAGAAATACCCATAAAAACTCAAAAGAAAGGAGTTCAGGGAGCTCCTGGGTTGGTGAGCGGGAACCTGTCCAGGAGCAATTTGTACTCTTGAGTTATAGCCAGTGGTCAGAAGCACAGGTGACACCTGGATTTATGAGTGGCATCTCATGGGAAGGACTTGTGTGGAACCTAGCCCTTCCCCTAGGGGCTGGATCTCTGCAGGTGGATGGTGGGCACATTGAGTTAAATGGTAACAGCCAGCTGCTCTCAGAGATTTGGTAGTGGGGGAAAATGCCCCCAAAGAAACACATCTGAGATGGATTTCCTGAGAGATGGAAGGAACCCCCAGTGTCTCTGTGGCCTGTATGGCTTCATTTACAGGCCATGTGTGTTTGCATTCAGCACATTTCTCATGGCAAGCAGCATGAGGGGAGAGAGTCTGAAGGGTCCTGAGTGACCCAGGGCACATTTGCATCTGTGAAGGTGGAAAAATTCCCAAAGCTCCAAAACCCAGTCCAACAAAAACCAAGCAGCAACTTGGAGAGAAGGATAATTCAAATTTATTATTCATGGTCCCAGAGGAGTTAGTGCTCTGATGATCTGGGCGGTGTGCTCAGTGGCAGCATTCCTTATATGCAAAGATTTTACACAAGCTGATTGGTCAGTTTGAATTCAAACCTTCACAAATAGCAGGAGTTGCTATGGGTTATAGGCAGTTCAAACAGAAACTTAGGCAATACATCAGTTATCTAGACAGGACAATCCAAGGGGAGGGTGAGTCTTCAGTTGATTTTGAGACTACTCTGCCCTTTGGCCTATGAAACAAGCATGTTTACAGAAGCAGAAAAAAAGAACTGATTAAAAGGTTGATCATTTGAGTGGAAAATTTCTGAAATTTCCTCTTCAAGGGGACATCGAGTTCGTGAGCAAAGCGTTGCTGCAAGGGGGCAGGAATGACAAGCATGGCAGTAGAGCCCAGAAGATTCTTGGGCTCTGGGCACAGATGGGGCCCAAACCCAAAGGCAGGCGACCAGTTTGCAATACAACCTTGATGCAGCTTTCTTTTTCTCACTTCAACTCTAGGACTTACACTCAAATAGAAAGGTTCACTATGTTCATGTAGATGCCCCCTCACTCTTCCTCAGGCTGCATTGCCTTTTGGTGCCTCTGTAGGAGAGTCCCCCAAAGTTCTACTGGATGTGGAACCCCTGGTGCTTCTCCAGTTTTGCTTGTGTACCAATCTGAAGCACAAATCACACTTCAAGGGTATGCTCTTGGGTTCTGGAGAAGATGTCTTCACTTTCTCTCAAGTATTTGGGTATCGGCGAGGTAAGCAGCTGACTCATCAGCCCGGGCTTGTAAAGCGACTAGAAGAAAGTATGAGTAATGGCCTCTGCCTCCTCTATGCTAGAGTGGCTGGAGGGGGATCAGGGTGGGGTCCAGAGATGCCTGTCTGGCTAGCTGTCTTTGAGTGACTGATGAGGGCCTATGTACTATCCTGCATGGCCACACAGCCTGGAGGTCCAGAGGATGCTGCGTACTTGTGGGAACCTCGGCCTCCTTCTCGCTGTTGCCTCTGGAGGCTCTAAAAGCTTGACTGCTGAGCTTAAACAAAAACACAGCAGGCAAAGGAAATTAATAGTTTATATGAACACCAGGAGAGAGTTCTCATTCATCCTCCAAGATCTCAAGGAAAGTTCCTCTTTCCGTATTCAGGTTGACCTTTCTCTTCAGATCCTGAAAATTTTCATCTAATAATATTATAATGACTCTGCACAATGACAGATGGTCACTAGACTCAGCATGGTGGCCACATTGCAAGGTGTGTGACTGTTGAAACACCAGGTTGTACACCTGAAACTAATATAATATACCGAGCATACTTAAATAAATAAAACCTGTTGTCCTCCATTTGTCCTTTTCTTTGTTTTGTGGGTAGTAAACATTGAAAAAAAATGTCTAATTCCATTTACTCCCATTTTAACTAAAGGACAGTGCACCATGCACCTCTGGCTCCTGAGGTAAGAGCTGCCCTGCTCTTTAATCTCCCTCCCTGCTTCCCAAAAGCTGTGCATCATTTAGCCACTTAGCAAAGGAGGGGAACACATGGACTAGCTTATAGCTGACTCTGTAGTTTGTGTGCCGCAAGGAAGGGGCACCGCCATCCTGCAGCCCCTGAGTTCCCTAAAGGGTGGCAGCCAAAGGACAGGCTTGCCCACAGGCAGACACCAAGCAGTTGATGGTCCTTAGTTTTTCAGGAAAGGATCTGTGCACTTAGGTTTGGATGGGTGACTTTAGGGTGTGACTAAAGGACTGGTCTTTTGTTCAGGGACTTGAGGAGAACTAGATCAGGAAGTCTGGAGAGGTGGATGCAGATGAAGTTTCTAAGGGGGCACAGGCCATGGATATATCTGTGAGTTCCACAAAGATGGTTGAGGAGCAGGCATCGCAGACATAGACCTCAGCAGTCAAGTTGATGAGGCGCTCTCTCTGCAGGCATCAGCAGGCTTCTGCTAGTGGCCCCTCTCCTTGGCTCACTGAAGTAAACACAGGAGCAGGGGTGGAGACTGCAAGTGGATTAAGCATTGTGGGCTTTCTCTCACTGGGGCTGGATTCTGATTCCTCACAGACCCAGGAGTCTGGGGGGCAGCTGGTGACATGCTGATGACATTGGGCTACTTTGATCACAGAGTAAGCAATGTTTGTCCTTATAAGGGTAAACAAATATTCTGGGTTATTCAGTCTTGTCCTTCCTGCTGCAACCACTTGCAGAAGAGAGTTACACAATGCTTTAACTGTCCCATGTCACCTCCTACAACATCACTTGTGACCAGGGAACACATTTCATAACAAAGGAAGAGTGGCAATAGAATCACTGATGAGATTCATTCTTACTTTGTACTCTATCATTCAGAAGCAGTAGACTTGGTAAAACTGTGGAATGGCCTGCAGAAGGTTTAGTTTCTGTGCAAGCAGAGAAATGGTACTGTACAAATAAGAACCTCTTTTCTTACAGGTGTGATATGTGACTAAACCTGCAGTCAGTCCACAATGCTCTCTTTCTTGTAACATGATACTTGGGTCCAGAACCATCGGGTGAGATGGGAGTGTCCCCACTCACTGTGATACATAATAATCCAGTTAAAGGGTTTTGTTTTATGCCACTGGGAGTTTGGGCTCACTTAGTGTGCTGGTTAATTTTGTGTCCACTTGGATTGACTGTGATATCTAGTTTTTATTCAAACACCAATCTCGAAGTTACTGTAAAGATGTTTTTAAAGATGTGATTAACATTTAAATTAATAGACTGTAAGTAGATTATCCTTCATATGGTGGGCAAGTCTCACCCATCTACTGAAGGCCTTAGGGAAAAGATTGAGCTCCCACAGGAAGAGGCAGTGCCAAGTCCAGACTGCCTCTGGATTTGCCAGCCCCCAAATCACATGAACCAATTCCTTTGAGTTAATCTCTTTTACCCCTCCCTCTCTCCCTCCCTACACACACACACACACACACACACACACATGTGCACGCACACGCACGCATACACACACACACACACACACACACACACACACACACACACACACACCAGCTCCATTTCTCTCAAGGACTCTATTTTAGCGGATTTGAAATTTCTAGCTGAAAGAAAAAAAATGCTTCTATTGGAAAACACAGAAGGTAAAAGGGAAAGGAAAGGTTTTTTCCACCCCTCTTAGTTCCCTAGCTGGGTTTGACAGAGACTGATTAATGGAGAAAAAGTAGGCAAATTTTACTGAATTTTTTTTTGTGTACTGGGCACCTTCTCAAGAGAATGAAGACTTGAAGAAGTAACCAGAGCAGGAAGTTTTTATGTCTTTTAAATAAAGAAGCAATAACTTTGTGAAGGATTGATAAGACTGTGGGATTTGCGCTGGGCTGGTAGACAGCAAGGTGACTGGGAGGTCAGGTCCAGGTTAATAGGGCTGTTGGCCCTCAGTTCCCATCTTTGGTGATAAGGGTGTGTCTCCTTCCTGATGCAGGGAGGGCACCTTCCATGTGGAAGGTTTATCTCCCACTTTCCGAAAGAAGGAGGGGGTGAGGGCTTCTTGCTTCTGCCCCCTCCCAGACTCCTTTTAGCCTGGGTCTTTAATGTGCCCAGGTGCCATGTTTTGAGTGATATTCCAAACCCCATCACTAGCTATGTAATTCCTTTAAATTAGAAGCAAGAACTGCCACTTGGTTGATATGGGCTTGCCCTTCCTCTAAATCAGCAGACAAAAAAGTAGGCCATTCTGTCAGCTGAGGTGATCAATCTGATTGCAACTGAGAACTTGGATTGCTGTCATAGAATGTCACAAGGAGAAGCACCTTGGCAGGAGAACTCCCAGTACGACTTTGCTCAGTAATCCTGGACAACAGGAAAACATAATTGCCCCTTTAAGGCCTCAGATCTCACATGAATTTAAAAGGATGAAGGTGTAGTTTTCTCTACCAAGTGAAGAATTCTTTTACATTCCAGACTCTGAAAGTTCAGGGAAACATGGATTGTAGGGTGAAGGAGGCAGCCATGATGAAAGCTAAGAACAGTACAGCTGTGTTTTATGTTAAAGTGTTGCCCTCCTTCTGTCCCCCTATTTTATATTGAAAACACTAGTAGTGGTGGATATTTTACATCTTGATGTTCTTATCCCCGATAAATTGACGTTACTTCTTAGTGAAATGGTGGCTGAAGGGAGTTTTATGGTCTTGGACTTGGAGATGTGAACTGTCACCTAAATTAAAGACAAGGGGGAGACTGAGGGCCGTGAGGTAAAGCCCTTGCTCCTTTAGGTTTGCTTTCTACTTTCTCCAACATGCCCTATGCCCCCCCCCATGGACTGCACCAGTGGGCCATGAACCTTTAGCTGGTGTTTGTTCGGCCAGTGGGTGTAGTGCCATGGGGCAGGGAGGGTGGGGTTGAGTGAGACCACATGCTGGTCCCCATGTTAACTGCTGAATCTAGGTGTTTCTCTCCCAGAAATCATAGCTCCTACTAAGTTCCCCTACACACAGCCCTTCTGCCTTCATGTTCCCCTGGTACCAGCCCAAGTCAGAACTGCCCCTCCAGTTCTCCTAGGGTCTGCTCAAATTTAGGTGGTTTTCTCTTTATTAAATATTATTCAAATTACCTACTTTGACATCTGTTTTCCAGTGGAAACATGATTAATGTAACAGCTCTGTAGTTGATGGCCAAGGCTGATGATAAATCTGGGTTCTCTGGCCAAATATCTAGACTCATTTCCATCCTACCTCAAAGCCAGGTGAGATGGCAGGTGTCAGGTTAGCTAGAGGGCAGTTTTGGTTTACATTATCTTATTAACTCAAAGCAAAAGAGTACACACCCACACCCTTTTGGAGCGGGAGGTAGGGTTCTGTGTTCCTGGTCTGATACCTGGGAATATTTTATAGAGAAGTATAGGGTGACACAATATGAAATAGAGAACTGATGAAAACAAACAGATAGGATGCACTGTTTAGTTTGCAGGTGGATTTCATTTTTTAGGAGATCTATAAAGTAAATTGGCTGCATCAAAGTCTGTTTCTCTGTTAATATGTGGGCAATGTTGGTAAAAAATAAAAATTATTATACTATTTGCCCCAGTAATATGTATTTTAGGAGTATCTTAAAGAAATAATTCAATACAAGAAAGAAACCTACACATCTCACATAATATAGCAAAAAATAAAATTAAAATAGCCTGAATGTCTACAAATAAAAATAGTTGGAAACAACTATTATGTAATACTTTCAGAAACGTTATGAAGACCATGCTGATGTGAACTTTTTATGTCATTTAATAAAGAAAATACTCTAGAAGCACCAGAGCACTCTGAAATTTACTGCCTGGGTTAAAACATGAGTATCCTGGCATCCACATTTTGCTAATTTGAGCCTCAGTTTCTTCATTTATAAAACAGGGATAAAGATGGTATTTAATGGATTTATTGTGGAAATTAAATAAGTGACATCAAAATAAATTTTATAGAAATGTAGCTAGCAACACTAAGCACTCACTATATCAGATCTGATTGTTGTTATTCTTAGTAGCAAAAGAAATAAAATGTTATGCTTGTGCTTTGCTAAACACCTACATGTCAACAAACAAACATCTAGGAATTTGGCACATGTAAAACAATATGTAAAATAATCTGTTTTGTGTAGAAAGTGGGTAATTTGGGGTTTCATACATTTTTACTAATCTTATTTTTACATTAAATACATACATGTATTAATCATTGGATCCCATTTTTTACAGACTTAATTTTCATTAGAAAAAAGCTGTCTAAGAAGTTAATAGTTGATAAAGCTGATAATTTGTCAACCCCAATATTTTGTGTGTTTATTCAAGAACAAAGTCTCTCAGTATCTGCTAGTATCATTCAAAACAGCAGTCTGAGAATATTAATGTGACATTTAGGGATATGTTTAATTCAGAAAAGTGGAGGAAATTTTCTGGAGGGAGGAATTTGGAGAAAAAAAGACCTCTTAAGAATAACCATGCAAATTATTGTTGCAGAAAGATAATTTTTTGCCCCTCTCCCCACTTAATGTAAGTCTCAAAGACAAACAAATGCCATTTTTTCTTTCTGGTCAGAATTTCCTCTCTAATCATAATTTTTTTCATCTCGAAAATCAACTTACAACACTGTTTTGAGCTTTAAATCAATAAAGCCAGTGACTGTTCTGTGAATATGACTTCCCGGTCTTTGGGTAGTGTTGTACACTTGTTTTAATAATCTGAAAAAGTAGGTCTTCTTTTAAGAATGCACAAATGCTTGAATGTATGAAGAAGTAAGCAAATATACTGAGTAAATGAAAAAGATAACCCTACATTTCCTGAAAATGAAAGTTCTGGAGCTGAATAAGAAAATTGCTGGTTTGGTAGTTATAGATGACTATTATTGATGAAATCTCTAATTTTCTGTCAATCCAACTTAAAGTTTTACTCTTAAGACTTTTCTGTGTTTAGATTCCTCTTTCTAAAGGGGTATGAACAGTTTTATTCATAACACTTTTGACATCAAATGTGAGATTTTCCCACATCAATAGCCAATTCTCTAAGTCTCCAGATACCCAGTGGGTATCCTACAGTTCAATTCACTCTGACACAAATACCCAGAATTAGCATGCACCACAAGTTGAAGGGCTCAGGGCCATAGAACAAACTCAGTCAGAAGACATTGCAAGTCCCAGGTTGCCACCACACTTATGACCAACCAAGTATAAATCAGGGGTTCTCAAGACCCCTTCCTCAGTTTCAATAATTCACTAAAATGACTCATAGAACTTGGGGAAACATTTAAGTTTACTGATTCATTATAATGGATATAAATAAACAGTCAAAAGAGGAGGTACCAAAGGAAAGAGGAAGATGGCAAACTAGGTAAAAGCAGGGTTCTTTTCCTCCCAAGTCTGCATTGAAATTACAACAAAATTATAAAATAATCAACATGGAGAATCACCTGAAGTCCAGCTAATTGTTACACCTACATCTGATAATATACAGGAGCCACATCAAAGCTGATAGGAGGGGCAAAGTCATAAATTGGGCTGGACCCGCACCTGCACCCACAGGTGGTACAGGATCACCGGGAGGGACAGCGAGGCTGCAGAGGCTTTTCTGAAGGAGAGGGGAGTCCTGGCCTCATTTGGGTGCTCCCCAGTCCAGATACCAGCCCAGGGAAGAGAAGATTTCAATCACTCACTGTAAAAAACAGAAGGGATTCCAGCTGTCTAGGTGAGAAGGAAGGAGACTGAAACCCTAGATGCCCCTTTGAAGAATCATTCCATAGGCTTTTTGACCTGCGGACACTCACCCAGGACATCAGCGGTGGGTCAGAGGCTGTTCTGCAGGTTCGGGGTACCGGAGCTTGGGGTGCGCCATCTTAGCAGCTGGAAGAAATGTGAGGAGCAGTGGGCAGATGCAACATAGCTTTATTCAGGCATAATAGGACACAGCAAGGCACAGGCACAGCTCCATCTCCCCAGCTTGCACAGGTGGGTTGTTCTTTCTTATAACAAAGTACACAATAGTGGCTTAAGGACAGGTACTATAATCAATCACAATTACAGCTTGTATAGGACATTATCTAAGGCCACCTGGGATGCTATAGCTAAGGCTGCCCAGAAAACTCATGGCTTGCTAGGAGGGAGCCTGACTACACCCATTTTGTTTATCAGTCCCTTCACCCAACACTCCACCCCTTCAGGGTTCCTTCTTTATCTAGCCCTGGGTTTTGTTGATAATGATGACAATAGGGTGGACCCTAGTACCCAAATCCCACAGCAACAATATAGGGAGAAATAGCTTGTCATCAAGATACAAGCCACTACCCCAAGGACAGTGAGGACTCATCACCATGTAGAGGAGAGGTTGACCCACCACTCCTGTAGGAGGTCACCAGTTAGTTGTTGGATGACCTGTATCTCTTGGTTTAGCCCTCCTAAGGCTTGGTAATATTTTTCTTATTGTCTGGGATGTATACACAGCATTGGGTGTGGAGGATAGCACAAGTTCCTCCTTGAGCTGTGGTTAAGATGTCTAAAGCCATCCAGTTCTGCAGCACCACCTTTCTATTTGGTCTACTTCATCAGTGAGCGGACTCAAGGCTGTATAGGTCTGATTTAGAGCCCGAGCTGTGTGGGTGGCCAAAGCAATGACTTGTGTTTCAACTACAATGTCACCTTCAGCAGGCAGAAAAATGGCCAAGGGATAAAACCACCAAGGTGTTTCTTTCATGCAAGCATGGTGAGCATAATAAGCATCCCAAATGCTCAGCTGTTTGGGCAAAGTCTTCTGCACTTGGGCAGGGAGATATGGCCATCCCCAAACATCCAGTCTACCTGGCTGGTACATATGGCCACCCATGGTTCCCACATACCCAGAGACTTCTGGAGGATAGAGGAAAAGTGGAGACCAGCCTCTGATGTTTCAGTTCCATCCACCAGTGTGTGGGGGAAATAACAGTTGTTACATTGGCACACAACCACCAAGGCATCCAGCCCAGAGGGCAGGCACCTTTTGGCCTCTCAATATAATAGGGGACCATTCCCTTTATCTCGACTCCCTCACTCATTAACCAGTTCCACCCAGTGTACATAGAATATCCCAGCCATGGCTGGCTGTGGTTGTGTCAATTCTTCATCATGCTGTCCACTTACTGTTGAGCATCCTTCCATACAGGAGCTGCAGGACCCCACACAGGGCATCCCATACTGTTTGGTTGGCAGCTTATATACACCAGGGCAATTCTGCAGAAGCACTGGAAGAGAAGTCAGTATACACCTGTAGTCGGAGACGTTGGCGACTGTGGTGTAGGTATGTGCCCAGTCCACCATAGTATTGGCACACACCTGCCTAAAGGCATAAGGAGAGAGATGAGAGTGGAACCAGAAGAGGCAAGCTCTCCCTGTTGGCAAAATACAGGCCAACATCTTATCCTTGGAGGTGACAGTAGCCACCACAGGTGGCCACCCTGGTTGTTGGTACATACTGACTCTTCCTTTGTTTCTGCATCTGGCTGGGACACATGTCATAGTACAGGAGAGCTCATTATAGGCCAAAATGAGAGAACAAATGTGACCTTTAGAATGCTCTCAAGTTGTTCATTTCCAAAAGTTTCTGGGTACTTGACAATCACTTTTGATGGCCAACTGGCTGTCACCCAGGGTGTGACTATCAAGTTAGCCCACAAGCCTTTTCCCCAGGGAGCAATCAGACTAAGCCACTGAAAATGTGGGGCTTGTATCTTCCATGGCCAAGATGATTGTCTCCTCTGCTTGCAGGCAGGTGAGAGCAGGCAGCAAAATATTGCCATTCAGCCCATGCTCAGGTTTTAACAATACCTCAGATGTGGTAATCTGTAATTGGATGGGTGCTGCAAATGGGTGCAGCAGAGCTTCTACTGGGGCTGGTCCTCCAGCCTGAAGTTTCTTGTTCAGACTCCTTATCACTTCCCATAACCAGGTGGTCCATGCTCTCAAACTCAGTGGGGTAGTAGAGACCCACAAATGTCTCTTCAACAACCCATTATAACGTTCAATCATTCCTGAAGCCTGGGGATTGTAAGGAGTATGAGAGTGCCAGTGGACATCTATCCGTTTGGCTCAGGCTTGGACTTCATGTCCTATAAAATGAGTGCCCCATCACTTTCAATGACTAGGGGATCTACCATCAAAGGCACATAAATGTGTCAGTGCTATAATAGTGGGCCTCTGGTTAGTGGCCGCACAAGGCCAGACTAAAAGCAATCCAGTAGTGGTGTCAACAGCAGTGAGTGTATACACTGAACCCTGGGCTTTTGGCAATAGCCTGATGTAATCTACTTGCCACCACGTCAGAGGGATACACCCTCTGGGCACTTGACCAAACTCCTGTTGACATTGTAGGGGATTTGGGGTGTCCTGTGCACAAATGTGGCACCATTCACAGGAATCCTGTACTTGAGCCCACGTACAGGATGTCCCATTGTTGTCTCACAGATCACATGGTCTTAGCTCCCTCATATTACAACCATCAATGTAACCAGTGGGCTACATCTATAGCGAGGGACCCTTCTACCCACCTCACTTTGGCTAGAGCATCTGTTTCATTATTCCCTGGAGATACTAATGAGGCATGTCCAATGACATGATAGACAGTAACATCTTTGTCTTGACCTAAGTTCCATAAGTCTTGCCACGTGGTTTGTCCCCATAGGAGTCAATGTCCTATCATCCACTATTGCACTTTCAAGTGGAGAGCCACAGGGGTAGGGCCTTAAAGATAGCCCAGCTGTCTGTGCAGATTGTCAGAGGGCCATCTTCATGTGTTATCACCATTCATATGGCCCTAAGTTCTGCTCATTGACTGCTTTGCCCTGCTCTCCTATAGACATCCACCTTATAGTGGACTTTTGACTTGAGCTGTCAGTATACCAATCATTGTCTGGGACAAGGGACTTCTCCACTTTAAATGGAGGTGGCTCACTCTCTATAGGCTCTTGTTGTGGTATCTCTGTACCAGTCATAAACTCTATTGGTCCTAAGACCTATTGCAGTTCAGTTGTTTGTGGGTTGGTTGCTAACTCACTTCTCTGCTATAAGTTTGCACCCCATTTGGTTAAGTTTGGTATCTGTGCTACCCCAGTCTTGGGGGAACTGATCCAAGGATAGACTCACCCTTATATGAGATATGTGGTCTTTTTACCACCTTGGCAGTGCCAGTGATGGCTTCTGTCTCCTGTAGGGTCATATAGGCAACAGCTAATTGTTTCTCTATCAGTGAGTACCTGCTCTCTGGTCTCTTCCAGAGCTGTGACAAAAACCCAATAGATACTTGGCTACACTCAGAATGCTGCCAGAATCCCCAGCCATAACCCTCCTGAGTCACATGTACATCCAATTCAAATGGCCATTAAAGGTCAATGACTCTCAGAGCCTGCACCTGCTGGACAGCTCTTTTGGTTCCCAAATAAGCCTTTTTTATTCCAATCCCATGTAGCTCCCTTTTTCACTAAAGCATAAAGGGGTGGGCCATTTGCACCAAATGGAGTACAAAGGCCCTCCAATACCCTAGCAAGCCCACATAACTCTGTAGTTCTTTTATTGTCAGGTGTGGAAAGGCCTGGATTTTATCAATCACTGCCTCAGGAATAACTTTTGTCTTACCCAACTAGATAACACCCAAGAATTTGACATAAGCCAGGGCCCTATATCTTGGCATCATTCATGGCCCAGACACATGTTTTCAAATGTTGCTGTAGTGCCGGGGTGGCTTGCTCTAAATCTGAAAGGGAAGCAGAGGTTAATATGATATCATCAATATAATGGAACAACACAACAGTCAGTGGACAATGCTATTCAGCCAAGTCTTTTGCTACCAAACCATGACTAATGGTTGGGATATGCAGGTATTCCTGGAGCAGCATCAGGAATGTCCATTGTCATTCTTCCCACATGAAAGCAAATTGCTTTTGATTGGTAGGAGCCAAGTCAATGGAGAAAAAGGCATTAGCCAATTCCACTACATAGTGGCATGTTCTCAATTGTACTGTTAATCTGTCCATGAGCTCACGGATGGAGGGCACTGCAGCATGCAGTGGTAGCATTATTTTGTTCAGTTCATGATAGTCAACAGTCATTCTCCAAGTGCCATCAGGCTTCCAGATAGGCCACAAGGGGGCATTGAAAGGGCTGTGTGTAGGGAGTACTAGCTGTGTCTTTTCTAATTTCTGAAAAGTAGTCCTAATCTCTACATGGCCCTCTGGTAGGCAATATTGCTTGACATTCACCACACTCCGTGGGGGTGGCACTTCTTGGTCTTGCTGAGATATGGGACGTCTGTGGGAACATGCAAACCCTTACCAAATTTGCAGCAAGACTGAGGCTATATCAACCCAGCCCCAGCCTACCTACAAACTGTCCCAGACGGCCCTTCGACAGAGAACTGCCACAGCCCTTCTCATCCCCCCTAGATCTCCCAATCCACACAGGTAACAAACTTTGTCTAGCACAGGGAGAGCATGAAAATTAGTCAGGCAGACCTCTGCTGCCTACAAGAGTTGCAATAGTGTGTCTGGGGGGCGCAGGGGTCTATGAGACCACCCCAGATCTCAGTTAATCTCACTGTGATCTGTGACTACAAGGGGAATGCTTAGGTACAGAATATGCAGCAAAACTGAGGCTGTATTGGCCTGATGGCACTTGTCTCCCTGAAATACCACTTCACCCAAGCCACGAAGTGCCTGCAACCAATTGACAGGCAGCCTCCTGTGCCATGCTTGGCTCTGAGACTGTGCAGCCTAAATAGGCAGTAGACCTTGGCCAGGGCAGTGAGCGCATTTTTGGGAAAACAATCTATTGAGTAAAGTTCCCCCCACCACTGCCTATACAAGCAATGTCTCTTGAAGGGATTGCAGGGGTCTGTATTAGCTTGATGGCTCTTGACTACTTGAGCTCATGCCCTATCCAATACATAAAGTGCCCACTGCATGTTAATAGGTTGTTTTCATTCATTTCATTTAACTTATTTTCTGCAGTTTCTTCCTGTTGTTTTATTTATGGTATGTTTCTTTGTTTTCTTTTTTCATTGTATTCGCCTCTTTGTATTCATTTCTATGTGTAAGAAATATTTGTTTCATCTCTCAGCCTCAGCCAAATGGCCTAATGTGGAAGGTGTCCTGTGCAGCTCAGTGGTGCACTCTCCCTGATCCCCTATGCTAGGGGCTCTGGAGGTGATCCTTTTGTGGATTGTGTGTGATCTTCTGTTGTTGCCCAGACTTTATTGTTGTTTGTAGATCAGTGGATGGAATTAACACGCAGGCTGACTAATTGTGGAAATTGACTGCACCCATAGGATAAGAGTTGCCATGTAGGGGCTGACTCCACTGAGTGGAATTTGTCCTAACAGGCTTATGTACTTGTTGCAACCACACTTTGTGTATACCACTAATGGGGTTAGTCAGGAGTTGATCTGTTGTGGTCTGGTGCTAGCCTCTGGATGCATTGGTTTTGTGGCCCCTTGGTGTGTCTCCCTCATAGACCAAGGTCAGCTGCTGATTTTGGATACTCAGAGATACCCAGTGAGAACTACGAAGTGATCCAGAACTGATTGTTGCCTATGTTGGATCTATAGGTAAGTGGAAGAGACAGCAGTCAGTTATCCCCTGTCTCTGACCTATAACAGTTTAGCAGAGCGACCAGTGCTCATCCTGGTCTGACATTGCCTGTCAGTTGCCCCAAAGTCTCTGAAACTGGAAGAGCCTTTGGGTAATATGCATGTTGGGTGGTGCAGGAACCCTGAGAGTCTCCTGGATCTATTGAGTAAAGTTCCCCCCACTACTGTAGTGTTAGTTTACATGCCAACACTGTCTTTGTGGCTCTTGTACAAATTTCCAATTGTTGCAAGGTCAGCTGCTGCCTACCTTGTGCTGCCTATCAGGTACTTTTATGATGTGGATTTTTTTTTACACTTCATGTTGTTCCAGAGATCTCTTAAACTATCCTAATTTTGTTTTAATTCTCTTTTCTTTTTGTTGTTCTGATTGGGTATATTCAGCTACCTTGTCTTCCAATTCGCTAATTCGATCTTCTTCTTTGTCCAATCTACTGTTGAATCCTTCTAATGTATTTATTTCAGTTATTGTATTCTTCATTTCTGTCTGGTTCTTTTTTATGGTTTCTATGTCCTTTATCATGGTTACTATTTCTCTCTTGTATTCTCAATGTTTTCATCCTTATGACCATTATTTTGAACTCTGTCTCTGATAGGTTCAAAATAATGGTCATAAGGATGATCAACAAACTTATGGGAAGAGAGAGAGCAAAGGATTGCAAATCTATTAGAAGAAATAATGACAGAAAGTTTTCCTATCCTGGCAAAGGAATTAGACATACAAGTTCAGGAAGCACAAAGAGTCCCAAAAAAGAGAAATTCAAACAGACCTACACCAAGATACATCATATTTGAAATGTTAAAGTTCAAAGATAAAGAGAGAATCTTAAAAGCCACAAGATAAGGGCAGCTAGTTACTTACAAGGGTACCCCCATAAGAATGGCTGCTAATTTTTCAATGGAAACTTTGCAAGCCAGAAGGTGTGGCAGCCTGAGCCTGCCTAAACATTTTCTACTCTAATGAGTTAGTTCCTGACTGCACTCCCCACCCTTCCCCATATCTCTCCAGCTGACACAGCAGTCTGAAAACTCACTTAAATGATTTAGACAGTTTCCTTACAGTTTGGCAGCCAAACAATGTTCTGTTTATGTTCTCCTTTCTTATCTGGAATATCTATAGCTAGGTAAGAATGTGGAAGTACAAGATTGCATAAAACTGCCCTCCATGTTACAATCAGGGCTCAGCCTTTGGATAAGAATCCACTGAGCCAGTGTGGACATCAATAAATGCTGCTTCCTGCTTATAGCCTTGGTGTCCTGCTGCTCTGTTCAAGAATCCTGCAACAAAGGGACTATCAAGAAATATTCAAAGTTATGAAAAACAAGAATCTACATTCACGAATACTCTAGCCAGCAAGGATTTTGATTAAAATGGAAGGTGAGATGAATATTAACCTTGACAGGAAAAAAGGCTTTTTTTTTACTTCTGTAGAAAGTGATGGAGGTAACAAAAGAAAATATAAATAAAAAATACAAATAATAAACTTGCAGTAATTAAGTACCTATCAGTAATCACTTTCTTTTATCCCCTTTTTAAATTTCCCCCCACCTCCACTTCTACCCCTGACCTACAATGTTGCCATCTCCCGTTAAGACATGGATCTCTGAAGACAGGGCATTTCCTCCCACACACTCGTGGCACGTGCCAGGGGCCTGGTCTGTGGCTCCATCTGGGGCACAAACCCAAGACCTTCTGCATGTAAAGCAGATGTGCTAATCACTAGACTATGGAGCCATCCCCAGTAATCACTTTTAATGTAAATGGGTTAAATGCTCCAATCAAAAGACATAGGGTAAATGAATGGATAAGAAAACAATACCCATGCATATGCTGTCTACAAGTACCCACTTCAGATCGAATGACACTTCACAGACTGAAAGCAAAGGAATGAAAAAAGATTCTTCATACAAACGGAAATGGAAAAAAAAAAACTGTGGTAGCAATACTTATATCAGACAAAATAGGCTTTAACACAAAGTCTATAATAAGAGACAAAAAGGGGCATTACTTAATGATAAAGGGATCAATAAATCAAGAGGACATAACCCTAGTAAACATATATGCACCCAACATAAGAGCACCTCCGTGCATAAAGCAATTATTGACTAACATAAAAGGAGAAATTAATAGTAATACACTCACAGTAGGAGATTTTAACATCCCATTGACACCAATGGACAGACCTTCCAGGCAAAGAATCAACAAGGAAACAATGTGCATAAAAGACACACTAGAATGGAAGAATTTAATAGATATTTTCAGAGAATTTTATACCAAAGCAGAAAAATATACATTCTTCTCAAGTGCACATGGAATATTTTCTAGGATAGACCACATATTAGGACATAAGACAAGTCTCAATAAATTTTAGAAGATTGAAATCATACCAACTGTTTTCTCTGATCACAATGGTATGAAACTAGAAATCAACTACAACCAACCAACCAACAAACAAACAAACAAACAACTGGAAAGCACACAAACACATGGAGGCTAAATAACACACTTCTAAATAATAAATGGGATATTAATAAGATCAAGGAAGAAATCAAAAGATACCTAGAGATAAATGAAAATGAAAACTCGACTCAACATCTATGGAACACAGCAAAAGCAGTCCTAAGAGGGAAATTTATAGCAATACAGCCTACCTCAAGAAACAAGAAAAAGATCAAATAAACAATTTACCTTACACTTAAAAGAACTAGAAAAACAACAGGAAACAAAGCCCAAAGTGAATAGAAGAGAATAATAAATAATAAAAAAATAATAAAGATCAGAGAGAAAATAAATGAAATAGAGTCTAGAAAAACAATATAAAAGATTAATAAAACCAAGAGCTTGTTCTTTGAAAAGATAAACAAAATTGACAGATCCTTAACCAGATTCATCAAGGAAAAAAGAAAGAGGACTCAAATCAATAAAATCAGATGAAAGAGGAGAAATAACTATAAACTCCACAGAAATACTAAGGATCATAAGAAAATACTACAAATTGATCATATGAAAATATAACAAATTGGACAATCTGGAGGAAATGGACACATTCCCAGAAACATACAATCTCCCAAGACTGAGTGAAAAAGAAACAGAAAATCTGAACCAAATGACTACCACCAATGAAATAGAATCAGTAATGAAAAACTCCCCCAAATAGAAAAGTCCTGGACCAGATGGCTTCATAGGTGAATTTTACCAAATATTCAGAGTTAACACCTATTCTTCTCAAACTGTTCCGAAAAGTTCAAGAAGAGGGAAGTCTCTCTAACTCCTTTTATGAGGCCACCATTACCTTGATTCCAAAACTAGACAAAGACATTACAAAGAAAGAAAACTATAGGCCAACATTTCTAATGAACACTGACGCAAAAATCTTCAACAAGTGGAAAGAGACTTGGAACAGCATCAACACTAAAAATTTGAACTTTGAAATCAGTTTGACTGGATTTGTGCATTACAGCCTCTTAACTTTACTTGTCCTCAGTTTTTCATACATATTTTAAGAGGTATACAGATATTGTTCTAATACTTAAGCTCTATGAAGTTAAGGTCCAAATTACGATTATACTCTCTATCACCCCAAAACTGTATGCAGTGATGGCTGTGGTTTGGCAGTATCTGGTAAGACACCACCTCCCGCTCCTAACTCCTTGTTCTCCTTTCTTCATCAGCAAGTGAACAACTCTGGATCTAATCTGTTAATCAGAGTATAAAAAGCTTTTCAGCTTTATTGAGATATAATTGGCATATGGCATCATGTGAGTTTAAGTCATTCCAGCATGTGTTTTCTCCCAACATCACCAACTGAGTACATGTCTCACAGTTCAAATACATTCTGATACCATCTATCTGGAGACAATGTCAGATCCCACAGGCTGAGGGCTGAGTTCCACAGGACTGCTGCCCTTCCACAGACGATGTCAGCTGCCATCCAGGTTGTCACTTGTGATTCTGACTGACTAAATGAGAGGCCCTCACAATCCCATCTTTGGCTTCAGTTAATTGGCTTGAGCAGCTTATGAAGCTCAGATAAACATTTTACTTACTAAACCACCAGTTTATTATAAAATGATGTAATTCAGGAGCAGTCAGATGAAAGAGACACACAGGGCAAGGTATATGAGAGAGGCGAGGGACTTCTGTGTTCTCTGAGCCCACCACCCCTTGCACCTTCACATGGTCCCCAATTCTGAGACTCTCTCTCTGGGTCCCATTTTTTGTGGAAGATTATGAAGGTTCTATTCCAAAGGCATGATTGTTTGAATGATTGTCTCAATCTTCAGCCCCCTCCCCTTGTAGATGTCCAAGGGTGGGACTAAAGGCTCCAGCCCTCTAACACAGGGTTGCTCCCCCTGGCACTGGACTGCCCTCCCATCCTGGGCTGTCCAGAAGCTATTTCATTAACATAACAGAGACATCTTGTCATGGTGCAGTTAGGGTCCCTCACTACAAGAGCGAGAAGCGCCATGCAGTAAGGTGGTAGTTATCTCACAGTGCACATAAACGTGTGCAGTTGTCTGACATTAACATCAAAGACCAATACACTTTTATGAATATGTGTGTGTGTGTGTGTGTGTGTGTGTGTGTGTGTGTGTCTCCAATAGGATATCTTCAAACCAAATCCAGCTGCATGTTAAAAATTTATAGATTATACACCAGGATCAATATAAGGCTCTCCTATTTTATGAAATGCCAAGGGTTTTAGGAGCCCTATTCCAGGAATAGGAACAGAGACCAACTGTGTACTTTTTACTATAAATCACAGCATCATGTTACAGAAGAGAAAGAGTTCGTTCACCCAGCGTGAGCAGTGACAATCACTGAATGCTGAGAATGGCAGTGGAGAGAGATTGACTATTTTACTGTGAATGGTGCTGCCCAGGAGAACTAGAAGCTAATGCTCAAAAGCCTGAACCCCCGTTGGTGTGTAGGCCACAGGTTCTATGGCAGGTTAGGGTTTGGGGTTGTGCTGGGAGCTGAGTGGTGGGAGGAGAGAGAATGGTGATGAGTTGTCCTAAGGCCTGAAAGATATTTCTGAGGTCTGCTCTGATGTCTCTCTGTCTGGGCTCATGGGGAAGCAGCTGCGGGTATTTCTAACTTAGAGATCAGGGTCTGGCACATAACTTAGGTCAAGATGTTTTCCTTGGCTTCCTAGATGTCCTGACCCTGTGACAATTAGTCAGGTCCAGGCCACTGAACTCTGCCGCCTCAGAGGTTGCTGGTTATCAGGAAAGACTGGGTCTCTGAGGGGTGTATTTATAGAGAGATGTGATTTTTAGAACTAGGGTTTAAAACTAAACTCAAAGCCACGAGGACCCTCAGTTGCAATCACAAGTGTTGATTTGATACACTTACCCACTGAAAATGATCACCACCATCATTCACACCTCCTTAAGCCATGTAATCATGATTTCTTTTGTGTGGCGAGGACATTTGCAGCTTTCAAGTGTGCTTACAGAATTATAACTAGGGTCACTGTGAGAGCCTCTAAGCTTAGTCATCTTCTAACGGGTAGTTTGTGCCCTGTGACCAATATCTCATTTCCTCCACTTCTAAGTCCTGATAACCACCAACCTACTCTGTGTTTTCCTGAGTTTAGCAGACAAATGATACAATCTATAAGTGATTCCACACATGTGATATCATATAGTATTTGTCTTTCTCTATCTGACTTATTTTGCTTAGCATAATACCTATACATTTCATCCATGTTGTCACAAATGTCAAGTTTTCCTTCTTTGTGACTGAAAAATATTTCATTGCATGCACATATATGTACCACACCTTCTTTACTCTCATCTGTTGTCAGACACTCAGGCTATTTCCATGTCTTGGCTACTGTGAATAAAGCTGCAATAAACACAGGGGTGCAGAAGTCTCTTTGTGATTTTGTCGTTATTTCTTTTGGATAAATGACTCAAAGCAAGGTTGCTGAGTCACATGATAGTTCTAGTTTTAGTTTTTCAACGACTTTTCTATTGTTCTCCATGGTGGCTGCACCCATTTACATTCCTGCCAGCAGTGCACGAGGGCTCCCTTTTCTTCACATCCTTGCCAGCACTTGTTATTTGTTGATTTATTGATGACAACCATTCTGGCAGGTGTGAGGGAGTATCTCATGTGATTTTGAGTTGAATTTCCAAGATGATTATTGATGTACCTTTTTATTTAGTTGTTGGCTATTTAGATGTCTTCTTTGAAAAAAAAAAGTGTTTATTTGGGTCCTGTGCTCATTTTAATAAAGAATAATTACGGTTAGCAGAGGGAAGTCATAAGTGGCACACTAACACCATAGGACTGGTGTTCTTACTAGAAAAGAAAAAAACCAGATCTCCTATTCTTAAGCATACACAGGGGGAGAAGTCAAGTGAGACATAACTGGAGGGCAGCTGTCTACGAGTCAGAGAGGCTGTACAAGAATCCAGCCCTGCTAACACCTTTATCTAGGACATCTGGCATCCAGAATTGTAAGAAAACAAATTTCTGTTGTTTAGGCCCCCCAGTGTGTGGTATTCTGAGTTGGCAGCCTGAGCTGACTAAGACAGAAGGCTAATACAGATCCCAACTCTTCAGAAAGTAAGCGCTGCTCCCTGCCAGCCCTGCTCCAGCCTCAGGCCATCTCAGGGCAGGATGACTGGGCTCTGCCAGCTCCTCAGGTCTCTGCCTTTCCACCCCACCCTCACTAAGCAGGGAGGACTGACCAGAAAGTCCTGCTGGCTGTGCCTTCAAAATGGATTACAGTAGCTTCTCACAGCTTCCTCTTCTTGTCTCTGCTGTAACGATTGTAGTAAAATGTGAGTCAAACTGTGTCCATCTTCCCTGAAAACGCCTCTGTTTTCTGTCTGATCAAGTAACTGCTCAGCTGGCTGTAAGGTTCTATGGGGTCTGTCCCCACTGGCCATTCCCTTTGTTCATCCACATCCACTGGACTCAAGTTTCCATGTACGTCGCTAAGCAAAACAATGGCTGTGGCCCCGTGACCCGGGCAGAGCATATGCTCCCACCCATTTCTCGCCCTTCCCCATTCCTCCCTTGACTGACTGTTCTTGAAGTGTTGCAGGCACTCACTTACCACTTTGCCTTTGTCCCTTCTGATGACTTTGCCTAGAAATGTCACCATCTCCTCAGCTCTGTCCTCATGCTTCACATCAGGAGCAGCCTCCCAGAAGCCTCTACTTAGGAGTTCAGACCTACCCTCTCTCCAGGCACTTTCCAACAACCCCCCAATATGCTATATCCCTCTTTCAGGAGGTGCCCATGAGGGCGACTGCTTTCCCAGCTCCCAGAACAGCAGCAGGCAGGTGCTGCACGATGCCCATCATGCCACTCTGCTGGACTGCAGAGCAGTGACACCAGAGAGGCAGACAGCCTATGGAAGGAAGCAGGGATTCCCACTGTGCTGAAAACAAGTAGTTCCTTCACCTGTGTCCATCTCGGAGTCCAACAAGCCTGTCAGAAGAGACAGCTTGATTGTTATGGTTACTTCACAGGGTAACATATATCAAAACACCAAGTTGCACACCTGAAATATATATAGTTCTTATTTGTCAATCATAACTTAATAAAGCTAGAGAAAATAACAAAAAGATACAGTGTCACTTTGCATCCTGTATTTTTTTTCTTTTTTATTCATCTATAATGCTTTGCAATCATCACGTGACCAAATGCCTGCCAGTTACATATATCTTAAGCTGTCATCATCTATAGAAAAAAACAAGAACCTTGAGAAAGTTCTGATGATTTGTTATATGCTCCATTTTTGTATAGAAGTAATTAAGCTTAGAATATTAACACTGTAAGAGGAACTGGAACTTCAAGAGAAAAAATAATTTTTATTTTCAAAATGATACAAATATTTTAAGAGATAATTATGTTACCCAAGCCTCTTATTTTTTTTTTATTCATACCTTCCTAAGACTTATGTGGTCATAGTTTTGCCTTAAAATATACTATTTTACAATTAAAATACTGATTATTATTTTTTACAGGACACACACACATACATATATATGTATGTTTCCTACTGAAGCTATTAAAACAAAAAGAAATGCACTTCATTAGTTAGACAAATGCATCACATGTTCCCAGCTACTCAGCTTCTCAGGACTCAAGTTTCCATGTACGTCGCTAAGCAAAATGATGGCTGTGGCCCCGTGACCTGGGCAGAGCATATGCTGTATGCTTCATCAGGGCCGGGGCCACAGATGGTCTTGGCAAGAAAATAAATGCTGAGATGTCCTAAACTAAACTGCAGAGGCCAGAGAGTGAGAGCAACTAACCAATTAATGCTGCCGGCCAGCCAAAGAAAGACCCTCGGTGCCTGGGTGTTTGCTGGTGCTGTGAGTCGGCCTGCAGGTGCATATTAGTGCCACCCCACCCCACCACGCCTTGCACCATGGAGTCCATCAGGCCTGCTGCCTCCTCACAGACTATGCTCATGATACTCAACTGCCCCGCTTCACAGTGTCCCACCCACCTTGTCTGCAACCAACAAAAATCTTTTCAGAGCAGCTTCATTTTTCTTCCCCGAACATAAAGTGTAAAAAGCGTGGGTTAACCAGGACACCCATCAACCAGGACTGGTGGGTGTTCAGACGTCTCAGCCCAGGGCCCAGCCTGCTTTGACCAGTATTTGGCTCAACAAACACTTTCTTTCAAAAAAGCTTTGGGGACGAATGTTTTTGTCTAATTGTCTCATCACGCTCCATGTGGGGTAAGCAATATGCTCCCAAGATAGCTGAAATTGGGGCTCAGACCCCAAACAGAAAGTCAGGCCCCCCACAGTGTGGTGCCCATGAACACAGGAAATGAATGCTGGTTCTGAACCAGCCCCACTGGGACAGACGTACCTAGCATACGGTGTTCAGTTTGGACCCCAGCTGCTTCCTAAAATGGGAAACTCTGAGGTGAATGGTGGCAGGGATTTGTATTTTTAGGACGGCAATGGACTCTTAGAAAAGATGGAAAGACAAACTAATAACTAGTAAATGTGCTTGTTATTGTTTCATATTATATGTAATTTAATATGTTTTAGAAAAAAATGCATGCTAGCATAATATTTTCAGTGTGAAGAAACTCCTTGCAGAGTGTGGGTGACCCCAGGAAGGGTGTATGGGGAAGGCTTAGGGAGAAAAGGGTTGCACAGAAACCTCCCAAGTGGCTCAGAGAACTGGCAGTTTTATTTGATCCATAGTGCCTTAAAGAGAAAAGTGAGAACAGACAGAAAGAAATAGAATTTACCTCCTGGACACTATATATTCTGATTTTCCAAATGACTGTGTTCACTGCTGTGAGCAGGAGATGGGGTTCAGGCTGCAAGATTTCAGATTTGCTTGCTATGTTTACTGCAGAACATTTAAAATCTACTCTCTCAGATGATTTCAGGTATGCAGCACAGTACTATGAACTGTAAACACCATATGTACACATATCCTTAGAACTTAGTCATCTCAGAAATGAAAGCTTGTACCCTTGTATTTCAGTCAGCTTTGTCACCAGCTAAGCCTCATACTTATGCCAGTGATAAAGAAATGATAATGTCACACAGCCACCTCTCAGGCAAGAATGTCTCCTCTTACATATACCTTCGAGACACACAGCCAGACTTGACTCCTGAGCAAATGAGCTTCACCCAGACGTAGCAGAACAGGCTCTTTGTGCTCAGAAATATACCCCACACACACAGTCCTGCTGCTGGCCCAGCAACAGGGCTGAACTGCAATGTTCAGGAGCTGACTGTAATTTGCTCTGTCTGTAGAACTCCAGAAACACTTTTTTTGATGCCTCAGACCCCATCAGAACCTGTAGTTCCTTGGGGAAAATAAGAGAACACCATTAGGCTCAGTTAGTTATCTGATTGCTTTGCTAAAGTGGAAAGGTTTTTATTAAATGAACTGAAATTTTAAGTAAGAATGTTGAGAAACTGCCATACTGTTTCCCACAGTGGCTGCTCCAATTCATGTTCACACAACACTACATGAGGGGTTTCTTTTTTCCACATCTTCTCTGGCACTTGTTATCTTTTTAATGATAACCATTCTGACAGGTGTGAAGTGATACCTCATTGCAGTTTTATTTTTATTTCTCTGATGGCTAGTGAGGTTGAGCACATTTTCATATATCTGTTGTCCATACCTGTACTACCCTTTTCATTGTACTTTTATTCACAATAATCAAGATATGAAAACATCTAAGTGTCTGTCAAAAAATGGGTGGACAAAGAAAATGTGTTCATATGTGCAATGGAATATTATTCAGCTATAGATAAAGGAAATATAGCTATTTGAGACAACGTGGGTGAAATTGGAGGGTATTAGGCTATATTGTATGGGATCACTTATATATGGAATCTAAAAAAAGGTAAAGTCAGAGAAATACAAAATAGTATAAATGGTGGGGACAGAGGGGTGTGGGGAGTGAGGAGATGTTGGTCAAAGGTGCAAACTTGTAGTTATAAGGTGATTAAGCTCTGAGGATGTAATGTACTCCATTGTGACTATTATCAGGGCTGCTGTGTGACATACTTGGAATTTGCCAAGTGACTCAGTGAGATGATGAATGTGATAATTAACTGATTGTGGTGATGACTCCATAGTATATGTGTCTATCAAAACATCACATTACACATCTTTAATATATGTGCAATTTATTTGTCAGTTCTATTTCAAAATAAATTAAAAATTTAAAATGAAATTTAAAAAACAATGTAAGAATGCAGACAATTTGTGCAAGACAAATTGAAACCCACATCTTGCAGGCTGGGCTGTATCTCCTTCACTGAGAAGTTTTCTGTCCCTGCTACCCAAGGAGGATAGACCACGGCCATCACCACAGCTTCCTGCACAGCAGACTTCCCACTGTCTGGGGTCTGGACCCGCCACAGGATGCTTAAAACTTCCTCTTCCATAACTCTGTGCCTGTGGGACAAAGCAGGCTGAGCTCCATTTTTCGTGATGCATCACAATAAACCTGGGGACCCATGGGAATAGTGCACTGACAATAATCGTTTTCACTGAGTATTTTCACATGCAAGTGCTTGCTGCATGCCAGAGTGAGGCACAGGCATGGGAATCCTTGAGGAACATTTGCAATACAGTTCTGTGGAATTACAGAATGAAGCGTAGGAAACAAGAGGCTGATCTGTGCACTGTTCTCTTATAGAATATCTGATTTGATGGAGTGAGACCATGTGAAGCATAGCAGTTACGGCCTCTGATTCTAGATTAGAGTTTCCCATGCTTCTGAAGGTGAGCCAACTTGGTGACTACAGTTCATTTATTCAGAGGTAAAGGGACTCCCAAGGTATTTGCTTAAAATGCCACATAAACTTAGTAAATTCTGTGATTTCTAACGAGAGATGGATGCATCTTGATTTTACAGCAAGAGGTTGCACCAATATTTCTTACTCATAATCATAATCAGAAAACTGAGAGTCAAATCTAATTTAATGCAATTAAATGTTTACTACGAGTGCCTCTCAGGTTAAAGGTATTGGACACCAAGAAGGTGTTTCTGAAGAATGGCCTTGGCCATCAAGATGGGCCTGCTTCAGGCCCTGGTTAGGAAACTTATTTACTTGACTAAAACTCTGTCCTGGGCCTCCCTCCCCTTGGGGTCTAATCAGCTACAGAGCCAGAGGCAGCAGGAATCAGTGCTCCTCAAAACCTGGGGACCTTGGTCTGAGGCTGCAAACTTGTAACTAAAAGATAAAAAGTCTTGGGCTCTGAGTACAGCATGGTTAGCACCATGTTTATATATTTGAAAGCTGCTGAGATAGTAGATCTTAAATGTTCTCACCACATAAAAAAGAAATGATTATGCATGGAGGTCTCAGCCAACCTACAAAATTATTCATACTGCAAAATGTAAATGTATCAAATCAGCACCTGTATACCTTGAATTCATACAATGTTATGTCAACTATATATCCATTAAAAACAAAAATAAAGCTGTGACATACTTTTTAAAAAAAGAAAATGAGAATAAGAAATGCCCACACATTTGAGATTTAACCACATAATCAATTAACTTTCCTCAGTAGGATGTTTTTTAATTGAAAATGTTACAAGAAAGAAGGGTTCAAAGTTATTATTGGATGTGTCAAAGCACTGGCTATTTACATTATTATCTTTATTATTGTTATATTAATTATTGAGAATATAGCAGAAAGACAAAAGAGCTGTTTCTAAAAGCATTTGAACAATAGGGACTTATTCCAGAAAACAATGCCAAGGTTAAGATTACTACATTACATATAGGTTCATTTAACTTTCATTACAATGAGTGTAAATTACCTGCCCTCTAGCATCTATCAATCCATAATAACTTATCAACTTCTGCAGCTTCATCTCTAAGCTTATTGGGATATACACCTCATGAGGGGTGTGCAGGGGGAGACCAAGCCCTGAGCTGAGAGAAGAAGAGGGTCCTTTAGCGGAGAGTGTGGAAAGAATTCAACACACAGGTCAACTTTAGAGTCAAAAGGGAAGTTTATTAGAAAAGGGATAACACTCCACTGACAGAGTGTGGTCTTCTCTCAGAGGCAGAGGGTGAGAGGGATCAAGAGAGAAAAACACTGAGAAAGAGCCTCTGTTTGCTGTTTACACGTGGGTTTCAGAGACATTTGTTTCGGTGGACCCTGCTAGCCCAGAGCTTGCAAACACTTGCAAAACTCTGGGACGTCGGATAAGCTGTCTTTTATACCTAGCCACACTGCTGCTGGTACTTTAGACTCCAGGCCCAAGACCAGTCTTTCATCCAACATTTTTGGTTCAATAAAACTTTGACTTACAAAAAGAGTTCAGTCGTGGAAGTTAAAGATTTTTTTAAAACAAAGGTGATGGTTCATCGTGATTTTGATTTGTGTTTCTCTGATAATTGGTGAGACTGAGCACCACTCTCTGGACCTGCAAGTCTTCTTTGGAGAAATGATTGTTCAAGTCCTTTGCCCATTTTTCAGTTAGGGTTTTTGTTTTGTTTGTTTTGTTTTGTTTCTTTTTGTTTTGTTATTGAGTTGTAGGAGTTCCTTATATATTTTGGTAATGAATTCATCATATATATATGATTTACAATATTGTTTCCTTAAAAGTTTGTTAAAGGGTAGATCTCATGTTTAGTTTTCTTAACACACACACACACACACTGAGCAAAAGGACACAAGGAAACTTGGAGGTGATAGATCTGTTTACTACCTTAGTTGTGGTGACATTATCAGTAGGACTTATCTGTGTTCAAAACCATCTAATGGTATACATTAATTATATTCAGTTTTTTTGATTATCAATTTCACATCAATAAATCTGGAAAAAATAATGGAAAATGGTTTTTGAAAGTCTGTTTAATGATATAGAAAGATGTATGCGCAAAGTATACTCTCCTTTTTGAGGTTTTTAAAACCAGTGTTTGTTAACAGACCAAAAATGATAAATGCACATCAAAAAACACATGGAAATTGTTTCTGGGTAGCAGAATTTTGGGTTATTTAATAATTTAGTAAGATGAACACATGTGATTAAACATTTGGCTTTAAAAGCACAAAGTGAGATGATAGTTCTCTGTGGTGTGTCCTTCCTAAATGAAGTCTATATAAGTAAAACCTAAACGGGTTGGTGGGCAGGAGACCAAGTAGGGAAGCCAGGGTCAGAAGGAGGACTCCTGGGGAGGACAGAAGTGACCACTGACCTGCAGTGGGCCCTATGGACTGGAGCCACCATCTCCCAGTAACTTGCCAAGATGAGTGACACGAGGGGAAGAGGTGAGGAGTCCACTGCATTCCCCGGGCCTTTTAGAAAACATGGAGCTGGCCACATGCACAAGTGTCACCAGACAGGCGATACTGCAAAAGAGGGGAATGGGCACTGTTCAGTCCACTGGGGTTCCCGGGATAAAACTCGGAGTCCTCAGTGTCACCCAGAATGCAGGTGAACAAACAAGTCAATGGCAAGGTTCTTGCCAAGAGAATTAAGGCATGTGTTGAGCGCAGCAAATTCTCTAAGAGCCCAGAAAGCTCCCTGAAACCTGTGAAGGAAAATGGTTATAAAAGAAGGATGCTGCAGAGAAAAGTGCAGGCTCAGCTGAAGTGCCAGCTGCTCCCCCTGGAGAGGCTCTCAGTGAGCACCATGAAAAGAACGCTTTCCCCGTGAGTCCATACTGTGATGGGTAGGAAAATAAAGACCCCTGAACTATTAAAAAGAAAAAAGTAAAAAGAGAAAAATAGGCAGCATCAGTTGGGTAGGCCCCATGCAGGGACCAGCGTCTCTCTCCTTACACACTGCACTGAGACTCTAAATGATCTGGGCACTGTGCTCTGCCAGTCGTCTCAGCCTCTGCCGTTTCGGAGTATTCTATAGTTCACTGAAAGCTCACTTTTATGCATCCCCTCCCCACCTTACAGACAAAGCAAGCGAGGTCCGGGAGGTGCATCACTTAGCCTTCAGAAGTGGGATTAAAGTCTTTTCTGAATCAATTATGCTAGCATGGCCAGAGACCAAATCAAGGAGGCTGAAGAAACTATAGAACTTCAGTGTCACCACAGCTCCATCACTGAATGACTGGGACCTAGTGGGGTCTTATTTAATTGAGCATTTGGGGATGAACAAATTTATTTGTGACCAATAAATGGTTTACTGGGCCCAGTGCTGGTAAAAGTGTGAGGAAGCCAAAGTTCTTGAACAATGCTGTTTGAAATGAAAATGCTATAACCATCTCAGTTATCATGATGAATTGAATACATGTATCATTACTTCCTCCTGAAACAGCACAAAAAAAGACAGGATAAGTACTTTAAAAGGTAGAACACCACAATGAGAAAAAAAATAGCATAGATAATAGAAGTTTTGTTCATCCCTCTGGCAACCAAATCAAAGTTATGATGGAAACAAGGAGAAGCAGCAAGAAAAAATCACCTGGGATTATAATGAACAAGCCATACAACTAGGGAGAAATCCAAGGAATCACCCTGCAATGGCAGAAAATAGAACCAGGTGAGGACATGGAGCTGCCAAATCTTGAGCTGCTGATTGAGACAGAGGCTGCGGCAGGGGCAGCGGCAGGGGCAGCAGCAGCAGCAGAAGCCTCTTAAATGGGCCTCGTCGGCGAGCTGATATTTGCAGACCTGCTCTCTCTAAGCACCATTGTCAATTAGGCTGCACACAGGAGACAGGGAGACATTGTCTAGTGAGGGCTGAGGTGAGACTCCCTCTGTACAGAAGTGCCAGCAGTATGATTGTTCCCTGTTGAGCCCTCCTCCTTCCCAGTGTGCAGAGACACAGTGCTGCCATAGTCGTGTGGTCATTAAACTGGATAACAGAGGTTGCTCCACCTGGAGGATTCCCTGAAACTCTGCCTTCCCCAACTAGGTGCCCCCCCCCCAAGCCACATCCAGATGTATCCTCAGCGAGTCTGGTGCTCCTTGCTGAGACTCACACTGGTGAAGGGCAGCTGGTCTCAGTTTCTGGTGTGGCCTTTTGAGGCAACTATAAGCACAGCATCTGTGGATTGCTTGCTGAATCTTAACAGGTGGCCTCAGAGGGGTAGAGGCTTGAGCTAAATTTGGCCTACAGCTGAACCCCACTCAGGACTGTGCCACTGGACACCTATTTCACAAATTCACACTAATAAGACCGGGAGACTTAGGAGCTTTGCTTATTACATAGAAACAGAAATGGAAAGGCAGCCAAAATGGGAAGACAAAGCAGCAGAAACCATATGAGAGAACAGAACAGAGGTCCAGATATAATGAAGTCAAATAATCTAACAGATACAGAGTTCAAAACACTGATTATAAAGATGCTCAATGAACTTAGGGGAAGTGTAGATGAATTCAGAGAGAATGTCAATAAATAGATAAAAAACATAAAAATGAAAATGTAAATTATAAAAAGAAACCAGTCTGAAATGGAGAACACATTATCTGAAATGAGAATTATATTAAATGAAATAAACAAAGGAATAAATAAAATGAATTTTAAAAAAAGATCAAATGATCTATTTAGAGGATGGGAAAGCCAAGGACACTCAATCAGAATGGCAAGAGATAAGATGTCAACACTATAAAAATAATTTAAGGAGCATATGGGACACTATTAAGGATCCAAATATCCATCTGATCAGCATAACTGAAGAAAATCAAGATGTTGAAAAGTGGTTTGAAGAAATAATGATGGAAAACTTTCCTAACCTGGTGAAAGAAATGGACATAAAACCCCAGGAAGCTCAGAGAACCCCCAAAACCAGGGATTCAAAGAGGCCCACACCAAGACACATCATAATTAAAACGCCAAAGGTTAAACTCAAAGAAAACTTGTTAAAAACAGCAAGAGAAAAACAGATAGCTATCTATTAAGGAACACCCATAAGATTGGCAGCTGATTTCTCAAAAGAAACCATGAAGGACAGAAGGGCTTGGCAAAAAAAAATATTAGACAGGATGAAGACCCAGGGTCTACAACCAAGAATACCTTATTCAGCAAAGCTACCATTTAGAGTCGAAGGACAGATAAAGAGCTTCCCAGAAAAAAATAAGCTGGAATTTATCATCACCAAGCCAATATTACAGGAAATGTTGGAAGAACTTCTTTAAGAAGAAAAAATATGTATCAAAAACAGGCATAAAGAATGGTAACAACTACATTCCTATCAATAGGTACCTTAAATGGAAAAGAATTAAGTGCTCCAACCAAAATACAGAGTGGCTGAAAGGATAAGAAAACAAGACCCCTGTATATGCTGCCTACAAGAGACTCATTTCAGATTAAAAGGCACATACAGACTAAGAGGAAGGGGATGGAAAAAGATATTGCTTTGATAGACCTATAAGATATTTAAGTCAGACAAAGAAAGATAAACACTATATAATTTCACTTACATGAGAAATCTATGGGAAAAAAAGAACAAACTAATAAAAAAATGGTTTACTGCAATGGTTCTCCAATTCTAACAGACAGTGGGAAAAACACACCCCCGGTTACTGGTTTAGCGAGGAATTTGCATTTCTGAGAATTCTCCAGTGACTCACACTGTAGGTCTGGGACCAGGCTTTGAGAATTCCTGGTCTGGGGCCTTGCTGCTCAAGGGGCCAGCAGGAGTGGCAGCAGCTGTGAGCTTGTTGGAAGGGCAGATACTGATCCACCTTGAGAGAGCCAGAATCTGCATGTAACAGGGTCCTCAGATGATCTGTATGGATGTGAGAGCTTGGGAAGCAGGGGTGTGGGACATCAGTTCTCAAACATGAATTAGGTAAACCAAAAGCCCAGAGTGGGGTGTGCAGCATTCCTGTTTCAAACAGAGTTTTCTCAAGCTTGTGATTACAACATAAAATTTAGAAATAATTATAAGGCACCCAAGACCCCTGAGCTCTGACAATGGGTAGCAGTTAAGTTAAACTTCACCAGCCTTGGAACCCTTATTTAGAAAAAAGGAATCAGACTAGACGAACACAATTTCTAAATTCAACTAATTAGTTTCACATTGGATGAAAACTGAAGAAAACCAGGCCCTTGTTCTGCTCTCCACTGGGTGGGCCATGGTCAGTCACTCCCCTCCTGACAGTGGTGGCTGAGTCAGTGGTGGCTAACCACTACCCCAAGTTATCACCACAGGCCAGCTTGTGCTTGCAGCTCCCAAAGGTGCTGTGGGAGGAAGGAGGGGTTAGATGGTGCAGATACACTGTCAGGCTATCTCCTCCCCCTATGACGTGGGCCTGGGACAACACCAGGAAGAACAGTGGTCCACTTTTCTACCTCAGAGGCCACCAGGGCCATCCCACCCACATACTCCTCATCTTTTGGGATCAGACCTCTGAGCAAAGGCATTAATCTTGATTTGGTTTTTATGGCTAGAGGAACAATCAGGCATTCTTTTCTTTTCTTTTTTTTTTTTTTTCTTATAAGAGGCTTTCTTCTGTGTGTTTGGAAGAGAACAAAGTATTGGGAATCTTCAGATACCAGATTTCAGGGCAATAGGAAAGCCACTCCCCCTGCAATCTCGGGTTTCCTGAAAAGGCAGTTGAACCCAGTGTTAGGTTTATTCTCACAGTTAAGTCTGATGTTTTCTCACACTATGCACACAAATGTATGCACATATACACATACACTAAAAAAATGTGCCTTCCTTCTCCCCGCCCTCTGAATGTTCCCTTCCTTCTTTAACATGCCTGTCCCCTGGCAGCTAATGGTTGGCAGGAGTACAAGTAGTGGTCAGATGCAACATCCTGCCCCATGTCGTGCCTTCCATTGCTTCAGCCAAAACTGTCCAAAAGAGCAAAACTTAGGAGCTGAGAACCTGACACACTGTGAGGATGGGAAATAATCTCTTGAGAGAACTAAGGTGAGTCTTGATTCTGGGTGCTGCCCTTCTGGGGAGAAAGCAGCTGATTTTTTACATCTGGACTGGCAGGTTGTACTTTAAGCAGGCTGAGCCTGAAAATGGCACCCTCTTGAGAACACACAGCATAAGCACGTCCTATGTTCTATTTGGAGAATTACTGTGTGGGTCATACTTATACTAAAATATTTTCTGAAATTCAAATTTAACTATGCATCCCTATTTTATCCAGCAATTCTAGACTGGTCACTTGAATATTTCTGCACCTCTTTCTCAGTTAGGTGTGGAGATTTCCTATTTATCAGCTTCAAGGGGTTAACATAAGAATAAACAGTTACTTGAAAATTTATGGATGCAAAATAATGCACTCAGATGTTTTTGATTTAAGTAATGCTTTAATTGGTGATTCTCTTCCCTCCTCCACCAGCCAGCTTTATTGAAATATGATAGACAATTAGTTGCTCATATTTACATTATACAATTCAATGAGTTTTTTCAATTATAGTTGGCATACAATAATATATTAGTTTCATTGTATAGCATGGTGATTAGAGCTCAAGTGATCACCCCACTAAATCTAATACCCCTCTTCCTCCTTACATATTTATTACATTGTTGACCATTTTCCTTATTCTACACTTTATATCTCCATGTATATTTTGTAACTATACATTTGTACTTCTTAATCCCTTTGCCCTTTTCACCATACCCTCCAATCCTCCTCCCATCTAGTAGTTCTCAAAATATTTTATCTATGAATTTGTTTCTGTTTTTGTTGTTGTTTATTTTGTTCTTTAGATTCTACATGTACATAAAATCATGAGAAATTTGTCTTTCTTGATCTAACCCATTTCATTCAGCGCAATACCCTCTATGTCCATCAAGACAATATCTTTTTCCATCCCATTCTCTTTAGTCTATGTGTATCTTGCCTCCATTATATCTGGGTCTCTAATCTGTTCTTTCATAGTTTCTGCTTCTCTATCTTCCTATTTTGGCTGCCTTTCTGTGTTTGTTTCAATGTACTAAATAAAGCTCCTAAGTCTCTTGGTCTTATTAACATGGCTTTGTGTAGTAGGTGTCCAGTGGCACAATCCTGAGAGGGGTTCAGCTGCAGGCCAAGTTTAGCCCCAATCTGTGCCCCTCTGGGGCCACCTGCAAAGGTATAACAAACAATCCCCAGATGCTGTGCCTATAGTTGCCTCAAGAGGCCATGCCAGAAACCCAGGCCAACTGCCATCAGTGTAAGTCTAGGCACTTTTCAGCAAGGAGCACTCTGAGGATACACCTGGATGTGGTTTGGGTGGGTCCATGAGTTGGGGAGGCAGAGTTTCAGGGAATCCTCTTGGCAGAGGATCCAGTTTGATGACATCTCAGCTATGGCAGCACTGCATCCCCACACTGGGAGGGAGGAGGTCTCAACAGCGAAACAATGAATATCTCCAGCACTTCTGCCCAGGATGGAGCCTCGCCTTTGGCCCTCACTCCAACAACTTGGTGACCCCCTGTAAGTCTCTGGTGCCCCCAGAGCAGCCCATCCAGTACTGGTGCTCAGAGTGAACTTGTCTGTCACCATGAAAGTCCACTCACAAACATGGCCCTTTTGAGAGATGTCTGCAGCTGCCACTGCTATGGCCTGTGCCCCACCCAACTCTCTAGACCAGGCAGCCTCATATCTTTGCCCCGTCCTATCTCTTCCCATTGCATGGTGATTAATTATTTGTCCTTCTAGTTGTAGTGCTCCTGTTTGTCTAAGTCCCAGGTGACTTTCCTTGCTTTTTACTCCATGTTTCTGTCACAACTTTGATGTGGTCTCAAGGGGGATGAACAAATCCTCTATCATCTATGCCATTTTGGCTTCTCTTTCTATTGGTGATTTTTATCTCTATTCTTTGAAAATGCTTTTGAAGTTGTAGAACAGTTATAGATAACAGGCATTACTCTTTTCACATCTTGCCTAATCTTAAAAAACTGTTTCTTCATCACCCTTCTCTGCATCCCCTGTCCCTCAGTCCTTCCAAGCTGTACTTTTATACTGTGTTCTATAATGAGACCATGTTTTTACTTTGGCACATACCATTCTACAGGCGTAAGGGACATGACCTATCAATTTGATATATTTGTATATTTCAATGTGACCACCATCACAGTGTAACAAACACCTCTATCATATCACATAATTGCCATTTGTTCACTGCTTTCATGGTCACAATGCAGTACAGTTATCCATCACTGTTGTGATGTGCGTGAGGTCTTCAGACTTATTGTTTGTAGCTGCAAATTTGTACCTTAAACAATGTCTCCCAGTTCCCCCATCCCCAAACCCTGGTAACCACCATTCTACTCTCTGTTTCTACTGGTTCACTTTTTGTAGATTTCACATGTAAGTGAGATCATACAGCATTTGTCTTTCTCTGTCTGATTCACTTAGCAGTTTCCCCAAGGTACATCCATGTGGTCACAAATGGTAGATTTTTCTTCTTTCTCATGGCTAACTATTCCATTATATAGATATAGATATATGTGTGCATAGAAATAGAAATGAATCCCACCTTCTTTGTCTATTGATCTACTGACAGATACTTAGGTTATTTCCATGTCTTGGCTATTTTGCATAATGCTGCAATGAACATGGACATCTACATATCTCTTTGAGACCCGGCTTTCATTCATTTCCTTTGTATATATAACCAGAAGTGGGATTGCTGGATCATAAGGTAGTTTTATATTCAAAAATTGTTTTCCAAAGTGGCTGAACCAATTTAAAGTCTCACCAACTGTTATGAGTGTTCCCTTTTCTCTATGCCTTTGATGATACTTAATATCTCTTGTCTTTTTTTTCCCTTGTCTTCTTGGTGGCAGCCAATCTGACAGGTGTGAGGTGATGTCTTACTTGGTTTTGATTTGCATTTCCCTGGTGAGCAGTGGTGCTGAGCATGTTTTCATGTGCCTGTTGGCCATTTAAATGTGTTTTTAGCATAGCCAGTTTGACCCAGCCAGGCAACACTATGATTATATCACTCCTGTGTCCAACGTGTATCTCCTTTTCTCACACTTCATGTGAGGTGCAGACTACTTCAGAATTTAAAATTTCAGAATCTGTATATCCTGTTTTAATCACTCCCTTCTCCTTGTACTTTTCTCACTTTGGGCTTTACCGCCACTGTCATGTATAGCAACTGGCCTCTAATTATTTCCCATCTCCTGGCAATTGTTGCTTTGAATGAATATCTGCAGCCCCTATGTCTCCCCAGAGCTTAGCATAAAGCAGGCGCTTAAAGACTGTGTCTGAACCAGTGCAGGTGGCGTCTCGGTGCCCTGAACATCAGCGTTTTTCCAACCTTTGAGCCACAGAGCATTTCATTTCCGTGAACCACTCTTTGGAATAACTGGGTTCACAAGAAATAGTTCACAGTGCTGCAGACACAGTAGAGGAGTGGGGGAGACTATGCTAGCGGGGGAGGGTAACAAACACACAGATAATGCAATGGGACGGGATGAGTGCCACGAATGAGATGCTGTGGAGGGGGCTATTGGGATATGGACTCAGCTTCCAGACAGAGACTCTAGGCAGAGGACCGGGGGCCCCATATAGTGCTAGTGAGGAGCTCCTGCACCGGGAGGGTGGTCGGCGAGGTGAACCCGCCACTCGGGTTCATGTGCATTTTTGAGGTATAATTAATGTGCCCCAAATTGCACGTATTTAACATATACATTGAGTTTGGATGTGTGCAAACTCCTGTGATACCATCGTGTGACCAGAACAATAAATAGACTTGTCACCTCCAAAGCCTCCCTTGTGTTCTTTTGAGGGTTTGGTTGTGATCTGGTTTCATTTTCCAGAGCACTGTCCAGGGACCTCTCAGCATGTTTTTAAGTGCACCGCAACACACTGAAAACCGTGGGTGCTGTGTTGTGCAGCACAGCTTCAGAACTTACTCACGTAGTAAAACCGAGATTTTACATCTAATGAGCAGCCCCTGGAGACTACCACCGTACTCTCTGCTTCTGTGAGTCTATTTTCAATTCATACAGTAATTGTCCTACTGAGACTGGCTTATTTCACTGAGCACAATGCCCTCAAGTTTCATCTATGGTGTCACAAATGCCAGGATCTCCTCCTTTCTTTTTTTTTAAGGCTGCATAATATTTTATTGTATATGCACCACGTTTGCTTTATTCATCATCATGAGCATATGGATTACTTTTCTATCTTTGTTATTATGAATAATGCTGCAGTAAAGGTGACGGTGCAGATATCTCTTAAGATCTTGATATTGACTTTTTTGGTATATATACCTAGAAGTGTGATTGCTTGATCATATGATAGTTCTATTTTTAATTTTTTAAGTTGTTTTTTATGGTGGCTGGACCAACTCACATTCCCACCAATAGTGATCAAACTTTCCGATTTCTCTGCATCCTCAACAGTTGATATTATTTGTCTTTTTGATAGTAGCCATCCTAACAGGTGTGTGGTTTTCATTTGCATCTCCTTGATGATTGGTGATGTTGAGCATCTTTTCATGTGTCTATTGGGCATTTGGATGTCTTCTTTAGAGATGGGGAACAGATAATACAATTGCACTCAAAAAGCTGAATTCAAACATGTGCTCTGATAAAAATATTACCCTTTATTTAAGGTTAATCAATATTTATGGAAAATCTACATAAAACAGCACTCTTGGCCTCAAGAAAAATTAATCATAGAGAGGAGGCTACAGAGGATGCCAATTCAAAAAAAATAGATAAACCCCTTCAAGAAACACTGTAATTATTTACTTTGCTGTAGGTTTTTTTTTTTTTTAAATAGATATTATATAACCAAAAGAGAATAAAAATTTGTCAAGGTCATTTTTGTTATTAAGCAATGAAACTGCCATATAATTTTTTCTTTCTTCCTTCCTTCCTTCCTTCCTTCCTTCCTTCCTTCCTTCCTTCCTTCCTTCCTTCCTTCCTTCCTTCCTTCCTTTTTTCCCTTCTTTCTTCCTTTTTTTCTTTTTAAGGTATACAATATGATTATTTAATATATGTATACACTGAAACGGTTCCCAGGTTCCTATTTCGGATGTCAGGTCTGTGTCATTTGCACTATACCGCACAGACTCTTTTTCAGATAGGGCAAATGCGAATGTGTTCTGGGTAGAAGCACAAACTGTACCATAGAAACCAGAGGGATAAATGAGTGCCAGTCTGGTTTGGTGATTTTGTGTATCTAATCATATGCTTGTCACACACTAAACCTTCTTTTTAAATGTTTAATATTTGAATAATTTTTTTTCTATTTGGTTTCTTATATTCTGATTAGCAAGCAAAGTACCCTTTCAATACTGTAGACTTATTCCTTGTGTGTTAGCCATGTTAAAGAAAAAAAAAATCAGTAACACTAGTTAAAGATGGTAATGCAGATTGTATTCAGAACCATCACAATAGATATAGAGACCATCACAATGGGGTTTACAGTGGGGAAGAGGGACAGACTCAACACCATACACAGTCTGGGCAAGTGTGGTTTACGGCCAGGGAGCAGGGTGGGGTCAGTGGGTAGAAAGTTATTGAGAGGAAACATCCAGGGTGAGGGAGTTCTGGCTAACCACCCTCCCCTGCCATGGGATTCTTGCTGAAGACAGGCCAGGCAATCAGATGTCACCTTTGGGTGCTAAAGGGTGGGGAACCTGGTCAGATATCATAAGTGACCAAATATTGAATGTAGTGGTTTCTGTTTAATCTGTCTTCCTAGAAAAACCCAGTCTTCTTCCTGTGTCCTCACACCCATTCCAGCACTTCTGATACCACATGCTTTTCCAAGCCAAGCAATTCTCTGAAACAACAGTAAAATGCCCCCAGGGGAATGGCTGAGTTCCTCAAGCCTGTTTCCACCCACTTCAGATGCCAATCACAAGTCCAGGTCATCACTTATGCTTCTGACCAATTGGCTGTAGATCTGCGGTTCCCACAATCCCTTCCTTGGGTTTGATTAATTTGTTGCAGTAGCTCACAGAACTCAGGGAAACACTTACTTATGTTTCCCAGTTTATTAAAATACATGATAAAGGATACAGATGAACAGCCAGATGAAGAGAGGCGTAGGGCAAGAACTGTGAGTGTCCTGAGTACAGGAACTTCTGTCTCCATGGACCTGGAGTTTGTTGACCTCATACTACTTGATGTCTTCCAATCTGGAAGCTCTTATACCCCCAGACTGTTGGGATTTTGTGGAGGCTTCCTTGTGCAGGCATGGCCATTTTCTCTAACCGTGGCTTGGTCTTCCTGGTGACCAACTTTCATCCATTCAGGAGCCACCCAGAGTCTCCTATTGGAACAAAAGGTACCCCTAGTATTCTTACCACTTAGGAATTTACCAAGTTTCCAGGAGCTCTTATCAGAAACTAGGGGCAAAGACTGAATACCATAATGAGATATACTGTAGTGCTCTTATCACTGGGGATTTGCAAAGCTTTGGGAACTCTGTGCCAGGGACAGGGATGAAGACCAAAGACATCTTTCTTATTATAAATCACAATCTCACACTGTCTTAGCAGGTTTATTACTAAAACTGAATTTTTAGAAAGAAGTGCACAGAAGAGCCCAGGAGAAGGTTCAGGAGCCTGACTAAAGTTTGGACAAGCGTAGAATGTTTGTCAGCCATTGCAAATATCTATGGTTACTGAGTATTTCTGCACTTGCTTCATTTTTTATTGACCAGAAAACCAAAATGTTGATGCAGTTAAATTTGTCAAGTTTTAACTCATGGATTGTGCTTTTGGTTTTTAAAAAATAATTTAACTTCCTTTAACTGATTTCTACTTTAAAGTGAAAATTGCACATAGCAAAATGAGCAAATTTTAAATGTAACACTTGTTGAGTTTTACAAAGTACACTCACATAACCAGTGCCCCAATTGTGATATATAACTTTTCCATCATCCCAGAAAGATCCCTCATACCTCTTCTCAATCATCTTCAAACACTGTTCTGATTTCTATTTCTGCGCTTTTTTTCCCCTCCTCCTCTCCTTCCCTCTCCCTCTCCCTCTCCTCTTTCCTTCCTCTTTTTTCTTCTCTTACAAATACACTCAACAGGTACTCTGTGTTTGTCTTCTCTCACTCAGCATTCATGTCAGGAGGATGCATCTGCACTGTGTGGTGCTGACATCTCATTCTTTTAATTGCTGAATACCCAGGGTCCAGTTATGTCCACACCCATGAGCATAACTACATATTCTCACTGTAATGGCACTGGGGTTGTTTCCAGCTGGGGCTATAAGGAATACAGCCACTACAAACAGTCATGTGTAAGTGCTTTTTGCAAATGATCATTCAGGAGTAGAAATACTATTTTATTCTCCTGAGTCTTTGTGAAGAAAAATTTTCCCACTCTTACATGACAAAGCTTTACTCTGAATATTCTTCATCTGACTTTCTTATTTAGGTATTGCATCTTTATTAGTATATGGCATCAAGTAGGGTTTTTGCCTTTTATCTCTCTCTCCAAAAGTGAGCCAGGCTTTACAACTTCATCTGTTAGAAGCTCCATTCTTTCCCATTAAATAGTGGTTCCTTCTTTATTATATGTCAAATTTCTACTTATACGGGTCTGTTTCTTTGTACTCAGCTTCTTTATATTGGCCTATTTCTTGTATTTCCTTACTAGTGGCATGCTGTTTTAATTATTATGACTTAGCATCAGGTGTGATATCATTTTCTACAACATCATAGAACGTTGGCCCAGAAAATATAAACCGTGGCAAATTTTTTTCTCCAGTGAGATGGGTTTCAAGATAAAAAATTGGGGTGTTTGGAAAATCACTGGAATGGCTGAAGTCATGGGCTTGAGGCTAGGCCTCTTGTGACATTACCTCACCCTACATTATCAACCAGGGGAGCTGCGACTGCCTTCAAGGACCTTCCACCAGTGCTGTCTGAGGCAATGGAGAATGGACACTACCACTGATATAGAAAAATCTTTCTGTCTCTGAGCCTAATTGTCTGAGGAAGAGCCACACACAGCCTGCGGACACTCTGGGCAGCACCCAGTTTGCAGCCTGATATGGGCAGCAAGTATTTCTGAGGAGGTAGTGGTTGCTTTCTTCTTGGACCAGAAGAGGGCAGAATGAATGGACATTGATAATGTCTGTTAACAGTGTCCATCCAGCATGTACCATCTTTGTTCTTTGTTTCAGACTTGATTTATCATTTTGAGGACTTTATCCTCCCATATTTATTTATAATGAAATTTGTTGATTTTATTAATAGTGCCAGCTTGAATTTTGATTGGGATGCACTGACTACATAGTTCTATGTGAGAACAAAATGCTACATTTATGCAAATACATTATTCCAATCAAAACAATTATTACTCATTTATTCAAATATTTTAAAATGAATTTTAGTGGAGTTGTAATTTTTGTTTTTCTTTCATTTGTGAAGCTGCTTTTTAGATGCCATTTACAACCATAAATTTATGAAGTACATTATTTTCTAGCTGTTTTTATCTTGTAACTGATCTTAGATTTTTTTCTAAATCGTTAACATTAAGTTTAATGTGTTTTTATTGGAGTTATCAAAACAAGGAAGTTCTACCTTAAGATCACTTGTGTGATTTATTTTTTAATTGGTAATGAGGCTAGATATTATAAAATGCAATCTTTGGAAACCATTGAGATAACATGGTTATTTTTCTCTTAGATTTCTAATGTGGTAAATTATATTAACATATTTTGTGTTGATGACCTGTCCTTAAATTTCTGTCGTGTTCATGATTTTTATTGCAAATTTCAGGTTTAGCTAACTCATATTTTTTTGACAACTTCTGTATTTTCCTGAGTGAATTTGCCCTATGTTTCTTTCTCCTATTTACTTCATTTTAAAATAAAGAATATTCTCATCTCATTAATTTCTAATGCCAAAAGTGAGTTTGGTATCATTTTCTATTTTCCTATTTCTGGAATACCTTGTAAAGAGAAGATACATTTGTCAAATGAGTTTGATAATATTTTATATGGAACTACGTGGGATAGCATTTTTGAGGTATGGAGGATAGTACCAATATTTGCATTTTATTTTCTTGAATTTATTATACATAATTGTTCATAATATTTGTTTTACAGCTGTGGTACTTATTCTGAAATTTGTTTTAGTGTTATTTTTGTTTTCTTCTCTTTTTACTTAATTGATTTTTCCAGACTTTGCCTACCTTACTGATATTATTATTTTCTAATATTTGGTTCTCTATGACATTTATTTTTTCCCCACAACTTTTCTCATTTCTCTTTCTTTTTACAACTTCTTGAATAACTGCTTACTTTGAGTCTTCTTATAAATGAATTTTAGCAATGCATTTTCAAGTTTCCTTTGTTTATATCCTGCAAATAGTCTTTTGTAGCTTTTACTATTACATGTTTAAAAAAGTTTTCTTTTTATCATTTATTCTTTAAAATAAGGATTATTTATTATATTACCTAATGCTTAGACATATGAAAATTTCTAGTTATTTTTAACTTAAAATTTTTAAGGTTAAAAATAAAGTTGATTTTTAACTTTATTGCTTGATGGACAAATAGTGTGTACATTGCAGATATTTTGAATATTTCTTTAGATTTCTTTTTTGGAGTTATAATGTCTTAAATTAATGACAAATATTTGAAAAGTTAAAAAAAAAGTATGAAAAAGTCACCCATGATCTCAACATACATTTTTATGCTTAACTTAATATCTATTTTTTAAATGATAGAACATTACTTAATTTATTAATTTATTAATAAATCTTTGTATATCACCTATAGTCTGACATTCTCTGATTTCCCCTGATTAAAAAAAAAGGCAAACATTTACTTCACATATGGCAGAAATTAGTGCATGCTTATGACCGGTAATACTAATGACATAAAACTCCATGTCATTATTAATGTCATGGTATTTATGCTCTGGTTTTAACTTTAAAATATAATTTAAAAAATTTTTTAGAAGAGGAAGTCAGTGAATCATCAATAACCTCAAGGATAATTATTTTCACAGATTCTTTCTCTATATACCTGTTTAGAAAGATGAAATCACAAGAAAACTGAACTCTAGGGAAACAGAAAGAAAAGAAAAGATGGGGACAGTAAAATTAAATTTTGCCGGATATACAATTTATACTGTTAGCAATGATTACATTCAAATTTAAGTGCTTATAAAGATTACCCAAAAATCTCTTCATCGGACTTCATCCTACAAAGGAAAAGGGCCCCTTACTCTGTCAGTTTGACTTACTTTGTATTTAACAAAGTAAGTATCTATTATTTGCTTAGTGGCCCCATATGTCAGTATCTGACACACTGTTTCTGTACTTTTTATCATCGACACCAAGAAAATGTCTTCTTTGAACCTTGGCAGTGAGCAGCAGGGAAGCTCACAGCTTTGACATTTTACATGCAATCTCACATGGAAGCAGGAGGAATGAGATAAAGGAGGGAAAGAGCACTCACAGGACAACTGGTGCAGTGGAGGTCTTGTTGCATTGCCAACTGTGCTGTAACTGCAAGGTGCTAATTCTCTGACTTCCACTTCGTCATTTATTGCTCACTTGACTCTCCCAAGGATGGTGATTATTGATGGGAAAACACACAAACAATTCACACAAAATAAACTTCCTCGAACATAGGTGGAGATCACAGCACTCTATACTGTACACGGATGGCCAGACAGACATGTCTCAAGGAGCTCGCTCTGGCTCCGAGGACAAAGGTAAACAGTCTTCATAGTCCACAGGATAGATGTGGGTGAGCTGCTGACCCACCTGGGCTGTGGAGAAGCCACATCTTTCTATTGCTAGGTGGTTAGGCCATTTCTACTGCCTTGGCCCCTCACCTCTTCTGGAGACTCAGGAAATTTGCATGCATGCCTAATCAGGATAAACTTTAGCCCTGGAACTTTTCTGATTATTAAATAAATACAAGACTGAGAGTCAAAGATCAGACTATCAGCATTTTATTCCATTGTTAGCCTAGCCTCTGGTTAATTTCTAAATTGCATTTTAGATCTGTGACTGCTTGTCAATTCTGAAGAGAAGATAAGTTTGGGGGCAAATGGCTGGCTTTGTTTCAATGACAGGGAAAGCTATAAAATATGGTGAGAACATTTGGAAGTAGGTAACAATCTCTTTTTCTCTCTCTCTCCTTTTTTTTTTTTTTAATATATTTTCACTTAGTTGCCTGAGAGACAATGAAAAGAAGCTCAGGAAGGTAAACCCAGATGTGAGAAGGAAATGGTAAGAACACAACATACCAGAGCTTTTTTCTCTGACATTTACTCCTAAAATTTTAGTCCCACAGGAGTGAACATCTTAGAGCTATAATGAGACAGTTCTTTGGTGACTTCCTCTAAGACTTGGCAGAGGTTGGATGGTGGGTCTCTCTAAACAGGGGACATGGAGTATGTGCACTGACTTGTTTTTTAATGGTTATACAAAGCAAATTTACAATGTGTAGCTGGAGTAAAGGAAATTTGTTTTCTGTTGGCTATCTACAGTGGCCACACTTCCAAAATATTCTTTATGCTTAGCTTATATTTGGGAATATAAGAGTAATCATGCCTTTGCCTAAGACCTTCAATGGCTCTCTATTGCATCAGAATAAAAATCCAGACTCTATCAGGGACCACAGTCCTGTAGAGATTGAGCCCCATGGCCCTCCCCAGTCTCATTACCCACCCTCCACTCTCACACTTATCTCTCAGGAACTCTGCTTCCATTTATTCATTCTTCAAACCACTAAGCTCAGCCTCAGCTCAGGACCTCAAAACATGCTGCTCTCCTAGTGCACACAGCTTTTATTTCCTGTGCGTGTGCTTGGTGGTATCTCTTCTTGGCACTGCTGGTTCTCATTGTCCTCTACTACACTGTGTGGAAGTGTCCCTTCCATGCCCCATGCATTTTCTGCTCTGCCCTCAACTTAGGCTTGCATACTTTCTCACCACTTATAACCATATATTTGTTCGTTTGTTGCATGTTTTCAAGACACTATCCATTACTCGATAGGCTAGTTAGCCTATCTTTTGATCAACCCTTACAAGACACTCAATGGGAAAAAGAAAAAAAAGTGGAAAAACAACAGATAACTGAACATCAATATCCCACTGCAGCTTAGATGAATAGAAACACCCTGACTTGTTTGTTTTTTTTATGGGCATTTCATATCTTTGCACCCAAATTCTTTCTTAATTGTTCCATCACAAGCTCTGGGTTTCCAGAGATGGTGGGCCTCTGAGATGCCTGCTTTCTTTTACAGAGTGAAAGGGTGGGGGCCTGTGAGGAGGGCCCCGTTGTTTGTTGGTGACAAGAAACAATGTTTGCAGGAATCTGCATTTCCTGTGCTTCGCTTACACTTTCTCTGCACCAAGGCAAAGGTAGAGACAGTAGGTGGCTGTACCTGTGTTATGTGACCCTGTAACTCCCGTTACAGTTTGTAGCTGGGGAGGCGAAAGCAATACTCGATGTTGCTGGACCAGGCCCTCTCTCAGGCTGTCATAAATAGTTCTGCGGAGTTGGGCAATTTAAACAAGGCTCTTGCTCTGTCACATCTGAAGTGAGATTTGCACTAGCTGACATCCATAATTTTCCCTTGTGAAGGGAACTGAAGTATAGACATTTACAGATACAAGCAAATCTTTATTACAAGCAGGCAATAATAACTAAGTAAAGAGAGGCTGCGTGTGTCTAGGGCATACCCATGCAAGCAAATCTTATGAGTAGAACTAATGGGATTTTGAACAGCCACCTAGGGAAGGACGATCTCAACCACCTCGACAAACTAGCTAATTTCAGTGCAGTATATGTGAGATTTATACAGGCTAGAAATAATTCCATTCTGCTTTTGGTGGATTTGGCAGGATGATATTCCGAATGAAATTATATTATCTACATCTTCTTAAGTCAATTTCAGTTATCTTAGTTTTACTAGAATATCATTCATTTAATTCAAAACTTTAAACACATTTACAAAAAGGATAATATAAGCTCTTTCAAGTCATTTAACTTTTTTAAAATGTAGGTTTATAGAGGTATACTACAGTAAAATTCACCTTTTAGGTTAATAATTTGTTAAGTTTAGAAAAACACATACCATTACGTAAGCATTACCTCCAGTCAAGATATAGAATATCCATACCAACCTCCTCCTGTCCCAAACACACAACTCCTTGATACCTCTGGCCTGAATTCTGTTTTGCTCTTTCCAGGACTGCATGGTATTGTTGCTTTTAGCTTTATTGGAGTGTTACTTTAGCTTACCTTAATTTTTGAAATTGTTGTTATTCTAATTATTTTGAATTAAAAACTTAATTTTTGTGTTTTCAATTTTTTTTGTTTAGAAATGGAAGCATGTAGAAATATAACATTTCCTTTAAAATATTTTATCTATACCCCACGTTTTGTTAAAGGAAATGCTATTATTATCTATTATTTTGTTACTTCAATTTTTATTTCTTCTTAAATCTGTGTAGTTTTTAATTTTAAGCATTGCTTTACATTTTTGGTACTAATTCTTATTTCATTGCCTTATCAGTATCTGTGTTATTTCTGCTTTGTGGATTTCATCAAAGTTCTTGGTCATACATTGTATATCAGTTTTGACATGGGTTAACTAAAATCCTTTAAATTCTGGTTACTTCACATGGGTTATAGTCTTAGAATTTAGAGATGCTACAATTTTGAATTGTGGTTGTGAAAATAACATTAAAACAATCATTGTCTATTCATTGAACTGTGCCTGGCTGAAACTAGTACTTAATAAATATGAGCTAACATTATGTTTATAGGCTCACACTATATAATTCTTTGTTTAAGGATTATAATTAACTATTAAAGAAACAATCATGTATTTCAGATATTCTACAACTTTATTTTTCTTACCTTTGTTACTGACTATAATTAACCTGTTACTAGTTTGAGTTAACATTCACCTTTTCCCATTTTTTGCTGCATATTGATTCTAAATGCATTAATGAGGAAAAATCCATGACAGTAGTGGGTGTCTGGGAGTGTCCTCTTTGTCATGGTGTTTTTTTCTGGATCTAGTTCTGAAATGAGAGAAAGGGGATTCGCCTCCATCCTTGTCTCCTGGAGTGTGAAAAGGTTCTGTGGTGGAAGTGGGGCAGATGGGGAGAAGGCTAGAATCTCCCTCAGGAGGTGAGGAGGATGAGGAAGTGAAGTGCTAATACTCAGTGATGTTCGGTCTGAGGCCCACTGCCACTCTTGATGGCTTTGCTCAAGCCACCATGACAAACTATCACAAACCAGGAGACTTAAACAATAGAAACTCTTTTGCTCACCATGCTGGAGGCCCTATGTCCAAGATCAAAATTTTGGCAGGGTGGGATGGTTCTGAGGCCTTTCTCTTTGGCTTACAGATGTCTGTCTCCTCCTTGTGTCCTTACATCATCTTCCCTCGGTATCTGCCTGTGTCCCAATTTCCTCTTCTTATAAGGGCACCACTTGAACTGGATTAGGACCACAGCATGACTTCTTTTTAACTAAATTACCTCCATAAAGACCCTCTGTCCAAATATGGTGTCATTGTGAGGTTTGGGGGGTCAGGACTTAAGCATACATTTTTTTTTTTTTTTTGCAGAGAAACATAATGGAGATTTTTCACTCTCTGAAAGTGACAGCTAGGCCCAGGACCCAGGACTGCTGCACTGCACTTAGATTAGAGTGGATAGCTAGTGGTGGGTGGTAATGATTAACATCATTGCCTGGGGTCTGCATTTCATGGCCAGACCTTCACCTCAGAACCACAAGCAGCCAGCCTCCAGCAGAATGCACCATTCATTAGCCCCTTTGCAACGTGACTTCACACTTCACAAAGTTCAAATGAGTTTTACATTCATCTTTTGTTTTGTTTCCTTTTGTTTTCCTAAAGAACACAGCAGTGTTATCCTCCCTGCTACTAAGGTTTGGACAGTAGGTTTTCTTTCCTTGGAGGTCATTGTTTATTCTTGAAGTTCGAAAGCCATTATACTTCTCTGTTTTTCTTTCTGTAAAATAAATTTTTAGATAAAAGTCTTTCTTTCAAGACTTCTCTTTTATTATATCATTGGATATGTTTGTTTCATTTGTTTGCATTTCATGTCCAGGAATAACAATTGTATTAAAATAAATGGCCTTCTTTTTTCATAATGATAATCTCTTCTTTAACCACTCTACTTCTTCATTTTCTACTATTTAGTTTTCATTTTAAGCATGCTTTTTCCATGCTACTGGTTTGATTTTAGAATAATTGATTTTACTTTTTGATGCTTTTAATGCTGTTTTAATTTCTCTAAAGATTTTATCATTTCTTTCTACTATTTTTCTGATTTATGCTAGCCCACTTTCTCACTCCATTTATTATTATTATAACAATAATTAAGAACAGGTAATTACTGTTTATCTACCTATAACAGATTGTTTCTGTTTTTCTGTGTGTGTGTGTGCGGGCACGCGTGCTATTTTTGTTCATGCTTGCAACTTCATACTTACTTCTTCAAGTGGCAATAGGTCATTTGTGAGATAGAATGGTGAATGTGAACTTTTGGGAGTTCATCTGGGGAGAGTACAAGCGGGGAAAAAAGCCAAAATCCAGGATTTGATTTTGGTGGTGTTTCAGACTGCTTCCTCATCACGTATCCTGCTCCTTGTGCCCTGGGCACATCTCTGTTCTGTGTATGTCACCTTCTTTGAGGTGGCAGGCCATTACAGGTGGTATCCTGTGTCACCTCCATATTTTCTCAAGCAGGAGTCAGAGATTCAGAGGGACTAACGGTCCCTTCTGTGACTTCTATCTCCTTTTAGCCCTTCTCTGTTGTGCTGTGGAATTGTGTCTCTGCAGAGATGATCTCTATTCTCTCTTCACCAGCACATACTTATTAATCTGTGTAGTAAATTTGTATTTAGAATTTTTAGGATTGTCTCATTTACCTTTAAAGATATATACTCTTGATGCAGGACAAGGCAAATTTCTCCAAGTGAAAGGGAGACCAAGCCCTGCACCAACAGAAGGAGAGGGTCCTTTGGTGGAGAGTGTGGAAAGAATTCGACATACCTGCTAAAGTTAGAGTCAAAAGAAGAATTTATTAGAAAAGGGGTAACACTCCACAGATAGAGTGTTGTCTCCTCTCAGAGGCAGAGAGTGAGAGGGACCAAGAGAGACTTGGCAAGATGGTGGTGTCGGGGAGTGAGTATTCAGGGAATTCAGTTTATATATCATTCTTTAGTTCCTACAAGTTATTGCTTAAAAGACTGTTAATTCATTTTCTTTACTATGGGCTTACAGCGAGGAAGGAGAAGGGTATATAGCATGAAAATGTAAGAATATGTAGAGGGAAAGGCCTGCTGACAGTTTCTAGCCTTTAAGTGGTAGGTTCCCCATGGTTTTAGCCATAGGGAATGACTCTTGGTTTCTGTTTTCCCATCACAGGTGTGGCGACTGAGTTGTTAGCAGTCCTAGCAATCTTCTTTTGTTCTGCAGGTGTCCTCCTGGCCTGGCTGCAGGGCTGATCAGCACATTGTAGTCTCTGAATGTAGCTTGATTAACATTTTTAACTCTCTTGCCTCCTCCCTTTATTACTCTGTCATCAAGAAGAGCAGAGAAATAAACTGACTTTCAGACTTTTTTCTAGAAATGTTACAAATTTTACTGCATTGCACATATGATTTGATAATCTAATAATTCCTTAAATTTCATAAAATGTGGGGGTTTATTCTTCATTTTAAAAATCATTTTCCCAGATTTTCTTTTTTTCTTTTTTAGCTTTATTGAAGTATAATTTACAAATATAATTTTAATATACTTAAAATGTACTTTGAGATTTTATAAACATATACAATGTGAAAGGATACTCCCTATGGAGTTAATTAACACAACCATATTTACCTTTTAGTGTTTCTTTGTTTCAGTGAGAGCCATTAAGTTTTATTCTCAGCCAATTTCAATTATACAATACAGAGCTATTAGCCATATTTCATTGTTTTTCAGAAAACAAAACAAAACAAAACATTAAGGTCAGAAGGCTTTTAATTTTATTTAACTTTTGAATTGTCAATACAGCAATACTCTCAGGTTAAGGGCAATGAAATACTGATTTCAACTGCAATTTCAGCTTCAGATAACTGGAGTGTCTCGTGTTATCTCTTTTCCTTATAGGCAGGAAATAACTACAATTGAGAGAGAAAGTCGAGGTCAAGATAAGAAAAGTAAGTCTGCTTCATAATATTTTTTATATTTGGGAAGTAGAAAATGTAAACATCCAGATTAGCTGAGCTTCTGATACTTTGTTAGAGTTGGAGTAAATTTTGCTTGAAATTCTTATGGCAATGCCTTAGTCCTTCATTTTTTTGGCCTCACAAAACTGATCTTGTTATTTTTTGCATTACAACAGTATCTATATCTAATTTATTTTAAGCAACACTTTGTGAACTTCTATGGAAAGCAACTAACAATAATTATACCAACTTTAACTTCTGTATTATTATTTTAAAATAGAGCCATTTTGAATATTAGCTGTGTCAAGTATTTTTTTTTTTTTGCCCATGCATTTGCTATGTTTGACACAGTACTTAGATGGAGTAATCATGTAATTATATAAAATGACAATTATGAATAATAGGGTTCAATTCCTTTGACAGGCCTATCTGATGGAAACTCATTTTTCTCATTGCTGTTGCTTCAGTTGAATTCTTACCTACAGTCAAGGTTCTTCAAGGGATTGTATAGCCACATTATTTGAAACTGCATTTACCAATCATCTCTTAGCTGCATTGAGTATATTTGTTGGGTTAAGAAATAAATTTATTTCACCAACATCATCATGACCATAAATAGAATAACATACTTAAAAGTCATTATAGTGCATTGCACATAAAATTGTCATAAGACAACTTTTTAAATTAAATTTATTGAGGTAACGTTGGTTAGTAACATTATATAAGTTTCAGGTGTACAATGTTTTAATACAACATTTGTATGGATTATATAGAACCCACCACCCAAAGTCTAGCCTCCCTCTGTCACCATCTGTTTGACCCCCTATACTCTCTTTGTCCTCCCTCTGATGCAGGACAACAGCAAATTCCCCTGGTGGAAGGGAGACCAAGCCCTGAACTGAGAGAAGAAGAGGGTCCTTAGGTGGAGAGTGTAGAAAGAATTCAACACACATGCCAAAGTTAGAGTCAAAAGGAAAGTTAATCGGAGAAGGGGTAACACTCCACAGAATGTGTTCTCCTCTCTGATGTACAGGGTGAGTGTGTCCGAGAGAAGAAGACACTGAGAAAGACAGTAAGAAGGATGTAGAGAAAGATAGTGAACATGAGTGTTCAGGGATTCCAGTTTATGTCATTATTTAGTTCCTGTGAGTTACAGCTTAAAGATTTTTTTTAACCCATTTCTTCTGATAACAGACAAACAGTGAGTAAAGGTAAGAATAACTAGAGCAAAAGGCCTGCTGGCAGTTCTCAGCCTGTGATCCATATGTTCCTCAAGGTTTTAGCCATAGGGAATGAGCAATCTTATTTGTGTAGGGCACTACTTAAAGACTCTGTTTTCCTGTTTTCACACCTTCTGGGTGTGGGGAATGTGCTCTCAGCAATCCCAGCAAGAACCTTTCTTTGTTCTGCAGGTGTCCTCCTGACCTGACTACAGGGGGCTGGTCAGCACGTTGCAGTCTCTGAGAGTAGCCTGATTTAACACTTGAGTTCTATTGCCTCCTCCCTACAATGATCCCTTGCTCAAACGTAACTACTACAGACTTTAAAATGCAGTGTTCAATCACAATCTCAGTTGTGCATCTTGAGCACTGACAAATGTTGACCCAGTCTCTCGGTTATAGCCACCCTCTGCCATCCTTTCTTAAGTTCACATAAAATACTAGTGATCCTCAGCAATCCAGCCTTAGAATTTTTTTACTCTCTTAAAGGGTTTGAATATGATTGATATTATTTCTTATTCTAATATTTAGTAGAATTTTCTGGTGATGTTATGGTGAAGCTATGGTGATATTTATTGTGAGGAATTTTTTACATACAGGTGCAAATGCTTTTGTACTTATACAATATTGTCATTTTCTGTTTAATTTTGTCAACTTTGTAAGGTACATTTCTTTAAAAAAATTTGTTCTTTTCCTTTAAAATTTCAGAATCCTAATCTTAAAGTTGTTTATTACATATTTACCTGTATTTTCTTATTTTTTAAGAAATTTAGTTACAGCGTCATACAGTATTATATTGGTTTCAGGTGATTAGACATTTATATACCTTACAAAATGATCACTCCAAGAAATCCAGTCCCTCCCTGGAACCACACAAAGTTATTACAATACTACTGAGTATATTCCCTGTGTGGTACTCTACATCCCCGTGACTGTTTTTATACCTGACAATTTGTGCATCTTAATTTCTTCACCATGTTCACCCAGCTTCCCAACACCCCTCCATCTGGCAACCATCAGCTCATTCTCTGTATCTATGAATCTGTTTCTGTTTTGTTCATTTATTTTGTCCTTTAGATTCTACATTTAAGTGAAAGCATATGTTATTTGTCTTTCTCTGACTTATTTCACTTAGCATACTACCCTCTACATTCATCTGTGTTGTTGAAAATGGTCAAAATTTACTTTTTTATGGCTGAGTTATATTTTGTTATATATAGGCACAACTTATTTATCTATTTATCTATTAATGGGCACATAGGCTACTTTTATATCTTGCTACATAATGCTACAATGAACTTAGGGGTGCTTATGTTTTTTTTCAAATTAGTGTTTTAGATTTTTTTCAAATAAAGACCAAGATGTGCTGAGTCATATGTTAGTTCAATTTTTAATTTTTCCAGAACTCTCCATATTATTTTTCATAGTGGCTGTTTCAATTTGCAATCCCAACAGTAGTGCAGAAGGGTTCTATTTTCTCCACATCTTCACCAATACTTGTTTTCTGATTTATTGATAATAACCATTCTGACAGATGTGAGGTGATATCTTATTTTGTTTTTAAATTGCATTTCTCTGATGATTAGTGGACCTTGAGCATCTTTTCACATATTTATTGGCTATCTGTATGTCTTCTTTGGAAAAATGTTTATTTATATCCTTTGCCCAATTTTTAATAGGTTTTTTTGAGAAAATGTTAAGTTAAATGAGTTCCTAATATATTTTGACTGTTAACTCCTTATTGGATATATCATATCATTTCCCATTCAGTAGGTTGACTTTTCCTTTTGCTACAGTTTCCTTTGCTTCACAGAAACTTTTCAGTTTGGTATAGTCTTGTTTATTTTTTCTTTTGTTTCCATTGCCCAAGGAGAAATGTCCAAAAATAAATTATTAGTAGCAATATCAGAGAGATTACTACCTATGTTTTCTTCTAGAAGTTTTATGGTTTCAGGTTTTACATTTAAGTCTTTAATCCATTTGGAATATATTCTTGTATACAGTTTTTAGAAGGTGGTCCATGTTTTTTGTTTTGTTTTTGTTTTTTGTTTTGCATGTATCTGTCCAATTTTTTCAACACCATTTATTGAAGAGACTGTCTTTACCCCATTGTATATTCTTGCCCCTTTTGTCCCATATTACACGAGCATATAGGCATAGATTTATTTCTGGGCTCTCTATTCTGTTCCATTGATCAATGTGTCTGTTTTTATGCCAGTATCATGCTGTTTTGATTACTGTAGCCTTGTCATATAGTTTGATATCAAGTAGTGTGACACCTAGAACTTTGATCTTCTTTTTCAAGATTGCTATGTCTATTTGGAGCTTTTTATTGTTCCATATAAATTTTAGGATTATTTGTTCTACCTCTCTGAAAAATGCCATTGGTATTTTGATAGAGATTGCATTGAATCTATAGCTTGCTTTGAGTAGTGTGGACATTTTAATGATGTTAATTTTTCCTATCCATGAGCATGGTATATGCTTCCATGTATTTATATCTTCTTCAAATTCTTTTATCAATATCTTATATTTTTCCAATTCTTTTACCACCTTGATTAAATTTATTTCTAGGTATTTTATTTTACTTTTTGATGCATTTGAAAATGGGATTGTTTTCTTAATTTCTCTTTCTGATAGTTAATTGTCGGTATATAAAAATGCAACTGCTTTCTGAATATTAATTTTGAATTCTGCTACTTTACTAAATACATTTATCAGTTCTAATGGTTTTTTGGTGTAATCTTTAGGTTTCTCTTTGCACCATGTCATCCATAAATAATGACAGTTTTACTTCTTCCTTTCCAATTTGGATACATTTTATTTCTTTTTTCTTGTCTGATTGCTCTGGCTAGGACTTCCAGTACTATGTTGAATAAAAGTGATGAAAGCAAGCATTTTTGTTTTGTTCCTGATTGTAAGGAAAATGCTTTTAGTTTTTTCCCACTGAGTATTATATTAGCTGTAGATTTGTCACATGTGGCTTTTATTATGTTGAGGTATGTTCCCTATATTCCCACTTTGCTGAGAGTTTTTATCATGAATAATTGTTAGATTTTGTCAAATGCTTTTTCTGTATCTATTGACATGATTATGTTATTTTTATTTTTTATTTTGTTAATGTGTTATATCACATTAATTGGTTTGCACATATTGAACCAAACTTATATCCTTGGAAGAATACTTTATTATGGTGTATAATCTTTTAAATGCATTGCTGAATTTAGTTTGCTAATATTTTGTTGAGGATTTTTGCATTTATGTCCATCAGGAATAATCAGTTATAATTGTTTCTTGTATTTCTTTTTCTTCCTTTTTTTTTTGTAATATCTTTGTCTGGTTTTGGAATCAGGGTAATGGTGGCTTCATAAAATGAGTTTGGGAACCTTCCCTCTTCTTGAATTTTTGATATAGATTGAAGTTGATAAGTATTAATTCTTCAAGTGTTTGGTAGAATTCGTTATTCTTTATGTATTTAATGCCACAGGAACTATAGTGCTGCCCTCTTGCCTATTTCTAATGTTCTTGTAAGTATGTGTGAGAGAGGGAGAGCTCACATGCTTTCCAACTATGATTTGGCTAATTACTTTTACCAGAATTTGTTAATTTTATTAATATTTTTATGGAATCAAATTTTATATTTTATTAATCTTCTGTTGCAGGAGAGTCTCTCTGTCCCTGGGCCCAACTCCAAGTGATATCTGGCTTACTTAAAGTATAAAAGGCTCACCATATATTGTGCTGATTTTATTAAAAAAAAAAAAAAGGAGGTGAAAATTGAATTGGATGGGTTATTCTGAAATAATTCAGACTAGTAACCCACAAGAAACTTCACTTTTCAGACACACTATGTGTTTAAAGTAGCCCAGGGTACCCACCCCTTTTCATTTGTGTTCTTTATGCAGTAGACCATTATTATGTCCTGTGGATGTAGGACACAATAATTGTTTCTGCAAAGCATATTTTGATAGAGACGGAAATTGGTCAAGCCCAGAGATGTTGTTTTCCCTCCATGTAGAGTCACATGCATGTCAGATGTCTGTCATTATACAACTGTAGTCAGGGAAACAGGCCTCATGCAATAGTAAATACAACTAAAGTTGCTATCTAATTAAATTCTAGAAAATGTCCAAGACCCAGCTATCTTTTATACAGGTCAAAAAGGGAAATTAAATGGGAAAGTGATTAAAATCACCATGTTTGCATCTTTTCAATAATCACATAAATAACTTCCTTACTTCCTTAGGAAGGTTATATTGCTGTTAGTTTGTTTGTTTGGACCATTTGGACCAAGCACAAGAGTAGGTTAAAATAATCAATGTGATGCTGCTCTCAGTTAGACAACACAGCCATTTCACACATTGCTAAGTTGTGCTGAAAGTTGCATGATGCGTTTATGGACCTTTTCATTCTGTTAAGAAACAGACAGGAGAAGCAATTTTCCACTACTCTGAAGTGGATTCTTTCAGAGCAACATCCCTGGTCCTCTGATTAGCTGAAATACATACTTAATCAAATTTTTATAATAAATCAGTTTCAAAATTATGATTCTTAAACAAAAAATTACATTATAAACTCAAAAAAAAGAAGGCATAAATGATAGAGACTCTGTTAATCCCTCTTGTGACCATATCAAAGTTGTGACAGAAACAAGGAGCAAACAGCTAGGAAAATAACCCGGGATCTAGATGAAAAAGCCTCCTACAACTAAGGAAAGAAATAAGAAATCACCCTGCAATGGGAGGAGGTAGGACGAAGTGAAGACATGAGGCTGCACAGTCCCCAGTGGCTGAATGGGACAGAGACTGTGGCAGCGGCAGCAGCAGCAGCAGCAGCTACTGATGCCTCTCAAAGGAGCTGTGTCCCCAAGTGAACCTTTCAGTGATGGACCTACTCACTCTGAGCCATAGCAACAGCTTGGCTGTGAAGAGCACCAGAGATTTACAAGGGAACACTGAGTTGTTGGAGTGAGGGTGGAGGGGAGACTAATTCTGTACAAAAGTGCCAGTAGTATCCATTGTTTTTCTGTTGAGCAACTCCCTCCCAGTGTGAGGACACAGTGCCACCATAGCTGACATGTCATCAAATTGGATAACAGAAGTCATTCCACACAGAGGATTCCCTGAAACTCTGCCTCCCTCAACTGGTGGACCCACCCAAGCCACATCTAAGTGTATCCTTAGTGACTCTGGTGCTCCTTGCTGAGCAGTGCCTAGACTCACACTGGTGGCAGCTGACTGTAGTTTCTGGCATAGACTCTTGAAGAAATTATAAGCACAGCATCTGTGTATTGCTTATTGAATCTTAACAGGTGGCCTCGATGGGCACAGGCTAGGGTGAAACTTGGCCTGCAGCTGAACACTTGTGTGCACACCAACATCACAAAGCCATGCTAATAAGACCAAGAGACTTAGGAGCTTTGCTTAGTACATAGACATAGACATAGAAAGGCAGCCAAAATGAGAAGACAAAGAAGCAGAAACCATATGAGAGAACAGAACAGAGATCCAGAAATAATGGAGGCAAGCCATCTAACAGATGCAGAGTTCAAAACACTGGTTATACAGATGCTCAAGGAACTTTGGGAAAGTGTAGATCAATTCAGTGAGAAGTTTAACAAGGAGATAAAAAACATAAAAATAAAAATGGAAATTATAAAAGATAACTATTCAGAATTGAATAATACTTTATCTGAGATAAAGAGTATATTAGAGGGAATCAACACAGTGGATAAAGAAGAAGATCAAATCACCAATATAGAGGATGGGGAAGCCACAGATGCCCAATCAGAATTGCAATAAAAAAGAAGCTAAGACTGTAATAATAATTTAAGGAGCCTATAGGATATAATCAAATGTAAAAATATCCATGTCATAGGGGTACAGAAAGACAACAAGAAGTTGAAGGACTATTTGAAGAAATAATGATGGAGAACTTCTCTAAACTAGTGAAGGAAATAGACATAAAACCCCAAGGAGCTCAGAGAGTCCTAAAAAACAGGAACCCAAAGAGGCCAACAAAAAGACACATAATTAAAATGTCAAAAGTTAAATACAAAGAGAGAATCTTAAAAGCAGTAATAGAAAAAGCAGTTAATTACCTACAAGGAAGCTCCCATAAGACTGGCAGCTGATTTCTCAAAAGAAACCATTCAGGACAGAAGGGCTTGGCACAAAATATTCAACGTGATGAAAACCCAGGATCTACAGCTAAGAATACTTTATCCAGTAAAGTTGTCATTTAGAGTCAAAGGACAGATAAAGAGCTTCCAGACAAAAATAAGCTAAGAGAATTTATCAACACCAAGCTAGTATTACAGGAAATGGTGGAGGGTCTTCTTTAAGAAGAAAAATAGGTATCAAAAACATGAATAAAGACTGGTAATAACTACATTCTTATTGACAAGTACCTCAAATGGAAAAGAATTAATGGCCGAAAAGAATTAAGAAAACAAGGCCCTGGGGATCTTTGGAAACATGGCAGAGTTAGAGATGTCCCTGGATCTCTCCCCTTGAAACAACAATAAGCTGAACATATAAAACTCAACAAAAAGCACCTAAATTGCACACCAGCACGTCTGAGCATAGAATATGTGCATTAGGGCTACCACAAGTTGGAACCCCCAGTGTTGGATGGTGGACTTCTCGCAACCACTGGAGCTCCCTGTAGGAGGAATGGGAGGGGAGAAGGAGCAGCAAGTTTCCTGAACAGCCCTGCCTGGGAAAGCTGTGAGCTCCCAGTGGCCAGTGGCCATATATCAGGGCAAAAGGCAGAGAAGCGGGACAGCAGATTTTTACCAGTTGCAATTGCAAAACCAAGGCTGAGCTACAGCCCACAACCTCTAAATCAGAGGGCTCCTCCCCCATATCCTCTGAGACTGAACACCACAGAGTCTCAGGGGAATCTTAGCAAATGCTACTGAAACTATTGCAAACACTGACAGGAACTGAATCTGAGGGTAGCGAGCATATTAAATATCTATCAGAAAATGAAAAGGCATTTTTAAGGCTTTATAAAAAGCGAGAATCCAAGACACTTAGACGCCATCAATTGGAAACCAAAAGAAAAGCATCTTCTTTGAAGCAGGCTAAAGAGAGACCTTTATATAATAAATCTTTTGGAAAAAAGCAAAATACATTTATATTAATGCCCAGGAGAAAAAAATAGTCCATTAAATAACATGAACAACCAAGGTGACAAGGCAGTTCAGAATGAAAGAGAAATATCTTTAGAAAATAAGTTTACAGACATAGAAATATGAGACTTAAATGACAGAGAATTTAGGATGGTACTTCTGAAAAAACTCAATGAGATCCAAAACAATTTATATCAACAATTTCAGGAACTGAAAGAACAATTAGATGAGAAAAGTTAGTTCTTTAGCAAGGAGGTTGAAATCCTCAAATAGAAACCAAATAGAACTTCTGGACATAAAGAACACACTGAAAGAGTTGAAAAATGAAATAGCAATCTCAGAAAATAGAGTTGACCAAATGGAGAAAAGGATCAGTGATACTGAAAACAGAAATCTAGAAATAAATCAGAAGAAAGAAGAGAGAAACTGAAGAATAAAAAATAATGAAAGAGAAATACAAGAACTAGTTGATGTCATAAGCATAAGAATAATGGGCATTATCAAAAATGAGAAATAGGAGCAGGAACTAGAAAGCATTTTCAAACAAATAGTGGATGAAGATTTCCCAAATCTAAGGAATGAGCTGGAGCTTGGAACACAAAAAGTCAAAAGAACACCCAATTATCTCAATCCAAAAAGGCCTTCACCAAGACACATTGTATTAAAATTATCAAAAATCAACAACAAAGAAAGAATTCTCAGAGCAGCCAGGGAGAAGAAAACAGTAACTTATAAAAGAAAATCCATTAGAATATCCTAGGACTTCTCAGTGCAAACCTTACAAGCCATAAAGAAATGGAATCAAATATTTAAACTATTAAGTGAAAGGAACTACCAACCTAGAATAATGTATCCACCTAAGTTCTCCTTTAGATATGAAGAAGAAATAAAGACCTTTCCAGATATACACAAATTGAGGGAATTCTCCAATATGAGACCTGCACTACAGGAAATACTGAAAGGGGTCAGCCCACCTAAAACAAATGACAAACAAACAAACAAAAAAACCATGATTATAAATAAAGTGACTACCAGGCAAATAGAAGAAGAGGAATACAACCCAACATTATAAGGGCATTATAAGCTTAAATAATAAGAAGAGAATTGCTATAGCAAGATAGTAATGAATGTTCAGCATACATAGGGACAAACTGAGACAACAATGACAGAAAAGGGGAGGATTCGAAGATTCAGATTCAAAAAGGGGAATGTAGATAAGGTACACGCAGACTATCCTTTACATATTCGTAATGGTAATCACACACAGAAGATTCAGAACTGAAGTATATAACATGAAACAATCAGAAGCAGAGGTAAAACCCACAAAAGCCATCCAAAATAAAAAAAAAATAGAAACACAGGGACAAGAAAGCAATGGAAACACTGAGCTACCAGAAAGCAAAAGATAAAATGGCTAAAATAAAACCTCATATTTTAATAATCACCCTGAATGTAAATGGAACCGAACTCAATAAAAAGGCACAGAGTTGCAGAATGGATCAAAACACAAAACCCAACCATAAGCTGCCTCCAGGAGATACATCTCAGCTCCAAGGACAAATACAGACTCAAAGTGAAAGGGTAGAAAATGATATTTCAAGCAAATGGCATTCAGAGAAAAGCAGGAGTAGAGGTACTAATATTGGACAAAATAGGCTTCAAAATAAAAGTGGTAAAGAAAGATACTGAGGGACACTTCATAATGATAAAGGGAATCATGAACCAAGAAGACATAACACTTATTAATATCTATACTCCCAATCTGGGAGCCCCGAAATATGAAAAGCAATTACTAACAGAACTAAAGGGAGAAGCAGACCAAAACACTATCATAGTAGGGACCTAAATACTCCACTGTTGGATATGGACAGATCATCCAAACAGAAAATTAATAAGGACATAACATCCTTAAATGACACATTAGACCAACTGGACATAATTGACATTTATAGAGCCTTCCATCCCCAAACAGCTGCTTATGCATTCTTCTCTAATGCACAAGAAACATTCTCAAGTATTGACCATATACTGGGCACAGAGCTAGTTTCAGCAAAAATAAGAGGGTTGAAATCAGACCAACCTTAATATCTGATTATAATGCTTTGAAGTTAGAGATCAACTAAAAAGAAAGCAGGAAGAACCACAAATACATGGAGATTAAACAACATGCTACTGACGAATAACTGGGTCAAGGAAGAAATAAAAAGAGAGATCAAAAGATATATAGAAATGAATGATAATGACATTACAACATATTAAAACTTTTGGGGCAAGGCAAAAGCAGTCATAAGAGGAAAGTTCATATCATTACAGGCCTATCTCCAAAAACAAGAATGAGCCAAAATAAACAACCTAATGCTTCATCTTAAAAATCTAGAAAAAGGAAGAACAAATGAAGCCTAAAGTCTGCAGAGGAAAAGAAATCATCAATATTAGAGCAGAAATAAATAAAATTGAAACAGGAAAAAACAATAGAAAAAAATGATTGCAATGAAGAGCTTGTTCTATAAAAAGAAGGTTAATAAAATTGACAAACCCCTGGCTAGACTCACTAAAGGAAAAAGAGAAAGGACACAAATAAACAAAATCATGGATGAAAGAGGAAAATTATGACTGATACAGAGAAATACAGAGGATCATACAAGAATATTATGAAAAAGTATATAACACCAAATTTAATAACCTAGAAGAAATGAAAGAGTACTTAAAAAAATACAACCTTCCTAGACTGAATCAAGAATTAGAAAATTTAAACAGACCTACCAGCAGTATGGAAATGGAAACAATCATCAAAAACCTACGAAAAAGTCCAAGTCCAGAACCAGATGGCTTTACCAGTGAATTCTACCAAACATTCAAAGAAGATTTAATACCTATTCTCCTCAAACTCTTCCAAAAAATCAGAGAGGAAGCAATACTTCCCAACTGATTTTATGAAGCCAATATTACTCTGTTACCAAAATCTGGTAAACATGACACACAAAAACTACAGACCAATATCTCTCATGAACACACATGCAAAAATCCTAAATGAGATACTAGTGAACTAAATACAGCAACCTATTAAAAAGATTATACACAATTAAGTGGGCTTCATCCCATAGGCACAGGGATGGTTAAATATGCACACATTGATTAATGTGATATACCAGATAAACAAATTAAAAAATAAGAATCATATGATCATATCAATAGATGCAGAAAAAGCCATCGACAAGGTACAGCATCCATTTATGATCAAAACACTTAACAAAATCGGTATAGTAGGAAACTACCTTAACATAATAAAGGCTGTATATGACAAACCCTCTGCCAAAATTATACTGAATGGTGAACAACTAAAAACCCTTCAAGATCAAGAACAAGGCAAGGCTGTCCACTATCACCACTGTTATTCAATATATCATTGGAAGTCCTAGCGAGTACAATCAGATAAGAGAAAGATATAAAAGGCCTCCAAATAAAACATGGAGAAGTCAAACTGTGACTATTTGTGGATGACGTGATTCTCTATACAGAAAACCTTAAAAACTCCACAAGAACACTACTAGAAACAATAAGCAAGTACAGTAAAGTCTCTGGATACAAAATCAACTTTCAAAAATCTATAGCATTTCTATACTCTAATAATGAAGAGTCAGAAAAAGAAGTGGAAAAGATCATTCCTTTTGCAATTGCAACAAAAAGAATAAAATACCTAGAAATAAATTTAATGAAACGTGAAGGATCTCTATAATGGAAACTATAAGATCTTATTTAAAAAATGGAAGAAGATACAAAGAAATGGAAAGATATTTTATGTTCTTAAATTGGAAAAATCAATATAGTTAAAATGACCATATTACCTAAAACATTATACAGATTTAATGCAGTCCCCATCAAAATCTCATCAGCATTTTTTAAATAGAACAAAAAAATCATCAGATCTGTATGGAATCACAAAACACCCGAATTGTCAAAGCCATCCTGAGAAAAAAGAACGAGGCTGGAGGCATCACTCTGACCAACTTCAAATTATACTACAAAGTGACAGTAATCAAAATGGTATGGTATTGGCAGCAAAATAGACAAACAGACCAGTAGAACAGAATCAAGAATCCACAAGTAAATCCATACTTATATGGGCAAATAATTTTTGACAAAAACCAAAAACATACAGTGGAGAAAGGAAAGCCTTTTCAATAAAGGTGCTGGGAAACTGGAAAGCCACCTGCAAAAGGGCCCAATATCCAAAATATTCAAAGAACTCATACAACTCAATAACAACAACAAAAAAAGCCAAATGATTCAATCAAAAAATAAGCCAGATAGAAAAAGTTGACAATCACATGATATCACTTATACATGGGATATAAAGCTAAAAGCAACAAATGAACAGGACAGACAGACAGAGACTCATGGACATGGACTATAGACTAGTGGTTACCAAAGACAGTTAAAGGGGTTCAAATATAGGAAGTTAGGGGGAGTGTGAAATTGGTAAAGGGGATCAAATATATGGTAGCTGAAGGAAACTGGACTTTGGGTGGTAAACACATAGTAGAATATACAGATGTCAAATTATAATGTACACTTGAAAATAATATAATTGTATTAACCAATGTTACCTCAATAAACTTAATTTTTAAAAAAAGAAATCAAGACTCCTACATATGCTGCCTACAGGAGATTCACATCAGAGTAAAAGATACACATAAACTAATGGAAAAGGGATGGAAAAGATATTGCCTTGATGGATCTATAGAGTATTGTGCTGAATGGGTCGGATAAAGAAAGACAAATATCACATGATTTCATGGACATGTGGAATATAAAGAACAAAATCAACAACAACATAAAAATGGAAATAAATTCATAGATAAGAGAATATTTTGAGGGCTACTAGATGGAAGGGAGAATGGCAAGAAAAGGACAAAGTGATTAAGAGATACAAATGGATAGTTGCAGAATAGACATGGAGATGTAGAGTGTATTATGGGGAATATGGTTAATAAAGTTGTCTTAAATATGTAATGGGGAAGAGGGGTTTAGGTTTAGCGGAATAATTGCTTTGCGAGTTATGTGGATCTCTGATCACTATGCTATACAACAGAAACTGATATAGTATGCCAATTATAACTGAAAGAAAAACTCATTGAATTATACAATGTAAATACAAGCAGCTAATTAACTCATTGAATTGTACAATGTAAATACAAGCAACTAATTGTTTATTATATTTTATTAAATCCAGAAAATAAAAACAGAAAATAAAATAATTAAATTTAAAAATACGTTGTAATTTTAAAGCCTATAGAGCAGAATAAACATAAGGCTAGCTCATTTTATTGAGTGCTAGTTTCAGCCATGAATTGGTACAAGAATATAACTTTTCCTCTAAATAATATTGTAGCTCATGTGTTTTTTTGCTTTGCTTAGTATTTCTTCTTAGATATGAGTAGTTTTTAATTTCAAACATTGCTTTAATTTTTAATATTAAGTTCTAAATTTATTGCATTATTATCAGTATTTGTGTTATTTCTGCTTTGTGGATTTTATCAAAGTTATTTGCCATATATATAAACTTTGACACGAGTTATTTATATTCTTTAAATTTTGGTTTCTTCATATGAAAATGGTTTTAAAATTTAAAAAAATACTAGAACTTTAAATTGTGGTAGTAAAAATAACATTTAGAAAAATCAATATCTATTCATTAGCACAATGTCTTAGCTCTTGAATCACAAATATGAAGTCATGCTTGTATCACATTCTCTGTTTATTCACTTCAGAAGTGATCAGATTACAGACCAGTCTTAACAGTCCTTATTCTTTTCATAATGGTCTGTTGGAGCCATCTTTTAGTCTGCATCTTCCATCAGGTAACCACAGCTAAATGTGAATAAATCATTTTGTGTGTATATATATTTTCATTTATTAAATAAATTTTTATTTTTCAATTATAGTTGGTATATAATATTATATTAGCTCAGGTGTACAACATAGTGATTAGACATAATATGACTTATAAAGTGATCACCTGACAAATCCAGTACCCATCCAGTACAACATCCAGTACATTATTGACTGTGCTGTATTTCACATCTCCATGACTATTTTGAAACTACTAAATTGTACTTCTTCATCTCTTCACCTTTTTCACCCAGCCCCACAATTTCCCTCCCCTTTGGCATCACCACTTTGTCCTCTGTATATGTGAGTCTGTTGTTTAGTTTGTTCCTTTTGTTCCTTAGATTCTGCATATAAGTGAAATCATATGGTATTTATCTTTCTCTATCTGACTTATTCCACTTAGCATGATACCCTCTAGGTCCATCTGTTATTGCAGGTGACAATTTTTTTTCTTTTTTTATGGCCGAGTAATATTTCATTGTATATATGTACCACCTCTCTTTATCCATTCATCAGTTGATGGACATCCAGGTTGCCTCCATATCTTGCCAATTATAAATAATGCTGCAATGAACATTTGGATGCCCATGTCTTTTCAAAATAGTGTTTTGGGGTTTCTTCAAATAAATATGCAAAAGTGGGATTATTGGGTCTTTTTTTGTCTTTTTGTCAGTTACAGCCTTTGTTTTAAAGTCTATTTTGTCTGGAACAAGTATTGCCACCCCAGCCTTCTTTTAAATTTCCATTTTCATAAATATTTTTCCATACCCTAATCTGCAGTTTGTGTATGTCTTTATATCTGAAGTGAGTCTCTTGTAGGCAGTATATGTAAGGCCTTGTTTTCTTATTCATTCAGCAGCCATATCTTTTGATTGGAGCATTCAGTCCATTCACATTCAAAGAATTGTTGATAGATATATAGTTATGGTCATTTTATTATTCATATATTTTTAAATAAATTTTTTATTATTCAATTACATTTGGCAAACAATATTATATTAGTTTCAGGTGTATAACATAATGATTGCACATTTATATAACTTACAAAGTTATCACTCCAGATAAATCTAGTACCCATCTGATACTATACGTAGTTATTACAATATTGTTGACTATGTTTCTTATGCCAAACTTACACCCCTGTGACTAATTTGTGAATAATTTGTAACTACCAAATTATTCTTCTTAAACCCTTCTCCTAATTTACCCACCCTCTAATACTCCTTCTATCTTACAAACATCAGATTGTTCTCTGTATCTATGAGTTTAGTTCATTTCTGTTTTGTTTTTTGTTTATTTTGTTCTTTAAATTCTACAAGTAAGTAAAATTGTATGGCATTTGTCTTTTTCTGTCTGACTTACTCCACTTAGCCAATGCCTTCCAGATTCATTCATGTTGTTTCAGATGGCAAAATTTCATTCATTTTTATAGTTGAATAATATTCTATTGTATACATATACTACCTCTTCTTTATCCATTCACCCTTTGATGAACAACCAGGTGCCTTTATATCTTGTCTATTGTAAAGAATGCTGCAACAAACATGAATTCATGTGTTCCTTCGAAGTAGTATTTTAGGTTTCAAAGTAGAATTACTGGTTCTTTTTCTGTCTCTTGTTATAGCCTTCATTTTATTTACTTATTTTTAAATAGATGACATTTTATTTTTTATTTTTATGATTTATTTTTTTATGGTGACATTGGTTAAAAAAATCCAATGTTTCAGCTGTAAACTTTAACAGTAAGGCATATATATATTTACACTGTGTTCGCCTCCCATAGTTAGATTTCTTTCTGTCACCACATATTTGACTTCCTTTACCTCATCTACCTCCCGCTTCTCCTACTCTCTTATAACCACTAGTCTATGGTCCCTGTCCATGACTCTCTGTCCTGTTCATTTGACTTTTAGATTTATATCCCACATATAAGTGATAGCATTGATTTTCAACTCTTTCTGTCTGGCTTATTTCGCTTAGCATGATTATCTCGAGGTCCATCCAGGTTGCTGCAAATGACAGTATTTCATCTCTGCTTATGGCTGAGTAATATTCCATTGTATATATGTACCAAACTTCTTTATTGAACCATATATTGTAGAACACTTTGGCTGCTTCCATGTCCTGGCCACTGTGAATAATGCTGCTATGAATATCGGTGTGTAAATATCTTTTTCAAATATGAGTTTTCAAGTCTTTGGGATAAATACCCAGTAGAGAGATTGCTGGATCATATGGTAAATCAATTCTTAGTTTTTGAAGAACCTCCATACTGTTGTCCATAGTGACTGTGCCAATTTGCAATTCTACCAGCAGTGTATGAGGATTCCTTCTTTATCCTCTCCAACATTTGTTATTACTTGACCTGTTGATTATAGCTATTCTAACAGATGTGAAATGGTATCTCATTGTGGTTTTGATTTGCATTTCCCTAATAGCTAGCGATGTTGAGCATCTTTTCATATATTTGTTGCCATTTGTATGTCTTCTAGGGAGAAGTGTCTGTTCAGGTGTTCTGCCCATTTTTTGATTGGATCAATTTTTTCGTTGTTGTTGTTATTGAGTCGTATGAGTTCTTTGTATATTTTGGATATTAGGCCCTTCTCGGAGGTGTTGCTTGCAAACATATTTTTTCATTTAAATGGTTGTCTCTTTACCTTGTTGATGATTTCTTTTGCTGAACAGAAGCTTTTTAGTTTGATGTAGTCCAGTTCATTTACTTTTGCTTTTACTCCCCTCGCCTTTGAGGTCAAATTTACAAAAAAAATTTTTTAAGTCCAAGGTTCTATGTTTTCTTCTATGCACTTTATTATTTCAAATCCTTGAATCATTTTGAGTTAATTTTGCTGTGTGGTGATAAACAACAGTCTAATTTCATTCTTTTGCAGGTGGCTTTCCAGTTTTCCCAGCACCATTTATTGAAGAGACTTTCTTTTCTCCAATGTATGTTTTTGGCTTTTTTGTAGTAAATTATTTGCCCACATAAATATAAGTTTATTCAGGACTCTGAATTCTGTTCCACTGGTCATTGTGTCTGTTTTGCTGTCAATACCATGCCATTTTGTTTACCGACCCTTTGTAATATAATTTGAAGTTGGACAGAGTGATGCCTCCAGTCTCGTTCTTTTTTCTTAGAACGGCTTTGGCAATTCAGGATTTTTTGTGCTTCTATACAAATCTGATGATTTTTGGTTCTATTGCTTTAAAAAATGCCAATGAGATTTTGATGGAGATTGCATTAAATCTGTATAATGCTGTATAAGGTAATATGGTCATTTTAACTGTGGTGATTCTTCCAATCTAATAACACAGAATATCTTTCCATCTCTTTGTATCTTCTTCGATTTCTTTAATAGGTTCTTATAGTTTTCATTATATAGGTCTTTCACAGAGCCTTTGTTTTAAAGTCTACTTTGTCTGATATAAATATTGATACTGCATTTTTTTGTTTCCATTTACGTGAAACATTTTTCTATTTCTTTACTTTCAATCTGTGTGTACCTTTCAAACTGAAATGAGCCTCTCATAAGCAGCATATGTAAAGGTCTTGTTTTCTTATCCACTCAGCCACCCTATTTTTTGATTGGAGTATTTATCCATTTACATTAAAAGTACTTCTTGATAGATATGTAGTTATTGCCACTTTATTATTCATATATTTTTAAAATCTTTCTTCATATTAAAAGAAGTATCTATAACATTTTTTTTATAATAGTGGCTTGGAGGTGATGAACTACTTTAACTTTTTCTTGTCTGGTAAACTCTATTTGTCCTTCAATTCTAAGTGATAATTTTGCTAGGCAGAGTAATCTTGGTTATAGATAGATCTTTGCTTTTTACCACTTTAAATAAATTGTGCCAATCTATTCTAGTCTGCAAAGTTTCTATTGAGAAACCAACTGACAGTCTTATGGAAGCTCTCTTGTAGGTAACTAACTTCTTTTCTCTTGCTGCTTTTGAGATTCTCTGTCTTTAACTTTTGGTATTTTAATGATGATGTGTCTTGATGTGGGCCTCTTTGGTTTATCTTGTTTGGACTCTCTGTCCTTCCTGGGTTTGTATGTCTATTTCCTTTGCCAGGTTAGGGAAGTTGTCAGTCATTATTGAAATAGGCTTTTAATCCTTGCACTCTCTCTTCTCCCTCTGGTACCCCTATTATGTAAATAATATTATATTTGATGTTATCTTACAGGTCCCTTAAAATTATTATTATTTTTTTAGGTTATTTTTTCTGGTTGCTTTTCCAATTAGGAGTTTACTACTACTTTATTTTCTAAATCACTGATTTAATCCTCCTTATTTCATCTACTGTTAATTTCTCATAAGGTATACTTCATTTCAGTTATTGTAGTATTCATTTCTGACTGATTCTTTTTAAAGTTTTCTATCTCTATTTTTATGTTTTCTATCTCTTTGCTAAAGTTCTCACTAAGTTCTTGTACTTTTCCGCTCAGTTCATTGAGCATCTTTATAACAAGTGTTTTGAACTCTGCATCTGGTAAATTTCCTGTCTTTATTTTGTCAAGTTCTTTTTTTGGAGCTTTGTTCTCTTCTTGAATTTTGTTGTTTCCCCATTTTGGTTGCTTCCCTAATTTGTTTCTATGTATTGGATAGGGCTGGTATATCCTCCAGTCTTAATACAGTGGCTTAATGTAGCAGATGTTTGTTGGGGCCCAGTGGCACAGTCTTCCCTGGTCACCTGAGCTGGGTGCTCAGGGTATGTCCTATGTGTGGGTTGTGTGTGCCCTCATGTTGTAGTTGAGCTTTGCTGTTTGCATGTCAATGGGAGGGATCAAATCTCAGACTGACTGGTTGTGAGAACTGTCCAGTTCATAAGGTTGACCCTATGAAGTAAGATTTACTTTACTAGGACTCTTATGCCTTCCCAGTCTGCCCTTTGGGTATGTTGTCTTTGGATAAAGGCCTGGGTCACACTCCAGCTTGGTAACAAGTCAGCCACTGTGCATGTTGGCCCTGGGCCTCCTGACAGGGGCTCTCCTACAGGCCAAGTTTAGCCATAGCCTATGCCCTGGTTAAGGCCACTTGGCAAGAATCATCAAACCATTCACCAATGGCTACTACCCCTGCTGGACTTAGGGGTGCCTCAATAGGTTAAGCCACAAACCAAAGCCAGCTGCTTCTAGTCTGGGCTTGGGGCCGCTTAACAAGAGGTATGGTACACACTGAGGTCCAATGTTGCTTGTTTGGGTCTTGCAAAAACTTTGAGAGACTTTAGGAAAATTTACTGCATGAACCAAGGCAGGTCATTAATATGGAGGAAGTGGCTTGGGTAGGCATGCAAGCTGGGTAGGGTAGACCTTCAGGGAATCACCAGTCTGAGGAGACCAGTGTCAGTCAGGTTGATGGAGACTCAGATATGGCAGCCACCTGAGTCTGCACACTGAGAGGTGGCAGGGCTCAACAAAGGGACAATGGCTACTGCCAGCACTTTCGTCTGGGAAAAAGCTGCCCCTCCAGCTCTCACTCTGAAGCCAGACAACTCAGTTTCTGTATGTCCTGTATGTCCTTGGTGCCTTTGAGCTGCTTTTTCAGCACTGGAGCTAAGAGTGAGTGAATTTTTCACCCCTATATCTTACTCAGCTACAATTTCTCTTGGTTTTCACCAGAAGCTATGAGGACTTCTCTTCTCAGCACTGGAACCCTGCTCTGTGCAGCCCAGTGTGTGGCTGGATCCTTTGCTCTTTTGGGGGTTTTTTGTAGCCTAGATTTCCTTCTGATTCTCAACTGCTATGTGTTGTTGTGAGGCTAGCCTGTTCCACATTTCTGTCCCTCCTACCAATCTGTGTGTCCCCAGTTCTAGGACTTCTGTTCAGCTAGACTTCAGGTGATTCCCAGTGATTGCTGTTCTGTAGTTTAGTTGTAATTTGATGTGGTTAAAAGGGGAGGAGAGCACAATGTCACCTACTCTACCATCTTGACTAAAACTTTCTTAACAAACCTTTTTTTATATGTGATGTGGACTGTTTATGTCTTATATTTTGATTCAGATGGGATTATTTTTACCTCTAAACCAACCCAGGTGATATGACTAAGAACAGATTCTCATACTTTGGGGAGTTTGTTGTTTTCAACCATTCTTAGTACCAATTTTTACAATTCAGTCACAAGTATTGAGTTGAGTTACATAGAAGACATCATAGGCTACTAATACCTTACAGATAATGAGAAGGCTACCAGATTTACCAAATAATGAACAGTAATTTAGATTGGCAGTTTAGAATACAACATGATGCTCACCAATGTGTTATCTCATGGACCTGGAATAAGAAAGTTTTTGTTTATTTGTTTGTTTGTTTGCCATTTGATGGGATAGTGCAAAAAAAGATAATAGGCTATGTTAATACTTCTGCTTTAATAGTCTTATAGTCCTAAATATTTAATTTTTTTAATAACAGGAAATTATTGTGCTAAGGCATAATGAAGGACCCAAAAGATATTTAAGTTTGAATCTGCTTTTTAAAATTTGACAAAGGGGACTTTGCAAATATGACTAAAATAAGAACCTTGAGGTGAGAAGAGCATCCTGGGTTGTCCAGGTGAGCACAGTGCAAAGGGGGAAGCTCATCTGAATATAGATACGTGTTGTAGTTTGGGATTCAGGTTAATTGTAGTCATCAGAAATTCTCTCAGATGTTCTCATTCTGAGTCTAAGGTGTGTATGTGTATATATATTTTCCTTCAATCAATACCCTAACCTCAGATAAGAAGTCTATTCAGACATTAATTCAACTAACCTTTAACTTAATAATGGCATTTTCCAGGTTTTTGAAACTAGATGTTCTTGTTTCTAAATATTTTAACATCTTAAGCACCAATAGCAGAAACACTAGTCTTTGATTTCTTTGTGCCATTCATAGTGACATATGGTTCTCCAAACTGCTGTCTCTAATTCTATAACTGAATTGCATTTTAAGTACATAATTTCCTTAGTTCATGATTACAAAACAATGTTAAGATCAAAACATATTTGTTTAATTAAATTATTGCATAAAACTACATATATGAAGATATGTGACTTTATGAATATACCTAACATTTTATATTTGAAAAAAGTGCAATGAACATGACTTTATTTGTGGAGAATGGTGAGTTATTAGAAATTGTTAAAATACTGTTGTATTACATAATCTTTTTAATTTGTTTAATATATTCTAAAATGTTGCTAAGAATCACTACCAAGCTAATTAGGGTGTAGATTTCAGAACCAGTCAATGATATTTTTTGCTATATTTAGTGTCCTGTGACCTTCCTCATTTAAGTTGGTTTATTTAAATTATTAGTAGTGGATATCAGATTAACATACATATAAATTACTTCAGTATTCATAAATTTAATCAACCCCAATCTATTTATTTATATTTAATTTGAAAAAGTTACTCTTATTATTTCAGTACCTATGTCTATAATAATTGTTCATCTTTCACCAGCCCACTCCAGGCTGTCCACTGGGGAGCAAGAAATTTCTACACTGGACAATAGGAAAAAGATTTGACATTATTTTGGATTAGACATTTACATACACACAATGATACTGCTTAAGGAAGGTCAAAATGGCAGTCTAGGTAAATGTGGGGTTTGCCTCCTCTCATGATCACATTAAAATTACAACCACATTATAAAATAGTAAACTTTGAGAATCATCTGAAGACTAACTGAACATGTGACCTATAACTAAAGAAATAACATCAAGACCAGCAAGAAGGATGGAGATGCAAAATGGTCTACCTCAACTGTGTGCATGGTGGTTTAGCACTGAGAGGAATATTAAGGCTGAAAAGTTCCTCATGAAGAAGTGAGGGACCCCAGTTCCTCATTAGGCCTCATCAATCCAGGGTACCCGTGCCAGGAACAGGAGTTTGAATAAACCTGACTGTAAAAATTAGTGATCATTTGGGTGAAACAGAAGGAATGTGAAAACCCAGATGTTTCCTTAAAATGCCTGCGCACAGACTCACTCACCTATAGGCACACACTCTGGGTTCTGGCAAAGGGTCAACAGCTGGGGAGGTGTAAGAAACATACAGAAAAAGACTGATGTGTGTGGCCATGGGGCGAGGGCTGGAGTGACAGCTACCATTGGCCCTTTGTCAGATCCAGGACAGTCTGCAGGTGGGTGCCATCTTATCCTGTGTTGAGCCTGCCCCCAACACAAATTCTGAATCTGCATTGACTGGTGGATTGGCTTGCTCCATCTCATGGCTCCCTGTGACCCCATCCCACCCAGCTTATCAATTGCCCAAAGCAGATTCACTGCCTTGCAACTGTCTCCACCCTGAGAACTCAGCAGATGATGCATTGGACAGCAGTCAGCAGTCCTCGGTATGTGGCCTATGAGTGACACACACATCTCAGGAGACACATTTGATAGTGGGAAGCTAGGGCCAGCCTGAGTTGCAGTGTCTCTTGAACAAATTTCAGAGATCTGTGGCCTCAAGAAGGGTCGCAGCTGGCTTTGCTGCAATCTGAGACTTTCACAAGAGGACACAGGCTCAGCACTGACACAAAACCTGAATCTTCACTGGCTAAACAAAAACTGCTCACTTACCCCAGTGACTCCTTGGGCTCCACACCATCCAACTCGTGTTCCACCCAAAGGCTCCTCAACAGGCAGCTGGCAGGCAGCTTTAGGCCTTAGGGTTCCCTAAAATTTATATTAAGCTGTCCTAGGCCCACTACTGATAGCAACAGGCCTCAGGTCTCAGACACCATCCAACTCGTGTTCCACCCAAAGGCTCCTCAACAGGCAGCTGGCAGGCAGCTTTAGGCCTTAGGGTTCCCTAAAATTTATATTAAGCTGTCCTAGGCCCACTACTGATAGCAACAGGCCTCAGGTCTCAGTTTAGTCTCTTCCACTTGCCTCCAGATCCAGCACAGGAAGTGACAACATGTAAATTGCTTTGTAGCTCTTCCCAGGTAGCCTGATTTGTCAAAGGCAGTGGCTGACCTTGACCTACATGGAAGCCCCTCCCAAGGGGCCATAGGACAAACACAAAGGCTGGCATCAGACCACAACACATCACCACCTGACTAGTTTCACAAGTGACACACACAAAGAGTGGTTCCAACAGGTACATGAGCTTGCTGGGGAAAATCCCATTTTTTGGGACTATGCTCCACATAGCAGCTCATACCCTATGGGTGTGGCCAATCTTCACAGCCAATCCCACCCACTGATGTGCTAACAGTCATCAAGGCTTAGCTACAACAGGAGAACACACAACTCACACGAAAAATACTTAAAGGGAATTCCTTAAGAAGAATAAGGGATAAAACTATACATATGAATTTTTAAATGGCCATAAATAGGTACCTATTAATAATCACTTTAAAAGTAAATGTATTAAGTGCTGTATTAAAAAGACATAGGAAAGCTGAATGAATAAGAGAACAAGAACCAGACATACTGCCAATCAAATGACACACAGAGACTGAAAGTACAGGAACAGAAAAAGATATTTTATGCAAATAGAAATAAAAAATCAGAAGTAGCAATACTTTATCAGACAAAATAAACTTTAAAACAAAGTCTATAATAAGACAAAGGAGGACATTACATAATGATAAATGGATCAATAAAATAAGAGAACATAACCCTGCTAAACATATATGCATCCAACATAGGAGCACCTAAGTATATAAAGCAAATATTGACTGACATAAAGGGAGAGATTGACAGTCATAGTAAGGACTTTAATATTCCATTGTAGTAAGATCTTCCAGACACAAAATCAATAAGGAAACAGCAGCATTAAATAACACACTAGACTAGATGGATTTAATTAAATTTTTAGATCACAGCAGCCGAACCCCAAAGCAGCAGAATACACATTCTTCTTTAGCGTATATTAAATATTTACCAAGATAAACCACATGTTAGGCCATAAAACAAGTCTCAACAAATTTAATAAAGTTGAAGTCATATCAAGTGTCATCTCCAATCACAATGATATAAAACTAGAGATCAACTACTAGGAAAAAAATGCTAAATACTAAATAGTAAATGGGTTAACATCGAGTTCAAAGAAGAAATAAAAAATACCTAGTGACAAATAAATATGAAAACATGATGACTTAAAATCTATGGGACAGCAAAAACAGTCCTAAAAAGGAAGTTCATAGCAATACAGGCTTGCTTCAAGAAATAAGAAAGCTCTAGCAATCTAATCTTACACTTAAAAGAACTAGAAAACAAATAGCAAACAAAAACCAAAGTGAGTAGAAAAAAAGGAACTCATTAAGGTCAAAGGAAAGTAAATGAAATAAAGTCTAGAAAAATAATACAAAAGACTAATGGAACTAGGACCTGCTTTTCTGAAAAGATAAATACAATTGACAACCCTTTAACCATTTCATCAAGAAAAAAGCAATAGGACCTAAATAAAATCAGTAATGAAACAAAAGTGACAACAACTTCCACAGAAATACAGAGGGTTATAAGAAAATGCTATGACAATTATACATCAACAAATTGAACAATCTGGAAGAAATAGATACATTTCTAAAAACATACCTTCTTCCAAGACTGAACCAAGAAGAAACAGAAAATTTGAACCAAACAATTACCACAAAAAAATTGAATTGGTAATCAAAAAACTTCCAAGAAACAAAAGTCCTATATTGGATAGCTTCATTGGTGAATTTTACCAAACAATTAAACAAGAATTAATGGCTATTCTCAAACTATTTCAAAAAATTCAAAAAAGTTTCCCAAACTCATTTTACAAAGCCACCATTATCCATTTAGTTTGTATATATATATGTCTGTGTGTATGTGTGTGTATATATATATATATATATATATATATATATATATATATATATGTATGTGTATGTATATATATATATTTATCTTTCTCTCCATATATATATATATATGTGTGTGTGTGTGTGTGTGTGTGTGTGTGTGTGTGTGTGTGTGTGTGTGTGTTTTGGAGGTATCACATTACCCAATATCAAACTATACTACAAGTCTAAAGCAATCAAAACAGCATGGTACTTGCATAAAAACAGACACATAAGTCAATGGAACAGAATAGAGAGCCAAGAAATCAATTCATGTCTACATGGTCATTTAATCTATGATAATAAAAGAGGCAAGAATATACAATGGAGTAAAGACAATGTCTTCAATAAATGTGTTGGGAAACTGGACAGATACTAGCAAAAAAATAAAATAAAATGACAACCTTGTCATATGATATACAAAAATAAACTCAAAATTGATTAAAGACTTAAATATAAGACACAAAAACCATAAAATTTCTAGAAGAAAACATAGGCAGTAAACTCTCTGACGTTGCTCTTAGTAATTTTTTTTAATGATATCTCTCTTTAGGCAAGGGAATTAAAAAAAATAAACAAATGTGACTAATGTGAGCCAGACAGAGAAAGACAAATACCACATGATTTCACTTATATGTGGAATCTAAGGAACAAAATAAGTGAACAAACAGAATGAAAACAAACTCACAGATATAGAGAACAAACTGGTGATTGATTACTAGACAGGAGGAAGGTTGAGAACTAGGTGAAAAAAATGAAAGGATGAAGAAGTACAAATGAATAATTACAAAACAGTCACGGAGATGTAGAGTACAGCATAGGGAATATCGTCAATAATATTGTAATAACTGTGTATTGGAGCCAGATGAATACTAGACTAATTAGGAGATCACTTCATAAATTATGTAAATGTCTAACCACTATGCCATACACCTGAAACTAATATAAAAAAATAAAAATATCAAAATATTTTTATAGAAGTTATATCTTAAATGTATAGTTATAATCATTCCTTTTTACTTGCCATACTTTATTTTCATAGCATGTTGATGGATGAAATTTTGTTGCCCAGTTCCAAAATCCACTTTTATTCATCAGGCTTGGTATGTACCATTTACACAGAGACATGGTTGATGCACCCTTGAATGTATGTTTTCCCTTAGTCTTGCCCTTCAGTCCTGCAAACCTCTGTAATGGTGTGGACAGTGTCAGGTATTTGATGGTTTGGATAGTTTTACCACTGCATTCTATTCTTTCCACCTTCTCCCACCCTCAGCCAGCACAGGCCATCACTCTTAGGTTGTTTTCTTTTTCTTTTTCTTTTTCAGATAAAGAAGTTTCATCCACTTCTAATCAGGTAATAAAAAATGTTACGTATTTCTGATAAATCTCAAAATACAGATGACTTTATATAAGCATAGCTGTATGTCATTCTTGCAATTTCTGAATGCATCTATTAATGTCTTTTGTAATTTGAATATTTAAAAATATTTAAAATATTTGAATATTTAAAAATATTTAAAATATTTAAATATTTTTGGTAATTTTAATGCATAAATAAAAAATTAAAAACATTTTAACTTATTTAGATAGTTGGAAAGTTCTTGTCTCAATTCTACTAAAGTCTATTATTTTAATTTTTGAAACTATTATAACAAAAATAAATGAAATGAAGTCCAATAAATAAACACTTATAATCTGACCACCATAGAACATTAGTTGTTTTTAGCTATTTACATTCTTTCCAATCCTTATGTCCACAAATTAGCATTTATATTTACAAACATGGTGGATATTAACAAACATAAAAAATGTTTATTCCTTTTAATACTATGTCACAAGCATTTTGTTGATTTAGTTATTATGTGGTATCTTCATTTTTATTTTTTCTTTCCTGGTTTGTGTAATTGCAAATGTATTTAAACTCTAATTTTTATTAATTGTATTTTATCTTATAAATATTTATATTTATGTAACTTAATTTCTTAAGTTCTGATAGTTGCATATATTCTATTTCAGAATGTGTGACATAAAGCAAACAACTGTTTTCTTCTAGATATTCAGAGGGGTATTAGTGTCCTTTCCTCTTTCATTACATGAGGTGACATGAAATCAGAGTGAGTAGTAACTTAGAGCATAGTTCATGTTGCTAAAACAAGGTCTCTAAGATGTCAGGGTTGAAGATATGCTTTTGGGTACCTGAGGTGTAGGGTCACCATCAGAAAGAAAGAAAAGTAGTGTGGCCAAGTTTAAGTTTGATAGATGAGTCTGGATCCTTGATTTCTCTCTTCTTTGTGCTTGGCAGGAAAATGAGAGTGGCACTGGTTCTGAAGAAGTGTGCTACACTGTCATTAGTCACAGGTCCTATAGGAGGCCTTCCTTGAGCTCCAATGACAATGGTTATGAAAACATTGATTCTGCCACAAAGAGAGTGAAATCCTTTAAAGAAGGGTCAGAAACAGAATACGCCCTCCTCAGGATGACTTGCAGTGCTGGGCCTTCTTCCTGCACCTCCGATTATGATTATGAAGTTGTGCTTCCCCACTAGGACCCTCACACTCCATCATCTTCTTGGATGGTATAGAACAGGGCTCTCTCTCAGCAGTTCATAAAACATTCATCTCTGCCCAGAGTTTGGAAATGATATTCTTTTACTCTATTGTCTTGGGTTACTCTTAAACAGCATCTCTGTAGTTTGTGTGAAGCCATATAAATTGACATAGTGATATAAAGTATCCTTCACCTTTTTGTCTGTAAGACTGGAGAACATGGAGATGGTGGGGAAACCTTTCTAAAACAATATGCATCCACAAATGCATGACCTAAAATGTTCAGTTTCAACAATGCTCTCCAAATTTCAAATGCTAATATTCTTATTTCTAATTATATATTTTACTTTGAAGTGTAATCTACCCAATAACTGTTAAAATATAAGACCAGTGATGAAATTCTTTGCTAATCTGGTATTTACTTCAATGTCACATTCTCCATATTTTCGAGATTTTCCATACTTATGGTACCAGTTCAAGAGTCAATAGTTTTTGCTATTCACTTTCCTGAGAAAGGAAGTCAAGCATGCCATTAAAAAAATGAAGAAGAAGAAATACGTTAAAGGGCATTGTCTTTCTTTCCAATAGTAAATAGAAGGATTTTGTTCAAATATTAGTAAAAAATAAAAGTAAGCTATACCTACAGTTTTGTTTGTAACATACTAGATAATTTAACTTATAATTAGTTGCCTTTACTAAAGAAGAATGAATAACACCTGATTTTAAATTTTAGACAAATTGGTAAATAATCCATTCATTTTTTTTATTTCTAGGGAACTTTTAAATTATATTCCAACTTCCTAACAAGATCACGAAGGCTATAATTTACAAAACAACTATGAATTATTTTTCTATATAATGACATTTTAGTCATACACAAGCATCAGTCAATAGATGGACACCAGCTAACTTACTTGTTTTACAAAAGTTTTAACTCTCTACTCTTGACAAATATTTATGCTCCTTTGTGATGATTTCAATGTGTGGAAGAAGAACATAATAGAAACATTGCAATTCTGGAAAAGTCTCTCTGTCAGAAATATGCTAGTTTTGTAGAAATCAGCTAAATTTAGGAAATGACAAAATTATTTACTCTCTGTACACCCTTGTAATTATTTTTATTTTTAATAAATATATTTAAAATAAAATTAAATAATTTAAAATTGTGTAACCATCTGGAATTATAGGAGAAGGGGCAGGTGATTAATGGATAGTACTGTTTAATAAAAGAAATGCTGAAATTCAAAGATATAAATCTACCTGGTTTTAACCATAAGCCACTTCATCTTTCTGAGGCAGTTTTTCAGTATAGAAGAATTTTTAAAATGAAATATTTCATGCAGTTTTAAAAATTAATAAAATTTGTTGGAAAAGTTCTTTTTAATCTGTAAACTGTTTTCTAAAGGTGAACTTATATGTGTACATATAAATATTTCGATTTTTAAAATTATGTGTATTTTAATCAATTTTATTAAGTATAATTACAATACAACAATGATGTCAAAAACATGCCAGTGTGAGGGATCTCCTTTATTCCTCCCTTTGAAACCACAACAGGTTAAACAGATACAATCCAGTGGAAGATTCCCAGTCTAACACACAGCCCATCTGAGAGCTCTGCACATCAGAGCCATTTGAGGTGGATGAATGGGGTGAGCAATGGAGTTAAAAAGGGAGAGGAGTGGAGATAGGTGCTCAGGACACAGCCCAGAGCTCCCTGCAGGACTCATGGAGAAAGGAAGAATTAGGTTGCTGTGTACAGTCTCTATACCCTGAGCATTCTGGCCAGTGATCAGGATAGAGGCCAGGGTGAAGGTAGACTAGAGAGATGAGACTTCTAAGTTCTAGTAACTGACACTGCCAGGTAGAAAATGGAGTCACAAAGCCTGGCTGCCTCCCTGCACCCTCCCAGAAGTAGCAGCAGGCCCAGGAGAATCTGCAGCAGTGAGCATTCAGCTACAGAGCTGGAAGTCTGCAGCCTGGGAACTGAGCATACAGCTTCTGAGTGGCAGACACACCCTGAGGCTGGTCCCAGTGATGGGTGGAAATACAGAGGTAGGGAATCAGAAGCCTGGTCCTCACCATTATTGGGAGGAAAAGAACCACAGGTACAACTCTGGCTCTCTCAAGCCATCCCACACCCGCCTATCCAGGCTGATTCTGGCAAAGATATTTGGGTATCTTGGGTAGCACAATACTGCATCTGCTACTGGGGCAACTACGGGACATCAAGGGCTCTGAACTCCATCTCTTATCACATTCTCCCACAGGGGTGGAGCTCTGGGAACAAGGCTACTGGACCACAGAGAATACACACAAATTTCTAGGAAATAAAGGGCATTTTTAGCATCACAGTGGAGTTCCAGGAGGCCTGGACAGTGCCTGGACAGCCTAGACACTACTGTAAAACAAAAGAAAAAATTCTTATCAACCTGCTAAAGAGGCATTACTCTTCAAAACAATGTGATTTTTAAATAAGCAGAGAACATTCCCATAAATGTCTAGGTGGAGAATAATCTATCAAATACTATGAATAACCAAGCTAACAAGGCAGCTCAGAATGAAAATGAAAAATCTTCAGGAAATAAACTTAAAGATATAGAAATGTTATTTAAATGACATAGAATTCAAGATCACAGTCCTGAAAAAACTCAGTGAGATGCATGAAAACTCAGATAGATGGTTTAATGAAATCAGAAATACAATCAATAAACAAAAGTAATACTTTACCAAACAAATCAAAACTTTAAAAAAGTACCAAGTAGAACTCTGGAGCTGAACAACTCAATAAAGTAGATGAAGAATGAAATAGCAAGCTTAGAAAATACAGTTGACCAGGTGGAGACATAATTAGAGATATCAAAGGCAGAAATCTGAAAATGATACATATGGAAGAGAGTGGCTTGAGAGTGAAAATACAAAAGGGAAGCACTCCATGAGAAATATCTGACACCATTATAAAGCACAACACAAGAATAATAGCCATACCAGAAGGAGAAGAGAGGGAGAAGGGAACAGAGAGGCTAGTTAAACAAATAGTCCACAAAATTTTTCCACATCTATAGAAAGAACTGGATCCTCAAATCCAAGAAGCAAACAGACACCTAATTATCACAACTCAAAAAGGTCTTCTCCAAACACAGTATATTAAAACTGTCATAAATTAATGACAAAAAAGAATTCTCAAGACATCCAGGAAAAAGAATATGATAACCAATAAATAAAAATTCATTGGATTATCATCGAACTTTTAAACAAAAACTCTCCAAGCTAGGAGGGAGTGGAATCAAATATTCAAACTATTAAAAGGGAGAGACTACCAGCAAAAAATAATATATCCAGCAAAGTTCTTCTTCAGATATGAAAGAGAAATAAAGACCTTTTCAGACATATAGAAGTTGAGGAAATTTTCTACCATAAAGCTGCATTACAGGAAATACTAAAGGGAGTCATTCTACCGAAAACAAGAGGACAAAAAGATACAAAACTATGAGCAAGATGACAGACAGAAACAGAAAAATTGCAATCTGTGTTTAAAATAGAGTATTATAAACTTAAATATTACATATTGGTTAAAGGAGTTAAACACATTTTAAAATGAGAAGGAGACAATAGCTACTGCAACTCAGAGATGAACTCACAGCATAAATAGATATAATTTAGGCCAACAAAAGCAGTAAAGAGGATGGGATAAATGTTTGAATCCACAAAGGGAAGTGGAGATAAGGCACACACAGAAGAACAAGGTCTACCAGATATGCAAAACTTTTATTTACATCAACTTTATGGTAACTACACTAACAAAAAGAATCTGGAACTGGAGCACATAGCATAAAAAAAGATGGAACAAAGGAAAAATCACAGAACACCACCAAATTAAAATAATAGACTCATAAGGGCAAAGAAAAAATAGAGACACCAAGCTACCAGAAAACAAAATATAAAATAGCTATAGAAAAATCTTATATAACAATAATTAACTCTGAAAGTACACAGACTGAACTTATCAATAAAAAGACACAGAGTAGCAGATTGGATCAAAAAATAAAACCCAAATCTACGCTGCCTTCAAGAGACACATCTCAGCTGCAAGGACAAATATAAGCGCAAATGAAAAGGTGGAAAATAATACTCCAAATAGCATTCAGAGAAAGCAGGTATAGCCATACTTATATCAGAAGAAATAGACTTCAAGATAATAAAGGTAACAAGAGACAAAATGGACACTACATAATGATAAAAGGGACAATACAGCAAGAAGACATAACACTTATCAGTATATGTGTTCCCAATCAAAGAGTACCAAAATACATAAAGCAACTACTAATAGAACTAAAGGGAGAAAATGACAAACACAATTATAGTAGTGGACTTATATGCCCCACTGTCAGCTATGGATAGGTCATTCAAATAGAAGATCGGTAAGGAAATATCAATCTAAAATGACATATTAGACCAATTGGACATATTGACATTTACAGAGCCTTTAATCTCCAAAACAACAAATACACATTCTTCTCTAGTGCACATGGAAAATTCTCAAAGATGGACCATATGTTGGGACACAAAACTAGCCTCAATAAATTTAAGAAGACTGAAATTATATCAAGCATATTCTCTGACCACAATGCTTTGAAACTGGAGATCAAGTGCAAAAAAAAAAAAAAAAGTAGGAACCCTAACAAACATGTGGAGATTAAACAACATGCTACTAAAGAATGACTGGGTTATAAAAATAAAAGTAAAGACCAAGAGATACATAGAAATAAATGAGAATGGAAGTATAACATATCAAAATTTTTGAGATACAGTAAAGTGGTAATAAGAAGACAGTTCATATCATTACAGACTTATCTCAAGAAATAAGAATAATCTTAACAAACAACCTTACATCTTTAAAAAGCTAGAAAAAGAAGTAAAGCCCAAAGTCTGCAGAAGGAAAAGAAATGATAGAAATGAGAATAGAATTAAATAAAATTTAGAACAAAAAAAATCTTGAGATTATTATGCTAAGTGAAATAAGTCAGACAGAAAAAGTTGAAAACCATATGATTTCACTCATATGCTGGATATAAAATTGAAAGCAACAGACACATATGACAAATAGAGACTCATAGACACAGACAATAGTTTAGTGGTTACCAGAGGATAGAGGGTGAGAGGAGGTAGATAAGGATAAAGGGGGTCTAATATGTGAAGATGGAAGGAGAGTCACCTTTGCATGGAGAACACACAATGCAATATACAGATATATTGTAGAGTTGTACACTTGAAACCTATATTAATGAATGTCACTCCAATACATTTAATTTAAAAAGAATAAATTAATTCAACAAAGAGCTAGTTCTTTAAAAAGATCAATAAAATTGACCAACCTTTGTCCAGATTCATAAGATAAAAATAATCCATAAATGCACAAAATCAGAAATCAAAGAGAAATTACGACAGCACCAAAATACAGTCTCATACAAAAATACAGTGAAAGACTGAATGCCACAAAATTAAATAACTTAAAAGAAATGGACAAGTTCTGAAAAAATACAACCTTCTTAGTCTGAATCACAAGGACCTAGAAAATTTAAAAGGACCACTCAGTAGAAAGGAAATTGTAACAATCATCAAGAACCTACCAAAAAAGTAAAAGTCCAGGACCAGATGGCTTTACTAGTGAATTCTAACAAGCAGTCAAAGATGATTTAATACTTGTTTGCAAACTTTTCCAAACTGAAGATGAGGCAATATTTCCTCACTTTATGAGGCCAACATTATCCTGAAACCAAAATCTTCTAAAAATAACACACATGCTCACACACACACACACACACACACACACACACACACACACACACACCAAAAAAACTATAGATCAATATCTCTGATGAATGTAGATGCAAACATTTTAAACACAATACTACCAAGTTGCATACAATACACTAAAAAAATTACACTACAAAGTGACAATAATCAAAACAGCATTGTCGTGGCTAAACAACAAACACACAGACCAATGGAGCAAAATCGAGAGCCCAGAAATAAACCCTAGTATATATTGGCAAATAATTTTTGACAAAGGAGCCAAAAAAATACAATGGGAAAAAGAAACCTTCTTCAATAAATGGTGCTGGGAAAATTGGAAAGCCACATGTGAAAGACTGACACTAGACTGCTATCTGTCACCATAAACCAAATGTCTTTAAGATCTGAATGTAAAACCTGAATCAAAAATTGCATAGAAGAAAACATAGGAACTAAACTTACAGACTTTAGATATAGGGAGGATTTTATGAATTTGACCTCAAAGGCAAGGGAAGTAAAAGGAGGAGAAATGGGACTAGATCAAACTAAAAAGCTTCTGCGCAGCAAAAGGAAGCATCAGCAAGACAATGAGGCAATCAACTGAATGATAGAAGATATTTGCAAACAATGCTTCTAATAAGGGGCTAAAATCAAAGATACATTTTAAAAACTCATAAAACTCAACAACAACCACAATAACAACAAAACAATCCAATTAAAAAATGGACAGGGGATTTAAGTAGACATTTCTCCCAAGAAGACATACAAAAGGCCAACAGACATATAAAAAGATGCTCAATTTCACTAGCTATTAGGGAAATGCAAATCAAAACCACAATGAACTACCACCTCACACCTGTTCGAATGGCTATTATCAACAGAACAAGTAGTAACAAGTGTTGGAGGGGTTGTGGGAATGTAAATTGGTACAGCCACCAAGGAAAACAGTATGGAGGTTTCTCAAGAAATTAAATCCTTCTGAGGTATGTACAGCAAAAATTTGAGAATATCTAACTGTTAATATATGTGCACTCCAAAGATTATTGTAGTATTATTTATGATGGCCAAGACGTAGAAACAACTGAAGTATCTTTCAATAGATGACTGGATAAAGAAGATGTGGTACATATATACAATAGAATATTACTCAGCCATAAGAAAAAATGAAATACTGCCATCTGTGACGACATGGATCAATTTGGAGATTATTATGCTAAGTAAAATAAGTCTGACAGAAAAATTTAAGATTTTTATGATTTTGCTCATATATGGGATATAAAACTAAAAGTAACAAACAGGACAATTGAAGACTCATTGACATAGACAATGGATTAGTTGTTATCAGAGGGAAGGGGGAGGAAAATGATTTAGTACTAAAAGCATCTAATGTGGTCCAGGTGTGAAATCCAGAATCCAGACTTGGGTTCCAGCCCTAAGCTTATTGTGTATGTAACTCATTTTTACTGAAGGCAACATTCTAGAAGGAGAGAGAAATGGTGAAACTCAGCAAAGAGTTTTTTCTGCGGTAAACCTCACAGTGTAAGGATGAGACAGATGCTAATACATGTAAGTACAAATGGTGATTAAATTCAGGTTTCTATTTGGAATGTAATGAATAGATTTGAAATGAGAGTTTATAAGAACAGAACTTCACCAAGTCTAGGGATGCCCCAAAGCCTTAGAATCAGCACTTGAGCCAGAAAAGGCTATGGGACATAACCCTTAAATCACAGAGCCCTGATTTCCTTCTGTGCAAAGTTAGAGAATTTTCAAAGAGAAATCTAGGTTTCTCACCATCTAACAACACTTGCTCAGATACAGAAACCCAATGACTGTGCTGAGACTCATGTTAAGGTGGGATATAATAAGGTGTCTGCTGGCTAATTTTGCTATTAAAATTGTGTTTTTCTTCTATCTCCACCTTCCGAATCAGGCTAACTCAACAAACCAATTAAACATCCAGTGACATGAGGTAGACCTGATGAGTATGTGATCTTTTGATTTGAAAAGATCAAATAAAACATAGCCTGCTCAGATGAAAACTAGGTATGTAGATGGGTGCCTACTCCTTGCTATATGAATCCACAGAGATCTGTCAGTTCTTCACAGGAAGTTTCAGTCTCCTAGTGGTAAGAAAAGGGAGAACAGACTTAGAGTTTATCACAACATCTGCATTCCAAACTGATTATTGTTTTTGGTGAACAAATCTGAGTCAAGTGACTGCATGAAAGTAGTGAGTTGAAGTCAAATTGCATGGCAATTAGAAAAGTAATCAATGACTTAATATTTGAGCCAGCTCTTTTGAAGGATGGAGGGGCAAGGGCTTTTTTAGGCTTTTCTGTAAAAAAGCAAAATAAACTTGGATCTTGCTGTTCATTTTAACCACCTACACACACATATCAGAGGAGGGGGATAGCCTAACAATGTAGAAATGATATCTTCAATAATTTTATTAACAAATGGTGTCAAAGATTGTCAAGAAGGTAAAAGAATATGATATTGGAGTATTCTACTACAATTTGTTTGGATGTTTTTAAAGTCAGGGTTTAATGAAAAAAAAATTGTCAAGTTTCTGTAACTAATACAAAGGGCATATAATTTTTTTCTATAATCTGTTGTAATGTTAATCTTACCTTCAATTAAATGTAAATATTTATGGATTTTTTTATTCACTCTTATAATTAATTGCTCTACTTTTAAAGAATTTTGGTAACTATCTTCATGAGTAAAATTTGCTTACATTTGTCCTATTTGTACTTTTGTAGTAAAGTTTTGTAATGAGGCCATATGAGCCCATAGGAGAAGATGGGTCTGTTCTCCCTTTGTAAACCCAGCAAGAGTTTATGTAGATGTTTACATGGTTGTACAAATATCAGGGAAGAAAGTGGTATCATGTAAGCATGAGGGAAAGAAGTCTAATGTTTTCTCTATTCCCACCATGCACACAACTGCTATAGCTAGTGGTTAAAGACAGCATACATTTTGTAAGAGCAGGAACCTATAAGGCCACTTAGAATTAAAAAAAATAACCCTATTGATACTTAATCTAAATTTACTATAAAATATGTAAATATAATGAATTATATCCCTAGATAGAATAAGGTCAATTAGATGAAAACCTAAATAATCATAAGTGTGTATAACACAAAGCACATTCCTAATCATCGATTTCTCCTTAAATCACGATGCCCAGAGCCAGAAGGTTTGGGTAAACTGGGAGCATTTTTCTAAATTTTAATTTTCAATTAGTATTAACATACAATATAATTTTATATTAGTCTCAGGTTACAGCATAGTAATTATATCTTTATATAATTAATTTCTCTGATTAGTACTCGCTTCACACTACACTTTGTTATTACAAAATTATTGACTATATTCTTTATGGTGTACTTCACATCTTTTTGTATTTTATAACTACAAATTTGTACTTCTTAAGCCCTCCACCTTTTTCACTCATCCTCCCAATGCCTCTCTATCTAGCAATGATCAATTTATTCTCTGTATCTGAGTTTGTTTCTATTTTGTTTGTTTATTTATTTTGTTCTTTAAATTCCACTCATACGTGAAATCACATATATTTGTCTGTATCTGTCTGACTTATTTCACATAGTATAATACATTCCAGATCCATCCATGTTGTCACAAATGTTAAGATTTAATTTTTAAAAATATTACATTGTAATATGTACCACATCTTCTTTATCTGATTGTCTATTGATGGGCACTTAGGTTACTTCCATATCTTTCCTATTTTAAATACCATTGCAGTAAACAAAGGGGTCAATATCTTTTTGATTTATTATTCTGGTTTTCTTAAATACCAAGTAGTGAAAATTTTGAGTCATAGGTATTATTATTTTTAATTTTTTGAGCAACCTCCAAACTGTTTCCGTAGTGGCTACACCCATTTGCAATCCCACCAACAGTGCATGAGGGTTCTGTTTTCTCTGGATTCTCCCCAACACTTGCTGTTTTGTGATTTATTGGTGATAACCATCCAGATAGGTGTGAGATGATATCTCATTGTGGGTTTAATTTGCATTTCTTTGATGACTAGTGACATTGACTATCTTTTCATATGCCCATTGGCTATCTGTACCATTACATTGGAGAAATGCTTATTCTGGTTCATTGGTCATTTGTTATTGAATTGTTTGTGGGATTTTTTCTTTGTGTTAGTTGTAAGAGTTCTTTATAAAATTGGGATATTAACCCCCTATCAAATGTAACACTGGTTTTCTTTTCATTTTGTTGATGGGATATTTTTTGCTGTGCAAACCTTTTTAGTTTTACATAATCCCATTTGTTTTTTTTTTTCTCTGTTTCCCTTGCTCAAAGAGACATATCAAATATATATATATAAGGAACAGCAATGTCAGAGAGTTTACTGCTTGTGTTTTCTTCTAGGAGTTTATGGTTTCAGATCTTACTTTTAAGCCCTTTATCCATTTTGAGTTTATTTTTGTCTTTGATATAAAAGAATGATCCAGTTCTAGTTCTTTTCATGTATTTGCCCTGTTTTCCCGACACCATTTATTAAATTAACTGTCTTTACCTTTTTATATCTCCTTAATGCCTTTGTAATAGATTACATGATCATGTAGGTGTGGGTTTATTTCTAGCCTCCCTATTCTGTTTTCTTGATAAATATGTCTGCTTTTATGCCAGTACCATGCTGTTTTGATTACTGTAGCCTTATATTATAATTTGATGTCAGGTTGTGTAATACCCCCAGCTTTATACTTTTCAAAATTGCTATGGCTACTCAGGGTCTTTTATGATTCCCTATAAAATTTCAAATTATTTGTTCTAGAACTGTGAAAAATTCCATTGATATTTTGATAGGGATTGCATTGAATCTATAGATTGCTTTGAGTAGTATTGATATTTTAATGATGTTAATTTTTTCTACCCTTGAGTATGGCATATGCTTTTATTTATTTGTGTCTTTTTAAAATCTAGTTTTTAAATAGCTTATAATTTTACAAATACATGTCTTTTTTCTCCTTAATTAAAATTTTTCTAAATATTTTTGATAAAATTGTCAATGAGACTGTTTTTTAAATCTTTTTCTGATAGTTCATTATTGGTGTATTAAAAATGCAACCATTTCTGAATATTAATTTTGTATCCTGCTACTTTACTAAATTCATGTATCAGTTCTGGATTTGTTTTGTGTGTGTGTGTGTGTGTGTGTGTGTGTGTGTGTGTGTGTGAGTGTGTGTGTGTGTGTGAAATCTTTGAGATTCTCTACATATACTATCATCTCATCTGCAAATAATGACAATTTTACTTCTTTCTAATTTGGATGTCTTTATTTTTTTTTCATTTTTTTCTGATATTGAGGCTAAAACTTTTTTATTTGTTAAATGTATTTGGGGTGAACTCTTCTACTCTTATCTATCTCTCCTCTCCCCCTCTTTCCTCTGCTAACCACTAAACTATTGTCCATGTCCATGAGTCTCTGCTTGATGTCACGTTGGTTTGATACTTTCAGTTTTATACCCCATAATGAGTGAAATCATATGGTTCTCAACTATTTCTGTCTGACTTATTTCATTGAGCATGAGAATCAAAAGATCCATTCTTGTGTTGCAAATGGCAGTATTTTGTCTATTATTATGGCTGAGTAATATTCCATTGTATATATGTACCAAATTTTCTAATACTATGTTAAATAATAGTAGTAAAGGTAAACATCCTTTTCTTGTTCCTGATCCTAAGGAAAATGATTTTAGCCTTTCCCCATTAAGTATAATGTTAGCTGTGTATTTGTCATATATAATCTTTATTTTGTTGGATGTGTTTTCTTTTTTCCAATTTGCTAGAAGTTTTTATCACAAAAAGATGCTAGATTTTGTCAAATGATTTTTCTGCATCTATTTATATGATCGTATGGTTCTATCTTTCAATTTGTTAATGTGGTATATCACACTTATTGGCTTGTAGATATGGAACAAAACTTGCATTCTAGAAATAATTCCAACTTGATCATGGTGTTTAATAATTTTAACGCATCACTGAATTTGGTTTGCTAATATTTTGTTGCTGATTTTTGCATCTATGTTCATCAAGGGTATTGGCCTATAATTTCCTTCCTTCCTTCCTTCCTTCCTTCCTTCCTTCCTTCCTTCCTTCCTTCCTTTCTAGTAACATCTTTGTCTAATTTTGGAATCAGGGTAATGGTGGTCTTGTAAAATGAGCTTGGGAAGCTTTCCATTCTTGATTTTTGAAAATAGTTTGAGAAGAATAGATGTTAATTGTTCTCTGAATGTACGGCACAACTCATCAGTGAAGCCATCTGGTTCAGTACTTTCCTTTGTTGGAAATGTTTTGATTACTGCTTCAATTTTGTTAGTAGTAATTGGTCAATTCAGATTTTCAGTTTCTTCTTGACTCAGTTTTGGAAGATTGTGTATTTTTTAAAATTTATACCTTTTCCCCAAATTATCCAATTTGTTGGCATACATTGCTTGTAGTATTTTTTAATAATTTTTTATATTTCTGTGGAGTCAGTTGTCACTACTCTCTCATTTCTGATTTTATTTCAGTTCTCTATTTTTTCTTGATGGGTAGATAAGACCTAAAACAATAAATTGTATAAATGAAAATATATATACTAAACTCATGGACCTCAGATTTAGAAAAATGGAAGTTTGACTTTTGGTAGTAAACACACAATGCAATATGCATATGATGTATTATTGAATTGTACACTTAAAACCTACATGATTTTATTAACCAATATAGCTTTAAAAAAGTTAATTAACAATTTAAAAATTTTAATATATTTTACAAAGTTTATCAATATTGTTTATCCTTTCTAAGAATTAACTCTTGGATTCCTTGATTTTTATTCTTTTTTCTACTCACTTTTTTCTTGTTTTGCTTTTCTTGTTTTGTTTTTTGGGATGTGCGTGCGTGTGTGTGTGTGTGTGTGTGTGTGTGTGTGTGTGTGTGTGTGTGTGTATTTTAGTTTCTTTAAGGGTAAGGTTAGATTTTTTTATTTGAGATTTTTCTTGTTTATTGAGGTAAGCCAGTATTACTGTGAATTTCCCTCTTAGGAGTGCTTTAGCTCTGTTCCATAGATTTTGAGACACTGTATTTAATTTTCATTTGTATCAACATATCTTTTGATTTCTTCCTTGATCTCATTGACAACACATTTCTTGTTTAGTAGCTTATTATTTACCCTCTACATGTTTGTGTGTTTTTAAATTTTTTCTTGTAATTTATTCCTAGCTTCATAACATAGTGGTTGGAGAAAATTCTTGATATGAATTTAGTCTTCTTAAATTAATTGAGAATTGTTTTGATGCTTAATATGTGATCTCTTTTGGAAAATGTTTCATGTGTACTTGAGAAGAATGTATGTTCTGCTGCTATGTGGTGAACACTCTAAAAATATCAATTAAGTCCATCCAGTCTAGTGTCTCATTTAAGTTTGCTGTTTCTTTGTTGATTTTTTATTTGATATATCTGTCCATTGGTGTCACTGGGATGTTAAAATCTCCTACTATGAGTGTATTACTGTCAATCTCTACCTTTACATTGGCCAGTATTTGCTTTATATATTGAGGTGCTGCTATGTTGGGTGCATAAGTGTTTACTAGGACTATATTCTCTTGTTGGATTGAACCCTTTAGCATTATATAAAGTCTTTCTTTGTCTCTTATAGCCTTTATTTTATAATCATTTCATCTCATATAAGTTTTGCTACAACAGCTTTTTAAAAATTTTCATTTGCATGATATATTTTTTCATCTTTACTTTCAGTCTTTGTGTGTCTTTCAATTTGAAGTGGGTCTCTTGAAGACAGCATCTGTATGAGACTTGTTTTCTTATCCATTTAGTGACCTCATATCTTTTGATAGCTTTGCTGGATAGAGTAGTCTTGGTTGTAGGACCTTGCCTTTTTACCTCTGAATATTGCATGACAATCGCTTCTGGCCTGCAGAGTTTTTGTTGAGAAACTAGCAAACAGGTTTTGGGAGCTCCCTTGAAAGTAACTGTTTTTCTCTTGTTGCTTTTAAGATTCTCTCCTTGTCTCTAATCTTTGGCATTTTAATGATGATGTGTCTTCCTGTGGGCCTCTTGGGTTCATCTTGTTTAGAATTCTCTACATTTCCTCGGCTTGTATCTTTGCCGGACTATGCCTGTTTTTAGTCATTATTTCTTCAACTAGTTTCTCATTTCATCTCCCTCTTCTTTTTCTGGTACCCCTATGATGTGAACATTGGTACACTTGAGGTTGCTTTAGAGGACCCTTAAACTATCCTGAGTTATTTTTTATTTTTTCCTTTTTGCTGTTTTAATTGGATGTTAAGAATTGACTCAAGTAATCATGGATGAATATTTTTATGTTTATCATGGTTATTATAATATTGTTCTTTATAAAGACTTTAATAAGAAACTGTTTACTACTATGACAGGTTTTACAAGTCTCTTCTCTTTCTGTTGTCACCTGTCATGTGGAGAAGAAATGAGACAGAATCCACAGATTTCACCCTGTTGGGCTTCTTTCCAGGATTTAAACACCTCACATCATGATTTTAACCATTTTGATTTACATGCTGCCTTCACTGGCAACACTCTGCTAGTCCTGCTCAAATGGTCAGATTCACAACTCCACACCCCCATGTACTTCCTGCTTAGTCAACTGTCCTTAATGGATTTGACTTTGACTGTCGCATTATCCCCAAGATGGTGTCCAACTTCTTCTCTGGACAGCAGAGCATCTCATTCCTGGCTTGTGGGACTCAAATATTCCTCTCCCTGACTGTTGCCATTGCAGAATGCATCCTTACAACTGTTATGTGCTTTGATCGCTATATGGCCATCTGTAATCTTCTCTGGTACCCTGTCATTATCAGTCCTAGGGTTTGCTTGCAGATAATTGTTATGTCTTGGGTTGGAGGGGCACTTACTTCCATGGGCCATACTGCTTTCACATTGCATTTTCATATCTGCAGCCCCAGAGAGATCTCTCACTTTTTTCTGTGACGTCATAGCTGTCCTTAAGATTGTGTGTGAGGACATCTCAGGCTATGAGACGGCAGTAGTGGTGACAGGCATACTCATTTTGCTGGTGCCTTTATCTCTTATCTCTTCCTCCTATGTTCTCATCTTCCTTGTTGTCCTCCAGATGAACTCCTGAGAAGGCAGAAATAAGGCTCTGGCCACTTTCTCCTCTCACCTCTGTGTGGCAGGTCTCTATTTTGGTCCAGGTATATGCATCTATATGAGCACTGGCTCTGCCAAGACTCCAAAGTTGAATCAGGATCTTTTTCTGTTTGGAATTATTCTCTCCCCTCTCCTGAACCCTCTTGCCTACAGTATCAGAAACAAGTAAGTTATAGGTGCACTAAAAAAGTTGACAAGGAGGTATCAGTCCTCCAGAAAGAGAACCAAAATCCCACTATCAGCGTCAAGCAATTTAGAAATGTACCAGCAAAGGGGCATTTCATCAGTTAAAAAATAACCTCTGACAGGATTGATGTCAGAAACATGGCAGAGTTAGAGACATCCCCGGATTTTTTTCCTTGAAACAATAAGCTGAACATCTAAAACTTAATGAAAACACCCAAACTGCACTCTACCACATCTGTGTGTGGGATCTGTGCATAAGAGCTACCACAAATAAGAATCCCGGGAGTCCAGTGATGGACTGGGAGAAACAAAGAAGCTGCCTTTTGCAGCTGGAGCTTCCTGCAGAAAGAGGAAGAAGGGTGAAGGTGCAGCAGTTTCCCTGAACAGCCCTGCCTGACAGAGCTGTGACCTCCACGTGGCCTGAGGCAGTTCCCAGGGTTCAGGGCAGAAAGCTGACAAATGGGCATTGCAGAGAATGGAGGATGGACGAGAAAACATTGATTACTAAAAGCTGTGGTTACAAAATGCAAGGCTGAGCCTCAGCCCCCATACCCCAACCCAAAGGACCCCTCTTCCCATATCCTCTAAATTCAAACACCACGGAGCCCCAGGGGAATCTGTGCAAACACTGCAGAAACTGTTGCCAACACTGACAGAAACTGAAACTGAGTGTTGTAAGTGTGATTGAATATTTATAAGGAAAAAAAAAAAGCATTATTAAGACTTTATAGAAGCAGGAATCCAAGAGGATTAGACGCCACCTACTGGAAACCAAAAGAAAAACACATTCTTTGTAACGTTAAAGAGAGACCTTTATATGATAAATTTTCTGGAAATAAAGCAGAATATAATTCCATTAACACTCAAGTGGAGAAAGAGTCTATTAAATAACATGAACAACCAGTGTGACAAGGCAGCTCAGAAAGAGACAAATCTCCAGAAAATAAGCTTATAGACATAGAAATATGTGACTTAAATGACAGAGAATTCAGGATGGTACTCTGAAAAAACTCAGTGAGATCTAAAACAACTCAAATCAACAATTTCAGGAATTGAAAAACAACTAGATGAGCAAAATGAGTTCTTTAGCAAGAAGATTTAAACCCTCAAAAAGAACCAAAAAAAAAAAAAACTTCTGGAGATAAAGAATGTATTGCAAGAGATAAAAAATGAAATAGCAGCTTGGGAAATAGAGTCAACCAAATGGAGAAAATATCAATGATATCAAAGACAGAAATCTAGAAATAAATCAGAAGAAGAGAGGAACTGAAGAATAAAAAATAATGAAAGAGAAATACAAGAACTAGCGGATACCATCAGGAGAGAAAACAAGAATAATGAGCATTACCGAAAGTGAGGAAAAGAGCAGGGATTAGAAAGTATTTTAGACAAATAGTTGATGAGAATTTCCCAAATCTAAGGAATAAACTGGAGCTTGGAATTCGAGAAGTCAACAGAACACCCAATTATCTCAACCCAAAAAGGCCTTCTCCAAGACAGATTGTATTCAAATTATCATAAATTAATGACAAAGAAAGAATTCTCAGGGAAGCCGGGGAAAAGAAGATGGTACCTATAAAGGAAAACCATTAGATTATTGTCGGACTTCTCAGCACAAACCTTACAAGCAAGAAAGAAATAGTATCAAATATTAACACTATTAAATGAAAGCAACTACCAGCCAAGAATAAGCTGTCTTATAGATTTGAAGGTGAAATAAAAACTTTTCCAGATACACAAAAATTGAGAAAATTCTACACTACAAGGTAGTGTACAGGAAATAGTGAAAGAAGTCAGCTCACCTTAAACGAAATGACCAAAAAAAAAAAAAAACATAATTAGGAGTAAGGCGACTAGCTGGTGTATAGAAGCAGAGGAGTGCAACCCTTACAAAGAACAGGACATTAAAAGCTTAAACAATAAGAGATTTGCTAAAGCAAGATAGTAATGAATGTTCAACATACATAGGGACAAACTGAGACAACAATGACAATAAAGGGAAGGATTCAAATATCTAAATGAGCAAAGGAGAATGGAGATAAACACACGTAGAAGAAAATAGATGACTGTATATATATAACTATCCTTTACATATTCATAATAGTAAACACATGCCATTCAGAACTGAAGGACATAACATTAAACAAAACAGACTAGAGGGAAATCCCACAAACTCAACTAAAATGAAAAAAAAATCACTCAAGGACAAGGAAGCAATGGAAATACTAAGCTACTGGAAAGCAGAAGATAAAATGGCTATAAAAAGACTTCATATTTCAATAATCACCGTAAATGTAAATGAATTGAATTCACCAATAAAAAGGCACAGAGTTGCAAAATAAATCAAAAAACAAAACCCAACCATATGCTGCCCCCAGGAGATACATCTCAGCTCCAAAGGCAAATATAAACATTAAAGTGAAAGGGTGGAAAATGACATTTCAAGGAAATGGCATTCAAAGAAAAGCTGGAGTAGCCATACTAATATTAGATGAAATAGACTTCAATAAAAAAGGTAAAGAAAAATACTGAAGTACACTTCATAATGATAAAGGGAATCATGAACTAAGACATAACATTTATTAATATTTATGCTCCCAATCAGGGAGTCCCAAAATATGTTAAGCAATTACTAACAGAACTAAAGAGAGGAACAGCCCAAAACACTATCACAGTGGTGGACCTAAATACCCCACTGTTAGATATGGACATATCATCCAAATAGAAAATCAATAAGTAAATAACTTTCTTAAGTGACACATCAGACCAACTGGACATAATTGGCATTTACAGAGCCTATTATACCAAAATAGCTGCTTCTACATACTTCTTTAGTGCACAAGGAACATTCTCAAGTATTGACCATGTACTGGGGCACAGAGATAGTTTCAGCAAATATAAGAGGGTTGAAATCAGACCATCCATAATCTCTGATAATAATGCTTTGAAGCTAGAGATCAACTGCAAACCACATGAAGATTAAACAACATACTGCTGAAGAATAACTGGGTCAGAGAAAATCAAAAGAGAGATCAAGAGATACATAGAAATGAATAATAATGATAATACAACATATCAAAACTTTTGGGAAATGGGAAAAGTGATCATAAGAGGAAAGTTCATATCATTACAGGCCTATCTCCAAAAACAAGAACGAGCCCAAATAAACAACCTAATGCTTCATCTTAAAAAACTAGAAAAGGAAGAACAGATGAAGCCTAAAGTCAGGAGAAGGAAAGAAATCATCAAAATTAGAGCAGAAATAAATGAAATTGAAAACAAAAAACAATAGAAAAAATAAATACAAAGAGCTGGTTCTTTGAGAAGGTTAATAAAATTGACAAACCCCTGGCTAGACTCACTAAAAAAACAGAAAGGACACAAATTTAAAAAATCAGGGATCAAAGAGGTGAAATTGTGACTGAAATCTCAGAAATACAAAGGATCATGCAAGAATACTATGAAAAAGTTTATAATAATAAAGTTTTAATAATCAAGAAAAAATGGACCAGTACTTAGAAAAATACACTCTTCCTAAATTAAGAAAATCTGGAAACTCTAAGCAGACCAATAAGCAGTATGGAAATGAAACAATCATCAAAAACCTACCAAAAAGTCCAAGTCCAGGACCAGATGGCTTCACCAGTGAATTCTACCAAATATTCAAAGATTTAATACCTATTCTCCTCAAACTCTTTTAAAAAATCGAAGAGGGGGCAATACTTCCCAACTCATTTTATGAGACCAGTAATACTCTGATACCAAAACCTGGTATCACACACACACAAAATTACATACCAATATCTCTCATGAACACAGATGCAAAAATCCTAAATAAGATACTAGTAAACTGAATATAGCAACATATTTAGAAGATTATGCACCGCGATCAAGTGGGCTTCATACCAGGGGCACAGGGATGGTTCATCATATGCAAATCAATTAATGTAATATACCACATAAACAAATTAAAAAATAAGAATCATATGATCATATCAATAGATGCAGAAAAAGCCTTCAACACAATATAGCATCCATTTATGATCAAAACACTTAACAAAATTGGTTTAGAAGGAAAGTACCTTAACATAATAAAGGACATATATGTCAAACCTTGAGCCAACATTATACTTAATGGTGAAAAACTAAAAACCTTCCTTCTAAGATCAGGAATAAGGCAAGGCTGTCCACTATCACCACTGTTATTCAATATAACATTAGAGATCCTAGCGAGTTCAATCAGGCAAAAGAAAGATATAAAAGGCATTCAAATAGAAAACAAAGAAGTCAAACTGTCACTGTGGAAGATATGGTTCTCTATAAAGAAAACTCTGAACACTCCACAAGAACCACACTATAAACAATAAGCAAATACAGTAAAGTTTTTAGATACAAATCAATGTTCAAAAACCCATAGCATTCCTATACTCTAACAGTGAAGTGTCAGAAAAAGAAGTGGAAAAAGTAATTTCTTTTGCAATTGCGACAAAAAGAATAAAATATCTAGGAATAAATCTAATGAAGCATGTGAAGGACCTATATAATGAAAACTATAAGACCATATTAAAAGAAATTGAAGAAGATACAAAGAAATAGAAATGTATTTTATGTTCTAGGATTGGAAGAATCAATATAGTTAAAATGACCTTATTACCTAAAGTATTATACAATTTAATGCAATCCCCTTCCAAATTCCATTGGAAATTTTTAAAGAAATAGAACGAAAAAAAATCATCAGATTCATATGGAAACACAAAAGACATGAATTGCCAAAGCCATCCTGAGAAAAAGTATGAGGCTGGAATTATCACTCTGCCTGACTTCAAACTCTACTACAAAGTGACAGTAATCAAAATGGCATGGTATTGGTAGAAAAACAGACACAGACCAATGGAACACAATTGAGAATCCAGAAGTAAACCTATGTTTATATGGGCAAATAATTTTTGACAAAGGAGCCAAGAACTTAAATTGGAGAAAAGAAAGTCTCTTCAATAAATGGTGCTGGGAAAACCTACCAAAAAATGAAACTAGATGTGGTCTATCACCACACAACAAAATTAACTCAAAATGGATTAAAGACCTGAATATAAGACCTGAAACAATAAATTTCATAGAAAAGTACATAGAAACTAAACTCAAGGACCTTGGACTTAAAGGATTTTATGAACTTTATAGGTCTCAAAGGCAAGGGAAGTAAAAGCTAACATAAATGAATGGGATTATATTAAACTAAAAAGCTTCCGTTCAGCAAAAGAAACCATCAGCAAAGTAAAGAGACAACTATTGAATGGGAGAAGATATTTGTAGCAATACCTTTGATAAAGGCCTAATATTCAAAATATACAATAAACCTATATGACTCAATAATGACAACAACAACAAAGATCTAATTAAATAATGGGCAGAAGACCTGAACAGACACATCTCCCAAGAAAACATACAAATAAATGGCCAACAAACATATGAAAGGATGCTCACCATAGTTAGCTATTAGAAAAATGCAAATCAAAACCACAATGAGATACCATCTCACACCTGTTGGAATAGCTGTTATCAACAGGACAAATAATAACAAGTGTTGGAGAGGAAGTGGAGAAAAAGGAACCCTCATATACTGTTGGTGGGACTGCAAATTGGTACAGGAACTATGGAACAGTATAGCAGTTTCTCAAAAAACTAAGAATTGATCTACCATATGATCCAGCAATCCCTCTACTGGGTATTTACCCCAAGGATTTGAAAATTCATATCCAAAAAATATGTACAAACCGATGTTCATAGCAGCATTATTCATGGTGGTCAGGACATGGATGCAACTAGTGTTCATAGAAGATTAGATAAAGAAGCTATGATACATATATACAATGGAATGTCGACCATAAGAAAAGAAGAAATACAGCCATTTGTGACAACATGGATGGACCTCAAGATAATCATGCTCAGTGAAATAAACTGGGCAGAAAAAGTTGAAAATCACATGATATCTATTACATGTGGAATATAAACCTAAAAACAACAAATGAACAGGACAAACAGAGACTCATGAACATGAACAATGCACCAGTTACTAGAGGGTCTGAGGCAGGGGTGGAGGGTAGAGGTAGATGGGGTAAAGGTGGTCAAATATAGGGGAGTAGGTGGAAGGTGAAATGAGTAAAGGGAATCAAATACATAGTAGCTGAAGGAAACTGGATTCTGGGTGGTAATCACACAATAGAATATGTAGATGTCAAATTATAATGTACACCTGAAAATTACATAATTGTATTAACCATGTACCCCAAAATCTTAATAAAAAAGGGAAAAAAAGAAAGAAAAAGAAAAATCAGCAGACATTCTTATTAGGGTACGCTTGTAAGTAACTAGTTGCCTTTCTCGTGTTGCTTTTAAGATTCTCTCTTTGACTATGACTTTTGAATTTTAATTATGATGCATGGTATGATGTGGGTCTGTTTGAATTCCTCTTGTTTGGAACTCTTTGTGCTCCCTGTCTAATTCCTTTGACAAGTTAGGGAAGTTTTCTGTCATTATTTCTTTAAATAGATTCTCAATTTCTTGTTCTCTCTCTTCTCTTCTGGGCACCCCTATGATGCAGATATTTTTATGCTTCATCTTGTCCCAGAGTCTCTTAAAATATCTTCATTTTTTAAAATTCCTTTTTTGTTGTTGTTTTTCTGATGAGGTGTATTCTGCTACCTTGTCTTTCATTTTGCTGAGTCAATCTTCTGCTTCCTCCAATCTGCTGTTGAATCCTTCCAGTGTATTCTTCATTTCTGTTATTGTATTCTTTATTTATGTCTGGTTCTTTATTATTATTATTTCTATGTTCTTTTTTATACTTACTATCTCTTGTTGATGTTTTCATTGTGCTCATTTATTCTCCCCATAAGTTCAGTGAGCATCTTTAGAACCATTATTTTGAACTCTGTCTTTAGTAGGTTGTTTGCCTCCAGCTCATTTTCTGGAGTTTTCTCCTATCATTTCACTTGTGTCATGTTTCTTTGTTTCATCATTTTATTAGCCTCTCTGTGTTCTATGTGTTAGGAATATTTATTTTGTCTCTCAGCCATGAGAGACAGATGGCCTTATGTGGAAGGTGTTCTGTGTGTGGCCCAGTGGTACACTCTCCCTGATCCCCTATGCCAGGAGGCTCTGGATGTGATTTTTGTGTGGGTTGTGTATTATCTTCTGCTGTCACCAAGCTTTTATTGTTGTTAGTACATCAGAGGATGAGATTAACACTCAGGCCAACTAACTATGGGAACTGGCTGCACCCACAGGGTATGAGTTGCTAAATCTCCAATGAGTGAGATTTGCCTTAGCAGTCTTGTATACTTGTTGCAACCATCCTTTGTGTATACCGCTAATGGGGCTAGTCAGCAGTTGCTCTGTTATGTTCTGATGCCAGCCTCCAGATGTGCTGGTTTTGTGGCCCGTTGGTAGTGGCTCCCCCATAGGCCAAAGTCAGCCACTGCTTTTGTTTGCTCAAGAAACCCCGGTGAGAACTACAAAGCGATCTGCATAGATGTTGCCTATGCTGGGTTTATAGTAAGTGGAAGAGACAATAATTTGTAGGCAGCAGTTGGTAATCCCCCATCCCTGACCTATGGCAGTTTAGCAGAGGGACAAGTGCTCCTCCAGGCCTGACACTGCTTTTTGGTTGCCTATTAAGTCTCAGAAACAGGAAGATTCTCTGGGTAATGTTGTTGGGTGGCTCAGGGACTCCGGGTGTCTCCTCGGTCTATTGAGTTAATTTCTCCTGCCACTGAAGTGTTAGTTTACATACCAGTGCTGTCTCTGTGACTCCCTGTACAAGTTTCCAATTGTAGCAAGGTTAGCTGCTGCCCACCTAATGCTCCACCCCAGGGCAGGGGCAGCTGCCCATCAACATGTGGCAGACACCTTGTGTATTAGATGAAGCAGTAGTTCAGGGAGTCAAAGGCCATCATGCCAATACAGACCCCTGTGATTCCCTCAAGAGATATTTCAGCTCGTACCACAGCAGTGGTCAGTCCACAACTGTTTTCCTTGAAATGTGCTCACTGCACTAGCCAATGTCTGTTGCCTGCATAGGCTGTGCAAACCCAGAGCCAAGCAAGGTATGGACAGCTGCCTGTCAATGGGCTGCAGGCACTTTTTGGCTTGGATGAATCGGGATCTCAGGGAGACAAGGATCATCAGGCCAATATATCCTCAGTTTTGCTGCAAATTCTATGCCTGGGAGTTCCCGCTGTAGCAACAGATCACAGTAAGACCAGCTGCCATCTAGGGCAGTCTCATAAACCCCTGCGCTTCCTGGATGCTTATTGCAAATCTTGTAGGCAGCAGTCTGCCTGCCACTGATTTCTGTTCAGTGCCCGCCCTGTGCTAAACAAAGTTTGTTGCTGGTATGGATTGGAAGATTGTGGGGGTGGGCAGAGGGGGCAGTTCACTGTCAATGGGCTGCCTGGGGCAATTTGTGGAGTCTCAGGGAGACAGTGGCAGTCAGATCAATATAGCCTCAGTCTTACTGCAACTTTGATAACTTTGCAAATTCCCGCAAAAGTCCCAGATCACAGCAAGACCAGTTACTATCTGGGACTGGCCCACAGATCTCTGAGATCCACCCAAGTTTGTGTTGGCAGCAATGATCTGCCTGATCTGTCTCTATAATGTGCACTAACAGCTCTGGCTGCCAGCTGCAAATGCTTGGTCCTGAATTGGTGCAGGGCATGGCTGCCATCCAACAACAAAAGTCCTGGGCAATCTGCAAGTTTGGTGGGGCATGCTGATCTCCTCAGGCCAGGGCTTCCTAATGGCCCAATGGGAGGAGTCTGCACAATCAAGCTGGCAAGGTATGTAAATTGCCTGGTAGCGGGGTTGGACTAAGGCATAATGGTGGCTGAACTTCCAGCCCTCTTTTTGATGCTAGGTAATGCAGACTTTCTTGGTATCAATTTTATGCCAGACTCTGACCCACCTCTGGTGTCTCAGGTAAGTGCACGCAAGTGAGAGAACCTGTGTGTGGGTCCTTCAAAGGGGCATCTAGTGTTTCATTCTCTTTCCATCTCTTCCAGACAGCCAATATCCCCTCTGATTTTTACAGTCAGAATTTTTGCAATCTCCTTTTCCCTGGGCTGGGACCCTGGCTGGGGAACTCCCAAATGAGACCATGATTTCCCTCTCCTTCAGGAAAGCTTCTACAGCCTCTCTCTCCCTCCCAGTGATCCTTACCACCTGTGGCTGCGGGTCCAGCCCAATTTGTTATCTTGCTCCTCCCACTGGCTACAATGTGGCCCCTTTACATCATCAGACATACATGTTACAATCAGCTGGACTTCATGTGACTCTCAACATTGATTATTTTATGATTTGGTTGTAATTTCAATGCAGACCTGGGAGGAGGCGACTCCTGCTTTTACCTTGTCAAACATCTTCTTCTCTTCTCCCCTATCATTTTTTACTCACTATCCTTTGTTTGTTTGTTTGTTATGTGTCTTGATTCTGCATTTTTTTGTTTTGTGGTTACCATTAAGTTTACAGCAAAAAAACTTCCTGGTTCCTGGTTTGGGGACTCTTTGAGCTTCCTGGAGTTTTATGTCTATTTTCCTCACCAGATTAGGGAAGGTTTTTATCATTATGTCTTCAAATAGCTCTTCAACATCTTATTTCCCTTCAGGTACCCCTATGACATGGATATTTTTACATTTAATAGTGTCCCATGGACTCTATAAATTATTATTATAGCCTTGGTTTCTTTTTCCCTGCCATCTTGATTGAGATCCTTAGCTTCTCCATCCTCTCTATCAGTGATTTGATCCTCTTCTTTATCTACTCCGTTTATTCTACCTAATATACTCTTCATCTCAGATAATGTGTTCTTTATTTCTGACTGGTTCCCTTTTATAATTTCCATTTTTATTGTTATGTTTTTATCTCTTTGTTAAAATTTTCACTGAGTTTATTTATTCCACCCCTAAGTTCATGGAGCATCTTTATAATCAGTGTTTTTTTGCTGCCTTATTTATTTATTATTTATTTTTAAATTTAATTTATTTTTTATGGTGACATTGGTTAATGAAATCCAATATTTCACCTGTACACTTTAATAGTATACACACACACACACACACACACACACACATTGTGTGTTCACCTCCCATAGTTAGATTTCTTGACCCCGCTTTACCCTGTATACCTCCCTCCTACACCCACCCCCTATCCTCTGGTGACTACTAGTTTATAGTCCATGTCCATGAGTCTCTGTTTGTTTGTCCTGTTCATTTGTTGCTTTTAGGTTTATATCCCACATGTAAGTGATATCATGTGATTTTCAACTTGTTCTGTCTGGCTTATTTTGCTTAGCATGATTATCTTGAGATCCATCCATGTTGTCACAAATTGCAGTATTTCATCTCTTCTTATGGCAGAGTACTATTCCATTGTATATGTATCACAGCTTCTTTAGCCACTCATCTATCATAGAACATTTTGGTTGCTTCTATGTCCTGCGCACTGTGAATAATGTTGCTATGAACAGTGTTGTGTAAATATCTTTTTCGATATGAGTTTTCAAGTCTTTGGAGTAAATACTCAGTAGAGGGATTGCTGGATCATATGATTAATCAATTCTTAGTTTTTTGAGGAACCTCCATACTGTTTTCCATAGTGACTGTGCCAATTTGCAGTCCTACCAGCAGTGTAAGAGGGTTCCATTTTCTCTGAATCCTCTTCAACATTTGTTATTACTTGTCCTGTTGATTATAGCTATTCTAACAGGTGTGAGATAGTATTTCATTGTGGTTTTGATTTGCATTTCCCTAATAGCTAGAGATGTTGAGCATCTTTCCATATGTTTGTTGGTCATTTGTATGTCCTCTAGGGAGAAGAGTCTGCAGGTCGTCTGCCCATTTTTTTATTGGATTGTTTGTTTTGTTGTTGTTGTTGTTGATCTTGAGTCACATGTGTTCTTTATATATTTTTGATATTAGGCCCTTATCAGAGGCATTGTTTCCAAATATATTATATTTTTCCATTCAGATGGTTGTATCTTTACATTGTTGTTGCATTTTTTTCCTGAGCAGAAAATTTTTTAGTTTGTAGTCCCATCTATTTACTTTAGCTTTTACTTCCCTTGCTTCGAGGTCAAATTCACAAAATCTTCTTTAAGTCCAGGTCCTTGAGTTTAATTCCTATGTTTTCTTCTATGCATTTTATTGTTTCAGGTATTTTATTCAGGTCCTTAATCCATTTTGAGTTAATTTTGGTGTGTGGTGATAGACAACAGTATAGTTTCATTCTTTTGCAGTTTGCCTTCCAGTTTTCCCAGCAACATTTATTGAAGAGGCTTTCCTTTCTCCAATGTAAGTTTTTGTTTTTTTTTTGTGAATAATTATTTGCCCATATAAATATGGTTTTACTTCTGGATTATCAATTCTGTTCCACTGGTCTGTGTGTCTGTTTTGCTACCAATACCATGCTGTTTTGATTATTGTCACTTTGCAGTGTAATTTGAAGTCAGGCAGAGTGGTGCCTTCAGCCTTGTTCCTTTTTCTCAGGATGGCTTTGGCAATTCGGAGTTTTTTGTACTTCCACACAAATCTGATGATTTTTTGTTCTATTTCTTTAAAAAATTCCCATGAAATTTGATGGAGATTGCATTAAATCTGTTTAATGCTTAGGTAATATGGTCATTTTAACTATGTTGATTCTTTCAACCCAAGAACACAGAATATCTTTTTATTTCCTTGTATCTTCTTCTATTTCTTTTAATAGGGTATTATAGTTTTCATTATATAGGTCCTTCACATGTTTCATTAAGTTTACTCCTAGGCATTTTATTTTTTTTGTTGCAATTGCAAAAGGAATGATTTCCTCCCCTTCTTTTTCTGACACTTCATTGTTAGAGTATTCGAATGCTATGGATTTTTGAATGTTGATTTTGTATCCAGAAACTTTACTGTATATGCTTTTTGTTTCTAGTAGTGTTCTTGTGGAGTCTCTAGGATTTTCTATATAGAGAATCATGTCATCCACAAATAGTGACAGTTTGACTTCTTTGTTTCGTATTTGGATGCCTTTTTATGTCTTTCTCTTGTCTGATTGCACTCACTAAGCCTCCCAATGTTATATTGACTAACAGTAGAGATAGTGAACAGCCCTACCTTGTTCCTGATCTTAGAGGTGTTGTGGCCAATATTGAATAGACCAAACCAAGTATGCTCTCAAAGACTGTTTATTAGCCGGTGGCTGTCCTTGCTAGGAGCAGCCCCGAATAAGAATCATGTCCAGCTTATATACAATTGATTGTTTCTCATGACAGGCAAGTGAGCAGGGCAACACAAGCTAAAATTGGCATTAGCATATAAACTCATTGTTACATTGTTACAAATTTCATGATTAATAGGAGGCAGTAAGGGTTCCCGGAACTAGGCATTTTTGTTTTAGTTAAATATTACTAAGGTATAGACTTTCTTTGTCTAATTTTCAGGTTTTTTTAATTAACTCTTTCCTTATCACATTACAGCAGGCTATCACAGAGGGGAGGCTTTTAGTTTTTCACCGTTAAATATAATGTAACCAGTGTTCAGAACTCTGCATTTGATGGATTGCTTGACTTCATTATTTCTGGATCTCTGTTCTGTTCTCTCATATAGTTTTCCGCTTCTTTGTCTTCTCATTGTGGCTGCCTTTCTGTGTCTGTGTCTATGTATTGAGTTCCTAACTCTCCTGGTTTTACTAGTGTGGCTTTGTGCAGTAGTTTGCATGAAGGAACACCCCACAGAGGAAATTGAACACTCTGACAATGCGTTAGAGGAAGAAGAACTTTTTGCCAGCAGAGTATGAGCTTCCTTTAGTTAGATTTATTACATTATATACACTTGCAGAATCCATACAAGGGGCGCGTGATTCCTTTGTCTGAGGTTTCATGTTTGCCTCATGACTCAGAATGTGGGGGAGGAGCTTTCGGTGGGATGCCGCAAGCAGGGAGGAATTTCCAGGTTTTTATCTTTTTACAGGTCATTTGCCTTGTAGAACCTATGGCCTTGGCGTTATCAGTAGTGTTAAAGGATTCTCGAACCCAAGAGACAGGACATCGAGACTATAAGCAGGAAGTAACACTTATTGACGTGGGCACCAGCTCAGCGAATTTCTATTTGAAGGCTGAGCCCTGATTGTAACATAACAGGCAATTGTATACAGTCTTGTTATTCCTACACAGCTACAGAGATAAGGAAGAACATTAGTTGGATAGCAAGCTATGAATCAACAGATGTGAGCTGGAGAGTCCTTGAGGGAAGGGAGGAGAGGGCAGTTAGGAATAGACTTGAACTGGCTTAGTCGGTCATTTCTGCAGAGCCTTTTCTTTGCATTTTTCAGATGTCTCCTATCCTTTCTTAGTAGGTGTCCAGTGGCACAATCCTGAGAGGGGTTCTGCTGCAGGCCACTTGTAGCCCCAGCTTGTGCTCCTTTGGGGCTACCTGTTAATCCACAGATGCTATTCTTATAGTTGCCTCAAGAAACCACACCCAACTGGAGCCAGCTGCCACTAGTGTGAGTCTTGGCTCTGCTCAGCAAGGGGCTACTGATTCTCCAAGGACACAGCTGGATGTAGCTTGGGTGAAGCCACGAGTTGGGGGAGGCAGAGTTTCAATGAATCCTCTGGGCAGAGCGATCTGTTATCCAGTTTGATGATGTCAGCTATGGCAGTGCTTTGTCAGCACACTGGGAGCAGGGAAGGCTCAACAGAGGAACATGGATATCATCAGCACTTCTGTCTGAGAGAGACCACAGTTTTGGCCCTCACTCTGAGAACTCAGTGTCCCCCTCTAAGTCCCTTGTGCCCTCCATGTAGTCGAACCAGTGCTGGTGCTCAGAGCAATTGTTTCTGTCATTGTGAAAGTCTGCATGTAGACAGAGCCTCTTTAAGAGGCATCTGCAGCTGCCACAAGCCTCTGTCCTGTTCACCCACTGGGGACTAGGCAGCCTCGTGTCCTCGCCCTGTCCTGCCTTCTGCCATTGCAGGGTGATTTCTTAGTTCTCTTCCTAGTCATCCGGCTTGTTTTTTGAGACCCCAAGCCATTTTCTCGCTGTTTGCTCCTCGCTTCCATCACAACTTTGATTTCATCGCCAGAGGAATGAACAGAGCCTCTATCATCTATGCCATTTTTTTTCTCCTGTCATTATTTTTTGACAGATTTAATATAATGTTCCTTGGTGAAGGTCTTTTTTCATTGATATAATCAGGTGTTCTGCAAGCTTCTTGAATTTGGGGGTCCAGCTTTTTTTTTAGGTTTGGAAAGTTCTCATTGGTTATATGGTGAACAGGTTCTTTTTTCTCTTTTCCTTCTCTTCTTTTTCTGGTATACTCATTATTATATTTTTCTTTCTGATGGGGTCAGATATTTCTTGTATACTTCACTTTCTTTTTACTCTCAATTTTCTCTCTTCTGCCACCTAAATTATTTCTACATTTCTATCTTCATTATCACCAATTCTTTCATCTAGTCTGCTTTATTTCCTAAGCTCTCTAATGCATCCTTCTTGTAATTTATTAAGTTCCTCAGCTCTGGAATTTCTATTTGGTTCTTTTTTATGGTTTCAATTTCTTTGGTAAATAGTCTGTTTTTATGTTGATATTATTCCTGAGCTCATTGAACTGCCCTTCTGAATTCTCCTGTATATCAGTGAGTTTTCTCAGAACTTCAATCCTGAATTTTATTTTATTTAAATAACTGTCTTCTGTGCTTTAAGTTTATTTTCTGGATAATTTTTATTTTATTTCTGAGTTCCAGTTTTCTTTTTTTACCTTGGTTAATCATTGTGTTGATAGATTATTTCTTTTCCTGGGCATTTAAGGGATTGAAAACTTTTTTAAGTACTATAGTTTTAACTTGTTCACAGATTGATGAGTAGGGGGTCTTTCTTTTGCTTTCTGGTAGGTAATACTATAGTATTGTTTTCTTTTACCTGCCCTACTGGGGCTCCTGAGATCTCTATAGGATGTCACCTGGACCAAGGAAAATACCACATATTCAGTGGAGAGATGAGTATCCCCTCTGGCCAGGTCACCTCAGTCCCATGGTGCCACTGCCATGGTGGAATGTGGTAGATGATGCGGCTACTGGCCTGGGAGTTTCCAAGGCTGCTCTCCTGCAACCATAAGCCACCAGATGCACCACACTGTCTGAGGTGTCTCTGCGGACTCCACCAGGTTTTGCCACAGTGGGTGGAGGAGAGGTAGGTGGGGAATGTGGGCTCACACATCTGCAGCTTTGTTCTTGCCACTGGGTTTAACTGCATTGAGTAGAGGTCACTTAGGCTGAAACTGTTGTTTCTGCTTCTTCACGATCTTTCAATGCTTTGAGGCATGGGTCCCTCAGATGTGTTTGTGGGATAAGCAGGAAATCCTTTGTTGAATTATAATTGTCTAACTCATAACTTTAAAGGAAGAGACCAGATGGGCTTCTCATGCTGACATAATGCTGACATCACTTCCATTGTTTTGTTATTGACAGACATATTACACTTTTTTTATTGTTGTTTATCAACATAAATTTATAATTATTCCCTTACACAGATGTTTTTTAAGAGCGATAAGAGAAACAGAGTTATAAAAATTTATTTACAGGATTCTGAGGAAGATAGCAGATTAGGTAAAAGGTTTCCAAAAAGGAACCCTGATAAGGGTTCACTTCCTCCTAGGTCTAGATTGAAATTACAACTAAATTATAAAATAATCAACATGGAGACTCACTTGAAGTCTAGCAGATCATAACACGTATGTCTGATAATAAAAAAGAGCCACATTAAAGCCAATAGGAGAGGCAAAATCGCGAATAGAGCTGGACCGGCACCCGCGAGTAGCAAAGGATCACTGGGAGTGAAAACAACTGGGAGTGAAAACAACTCAGAGGCTCCCCTGAAGGAGAGGGGAGTCCTGGCCTCAATTTGGGGGTTCCCAGCCCAGGGAAGAGGGGTTTCTAAAAACTGACTGGAAAACCAGAGGGGATTCTGGCTATCTGGGTGTGATGAAAAAAGATTGAAATCCTAGATCTGATCTCTGTTTGAAAGGCCTACAACATAGGTTCTCTCACCCGTGGACACTCACCTGAGACACTAGATGTGGGTCATAAGATCGTGCAAGATTTATACGAGGAAAGACTGCATTACCCGGTGCCAGAATGAGGGCTGCACTGGCAGCCACCTTTGTGCTTTTGTCCTGGGACCCCCTACAGGGAAATCTATAAACCTTGCCAGCTTGACTCTGCAGACCCCTCCCACAGGGCCATTAGGAAGCCCTGGCCTGAGGAGATCAGCCTGTACCACCCAACTGCAGATTGCCTAGGGCTTTTGTTGCTGGATGGCTACTGTTCCTTGTACCATTTCAGGGCCAAACATTCACAGCTAGCAGCTAGTGCTGTAAGTATACATTTCAGAGACAGTTACAGGCAGATCACTGCTGCCAACATAATCTAGGGGTGAATCTAGGGGATTTGTGGCCCACTACCAGACAATTGCTGGTCTTGCTGTGATCTGGGACTTCTTAGAAATTCAGTCACTGAATTTGCAGCAATACTGAAGCTGTATTAATCTGACTGCCACTGTCTTCCTGAGACCCCACCCTAAACTAACTCAAACATTGCCCTGGGTGGCCCCTTGAGAGTCAACCGCCACCACCCTGCTCCTCCTTCCCGGTCTCCCAATTCACCCAGGCAACAAACTTTAGCTAGTAGAGGGCAGGCATTGTGGGAAAATCAATTGCAGACTTTTGCTGCCTGCAAGAGCTGCAATATCATGTTGGGGAATTGCAGGAGTCTGTGAGGCTGTCCCAGATATCAGCTGGTTTTACTGTGATCTGTGACTACCGCAGGAATGCGCAGGTACAGAAGCAGCAGAAAACTATTGGCCTGATGGTTCTGACTCCCTGAGATCCTGTCTCTACCAAACCACAAGGTACCTGCAGCACATTGATAAGCAGCTGCCCCGGTCCTGGGGTGACCCCTAATCAATGACCCTCAGCCAGTGAAGTAAGCACTGTTCAGGGAATATAATACTGGGAAGCTCACTGCTGCCAGCATGAGATACAGTATCATTTGGGCAAATCTTGGGTTTTGTGGGCCCATCACAGATGGCAGTAGGTCATTCAGTGATATATGACTTTGGTGGGAGCCCATAGTCCCAGAGCTGGCAGCTAACCTAGTGCTGTGTAGGCCTGATGGCCCTGTGCCTCACTGAGATGATGCCTCAACTAAGCCACAAATTACCTGTGGCAAGCCTGCTCCTAGACAACCCAGTACCTTCCTGTGCTCTCCTTGGAACATGAACTCAACAGCAAACAACAGTACTCAATTCATGCGATGTGCACAAAACCCATTCATCTGGGAGAAGTTTTCTGTGGCAGGTTACACTCATGCCCGTGATCTTCAATAATTCTTAAACAGAGCTCGGATGTTTGCAGGCCCAAGGCGGGAAGCTGCTGGACTTGCTATTATTGGTAACTTGTACAGGTAACCACAGAGACAGTGCTGGCATGTAAACTGACATTGTAGTGGCAAAAGAAAATTTACTCCATAGAGCCAGGAGAATCTCAAGGTTCTTGCACCACCCACCACACATATAACCCAGAGGCTCTTCTGGTTTCAGAGACTTACAGGCAACTGACAGGCAGTGTCAGGCCTTGAGGAGCACTGGTCTCTCTGCTAAACTGCCATAGGTCAGGGACAGGGGATAACAGACTGCTGCCTACAACTTGTTGTATCTTCCACTTACCTATAGATCTGGCATAGGCAACAACTATCTGCAGATCACTTTGTAGCTCCCACTGGGTATCCCTGAGCAAACAAAAGCAGCAACTGACTTTGGCCTAGAGGGGAGCCGATCCCAAAGGACCGCAAAACCAACACACCTGGAGGCTGGTGCAAGACTACAACAGAGCAACACATGACTAGCCCCATTAGTAGTGAACACAAAGAGTGGTTGCAACAAATACACAAGCCTGCTAGGGCAAATCTCACTTATTGGAGCCAGCCCCCACATAGCAACTCACACCTTGTGGGTGCAGCCAGTTTCCACAGTTAGCCTGAGTGTTAATCCCATCCACTGATATACTAACAACAATAAAAGCTTAGTGACAACAGAAAATCACACACAATTCACACAAAGATCATGTCCAGAGCCCCCGACACAGGGAATAAGGGAGAGTGCATCGCGAGGCCATACAAGACACCTTCCACATAAGGCCATCTGGTCATGGTTGAGAGATGAAACAAGTATTCCTAACACATAGAAATGAACATAGAGAGGCTAAAAAATGATGAAACAAAGAAACATGACACAAGTGAAACAATAATAGAAAACTCCAGAAAATGAATGAAATGAAATGGAGGCAAGCAGCCTACCAGAGACAGAGTTTAAAATAATTGTTATAAGGATGCTCACCGAACTTATGGGGAGAATAAATGAGCACAATGAAAACAAGAGATAGTAAGCATGAAAAAGAACATAGAAATAATAATAAAGAACCAGACAGAAATGAAGACTACACCAGAAGGATTCAACAGTAGATTAGAGGAAGCAGAAGATCAAATCAGCAAACTAGAAGACAAGGTAGCAGAATACACCTCATCAGAACAAAAAAAAATTTTTTTTTAATGAGGATAGTTTAAGAGACCTCTGGGACAACATGAAGCATAAAAATAACTGCATTATAGGAGTATCTGGAAGAGAAGAGAGAGAACAAGGGATTGAGAATTCTATTTGAAGAAATAATAACAAAAAAACCCCTCCCTAACCTGTCAAAGGAATTAGACATACAAATTCAGGAAACACAGAGTCCCACAAAGAGAAATTCAAAGAGACCACACCAAGACATGTCATAATTAAGATGCCAAAGGTCAAAGACTAAGAGAGAAACTTAAAAGCAACAAGAGAAAGGCAGCTAGCTATTTACAAGGGTCCCCCCATAAGAATGTTTGATGATTTTTCAATGGAAACTTTGCAGGCCAGAAGAGACTTGGCAAGAAATATTCAAAGTCATGAAAAAGAAGAATCTACAACCAGGAATACTCTACCCTGCAAGGCTTTCAATTAAAATGGAAGGTGACAGAAGCTGAGAAAAATGGCATAGATGTTAAGGCTTTGTTCACCTGCTCTTAAGACCACATCAAACTTGAGATGGAAATAAGGAGCAAACACCAAGTAGAGTCACCTGCAGTCTAGAAGAACTAGGCCTACAATTAGGGAGAAAAATAAGAAATCACTCTGCAATAGGTGGAGGTAGAATGGAGTGAGGATGCGAGGTTGCCCGGTCCTGAGCTGCTGAGTTGGACAGAATCCATGGCAGTTGCAGACATTCCTCTTTAAAGGGACTTATCCGTGACCAGCCTTTCACAGTTAAGGACTCGCTTGCTCTGAGCACCAGCACTGATGTCTACTTGAGGGTCACCAGGGATGTACAGAGGGATGCTGAGTTGTTGGGGTGAGGGCTGGAGGCAAGGCTTTCTCCTTGGCAGAAGTACTGGCAGTATCCGTTGTTTCTCTGTTGAGCTCTCTTCCCTCCCACTACCATAGCTGAGATATGATCAAACTGGATAACAGAGGTCACTCTGCCCAGAGGAATCACTGAAGCTCTACCTCTTCCCAGCTCCCAACCCACCCAAGCCATATCCAGGTGTGTCCTTGGAAAGTCCTGAGAATTGCTGAGCAAGCTCCAAGGCCCACACTAGTGGCAGCTGGTTTTATTTTCTGGCATGGTTTCTTGAGGTAACTATAAGCACAGCAGCTGTAGATTACTTGCTGAATTTTAGCAGGTGGCCCTGGAGGGTCATAGGCTAGAGCTAAAATTGTCCTGCAGCTGAAACCCTGTATCTCTAGACAACTGCTACAAAGGACTGTATCTCTAGACAACTGCTACAAAGCCATGCTAATAAGATCAGGAGATTTAGGAGCTTTGCTTAGTACATAGAAACAGACACAGAAAGGCAGCCAAAATGAAAAGACAAAGAAGCAGAAACCATATGATAGAATAGAACAGGGGTCCAGGAATAGTGAAGTCAAGCAATCTAACAGATTCAGAGTTCAAAATACTGATTATAAAGATAATCAATGAACTTATGGGAAGTGTAGATGAACTCAGTGAGAACTTCAACAAAGAGATAAAAAATATAAAAATGGAAATGGAAATTATAAAAGGGAACCAGTCAGAAATGAAGAGTTATCTAAGATGAAGAGGGAATTAACAGACTGGACGATGAAGAGGATCAAACCACCAACATAGAGTATGAAAAAGCCAAGGACACCCAATCAGAACAGCAAGAAAAAAAAGAAGCCAAGAATGTAATAATTTAAGTAGTCTTTAAGATAAAATTAAGTGGAAAACATTAATCAAATAGGGATACCTGAAGGAGGAGAGAGATAACAAGAAGTAGAACAGTTATTTGAAGAAATAATAATGAAAAACTTCCCTAATCTGGTGAAGGAAATAGATATACAACTCCGGGAAGCTCTGAGAGTCCCAAGAAAGAGGAACCTAAAGAGGCTATCACCAAAGTACCTCATAATTAAAATGTCAAATGTTAAATACAAAGAGAGAATCTTAAAAGTAGCAAAGAAAAGGAGTTACTTACCTACAAGGGAGCACTCATAATTCTAGTGGCTTATTTCTCAAAAGAAACCATGCAGGACAGAAGGGCTTGGCACAAAATATTCGATGTGATGAAAACCCAGGTCTACCACTAAGAGTACTTTCCAGCAAAGCTACCATTTAGAGTTGAAGGACAGATAAAGAGCTTCCCAGTCAAGAATAAGCTAAAGGAATTCATCAACCCTAAGCCACCATTAAATAAAATTTTGAAGGGACTTCTTTAATAAGAAAATCCATTTATCAAAATCATGAATAAAAAAACTACATATCTATCAATGACTACCTCAAATGGAAGAGAATTCAGTGCTCCAACTAAAATATAGAGTGGCTGAAAGGATAAGAAAGCAAGACCCCTACATATGCTGCCTACAAGAGACTCACTTCAGATTAAAAGACACACATAAACTAAAAGGAAGGATATAGAAAAAGATATTGCCTTGATGGACCCTGAAGGGTACTGCACTAAATGTAGTATGTCAAATAGAGAAAGACAAATACCACATGATTTCATGTACATGCAGAACCTATAGAACAAAATAAACAATAACAACAAAAATAGAAACAAACTCATAGATATAGAGAATATTTTGAGGGCTATTAGGCAGGAGGAAGTTAGGGCATAAAGGTTAAAAAGGATAGAGGGATTAAGAAATACAAATGAATAGTTACAAAATAGTCATGGAGATATAGTGTAACAAGAAAAATAATTAACAATGTGATAAATAAGGGGGAAGAGGTGTATTAGATTTAGTGAGGTAATCACTTGAGTTCTAATCACTGTCCTATTCAACTGAAACTAATATGTTATTGTGCGCCAACTATAATTGAAAAAACTCATTGAGTTATATAATGTAAATATGAGCAACTAATTGTCTATTATAAACCAGTAGAGCTAGGGGTTGGAGGGTGAATAGAAGGTGAGGTAAAGAGCTTCTCAGACAGGGAAAAGCTTAGGAGTATACCACCAACAAGCCAAAAATGTTAAAAGAATTTCTGTAAAAAAAGAAGAGGTAAAAAAAGAAAAAGAAAAAATAATATGAATAATAAAATGGCAGTAACTACTTACCTGTCAATAATCACTTTAAATGTAAATAAATTAAATACTCAATCAAAGGACATAGGGTTGCCAAATGGATAAGAAAACAAGACCCATGCATATGCTATCTACAAGAGATCCACTTCAGATCAAATGACATTTATAGACTTGAATAAAGGGATAGGAAAAGATATTTCATTCAAATGGTAAAATAAATAAATAGATACAGAAAAATTAAAAATATGGGGTAGCAATACTTATATCAGACAAAACAGACTTTAAAACAAAGGCTACAATAAGAGAAAAAGAAAGGCATTACATAATCATAAAGGTATCAATAAATCAAAACAACATAAACCTAGTAAATATATATGCACCCAACATAGGAGCACATTCACAGATAAAGCGACTATTGAAATAAAAGGAGAGATCAACAGTAATACACTCATAGAAAGAGACCTTAACCCACCATTGACACCAATATACAGATATTCCAGCTGAAAAAAAAAATCAACAAGGAAACAATGAGCCTAAAAGACACACTAGAACAGATGGATTTAATAAATATTTTCTGAGCATTTATCCCGAAACAACAAAATACACATTCTTCTCAAGTCCACATGGAACATTTTCCAGGATAGATAATTTCTTTAGGACACAAAACACATCTCAATAAATTTAAGATTAAAATCATATCAATCATTTTCTCCAATCACAATGGTATGAAACTAGAAATCAACTACAAGGGAGAAAAACAGAAAATACACAAACACATGGCGGCTAAGCAACAAGCTACAATGAATGGGTTCAAAAAGAGATCAGGGAAGAAATCAAAAGATACTTAGAGACAAATGAAAATGAAAACACAACTCAAAATTTAGAACACAGAGCAAGCAGTCCTAATAGGGAAATTCATACCAAACAGTCTCCACCTCATGAAACAAAAAAAAAGCTCAAATAAACAATATAACATTATACGTAAAAGAACTGGAAGAAAAAAAACGCAAAGAAAGCCCAAAATGAGTTGAAGTAAGGAAATAATAAAAAGATCAGGGTGGAACTAAATGGAACAGAGTCTAGAAAAACAATACAAAAGATTGATGAAACCTAGAGCTGGTTCTTTGAAAGTATAAATAAAATTGACAAAACCTTAACCAGACTCATCAAGGGAAAAAGAAGACTCAAATAAATAAAATCAGAAATGAAAGAGGAGAAATAACTACAGACTCCATAGAAATACAAAGGATCATAAGAAAATACTACAAGTGATTATGTGCAAACAAATTGGACAATATGAAAGAAATGGACACATTCCTAGAAACATACAATCTTCCAAGATGGAGTAAAAAAAACCGAAAATCTGAGCCAACTGATTACCACCAATGAAATAGAATCAGTAATCAAAAACCTCCCCAAAACAAACATTCTGCACCACATGGCTTCATAGGCAAAGAATTAACACTTATGCTTCTCAAACTATTCCAAAAAATTCAAGAAGAGAGAAGATACTCTAACTCCTTTAATGAGGCCACCATTATCTTGATTCCCAAACTAGACAAAGACATTACAAAGAAAGAAAACTATAGGCTGATATCTCTTATGAACACTGATTCAAAAATCCTCAACGAAATATTAGCAAAATTAATTCAGCAATACATTAAAAATGTTATGCACTATGACCAAGCTGTATTCATTCTTGGGATGCAAGGTTGGTACAATATCCACAAGTCAATTAATGTGATATATCACATAACAAATCAAAAGATAAAAACCATATTATCATATCAATAGATGCAGAAAAAGCATTCGACAAAATTCAGCACCCATGTATGATAAAAACTCTCAAAGTGGGGATAGAGGGAACATACCTCAACATAATAAAGGCCATATATGACAAACCTACAGCTAACATCATATTTAGCGAGAAAAGGCTAAAAGCATTTTCCTTAAGATCAGGAACAAGACAAGGATGCTCACTTTTACCAGTTCCCTTGAACATTGTATAGGAAGTCTTAGCCACAGCATAAGAAAGAGAAATAAAATTATCTGAATAGGAAAGGAAGACATAAAACTCTTATTATTTGCAGATGACATGATACTATATATGAGAACTCTAAAGATTCCACCAAAACAAAACTGTTAGGACTGATCAGTGATTTTAGTAAAATAGCAGGTTACAAAATAAATATCTAGAAGTCAGTGGCATTTTTATACACCAATGATAAACTTTGAGAAAAAGAAATTAAGGAAACAATCCCATTTACAATTGCATCTAAAACAATAAAATACTTGGGAATCAAAGTAACCAAGGAGGTAAAAGACCTGTTCTCAGAAAATCATAAGTCATTAAAAAAAGAAATTGAAGAAGATACAAATAAATGGAAGCATATACTATGTTCATGGTTAGGAAGAATCAATATCTTTAAAATTGCCATACTATCCAAAGCAATAGATGCAATCTTTATCAAAATACCAATGGCATTTTTCAGAGAGCTAGAACAAATAATCCTGAAATTTATATGGAATCATAAAGGATCCCAAATAGCCATGGCAATCTTGAGAGAAAAGAACAAAGTTGGAGGTATCACACACCTGATATCAAACTATACTATGAGGTAACAGTAATCAAAACAGCATAGTAATGGCATAAAAACAGATATATTGGTCAATGGATCAGAATAGAGAGCCCAATAATAAATCCACACCTATACTCTCAGTGTATGACAAACGAGGCAAGAATATACAACGGGGTAAAGACAGTCTCGTCAATAAACGGTGTTGGGAAAATTAGACAGATACATGCAAAGAAAGAAACTGAACCACCTTCTTACACTATATACAAGAATAGACTCAAAATAGTTTAAAGACTTAAGTGTAGGACTTGAAACCATAAAACTTCTAAAAGAAAATAGGCAGTAACTCTCTGATATTACTAATAGTAATTTTTTTTGAGATATATCTCCCCAGGTAAGGGAAACAAAAGAAAAAATAAATGGAACTACATCAAACTAATGATTTTTTTGTACAGCATAGGAAACCATTAAAACAAAAAGATAACTGACTGATTGAGAGAAGTTACTCGCTGATAATACATTTGAGAAGAGGTTAATATCCAAAATATATAAAGAGTCCATACAACTCACCACAGAAAAACAAACAATCCAATTATAAATGGGTAGAAGACTTGAACAGATATTTCTCCAAAGAGGAGATACAGATGGCCAATAGACATATGAAAAGATGCTCAAGTTTACTAATCATCAGAGAAATGCACATTAAAACCACAATGAGATATTACCTCACACTTGTCAGAATGGTTATCATCATAAATCAAGAAACAAGTATTGGTGAAGATTGGAGAAAAGAACTCTCATACACTGTTGGTGGGATTGCAAATGGGTACCATCAATATGAAAAACAGTTGAGATTTTTCAAAATACCTTTTGAAAAAATGGATATACCTTTTGACCTAGCAATTGCACTTCTGGGTATTAATCCAAAGAAAACCAAAATAGTAATTTGTAAAGATCTATGCACCCCTATGTTCATAGCAGCACAATTTACAATAGCCAAGATATGGAAGCAACATAAATGTCCATCAACAGACAATTAGATAAAGTTATGGTTCATATAGACAATGAAATATTACTCAGCCATTAAAAATATGAAATCCTGCCATTTGAAAAGGCATGGATGGACCTAGAGGTTATTATGCTAAATCATATATGTCAGACAGAGAACAATAAATATATGATTTCACTTATATGCAGAATCTAAGGAACAAAAAGAACAAACTAATCAAAAATGGCTCACAAATATAGAAGACAATCTGGTGAAGGCCAGAGGGGAGGGGATTTAGCAGGCAGAAAGGGATAAAAGATTAAAGAAGTACAAATCAGTATTTAATAGATGGTCATGGGAATGGAGAATATGGCATAGGGAACACAGTTAGCAGTAATGTATTGGCTAGGTAGAGAGCCAGAGGAGAGAAAGAACTATTAGGGTATCATTTCATAAACTATATAAATGTCTAAACAGTGTACTGTATACTTGAAACTAACATAAAATGAAAAAGGAAGATTATAACAGAGCTGAAAAATTCCTACCATGTAGTAATGTTGTACCCATCATAATGTCATTTTGCAATGAATTACTCATATATTTGTGGTGATGCTGGTGTAAACAAATCTACTCTGCTGCCAGTTGTATAAAAGTACAGCATGTGCAATGATGTACAGTACATAATACTCGATAATGATGATAAATGAGATGTTATTGGTGTATGTATTTACTATAATATACTTTCTATTATCACTTTAGCGTGTACTCTTTCTAGTTATATAAAAAAAGTTTGCTGAGGAACAGTATGCCATCTTACACCAGCAGCAGCCTCATACATCTTGTGTCCACTGCATCTTGATTGCATTATTCTCTCTTATTTTTGATTTAATATTGTTTTGTTCTGTACAATAACACAGTGTATAGGCTTTAGCTGAGGAGCAATAGCTTGCACCACATAGCTTAGGTGTGTTATAGTCTATATCATCCCAGTTTATATAAGTGCACTCTATGATGTTTACACACCAATGAAATCACCTAAAAACATGTTTTTCAGAAATTATCCTTTCTGTTTACATGATACATGACTGTTCTTAGAAGATTTTAAAATAGATTATAAAATTTTATTTTCCTGTTGTTAAAAAAATAAGAATGCAGACCCCTGGTACTAAGCTCACTTTGAGATAAATCTTGTTTTATGTCCTTCACATGGCTCATGTTACCTACTGCTCCTGTTTATCAGATGAGGAAAGGACAATAATTATCTCCATTTTAAAGGTATTTAAACTGAAGACTGATCCTAACTCAGTTCTGAGTTCAGAACCAAGGCCTAAATGGACAAAAATGTGCCAGAAGAGCATGCATACACATGGTCCTGAATAATACAGTAATCCAAACAGTCCTTGGAGCTTTGGGTTGAATTTGGGTATTGTATTTTAAGAAAATCAGCACATATCCTAATGATCCAGCTTGTCATGCACTCATCAAGCTGGTTTTTGTGGTGAGACTTGGGCAGTCACCTACAGATGGGGACAGGTGGGAAGGGAGGAGGTGGTCTGGCCCTTCACAAGAATACAACCAGGTTCAGATCCCTATAACAATGACTTCCCAACTTCTACACCTTGGATGACCTCAAGCATTTTAAAAACTGTTCTTTTTCAGCCCAGAACACCAGTCTGCTTCTGCCTAGGGTTCCATCCTCTGAAGCCTCAACTGTCAAGAGCTGCCTGGAGACATAGAATGGAGTCCTCATGGGGAAGAGCCTGAGCACCAGATGGCTGCAGAGCTGACTCCTAGCCCTACCAGCTACAAGATGTATAACTTCAGGCAAAGAAATGGAAACTCCTTCTTTTTATCTGGCAGATAATGGTAACCACTCCCTGTCAGAAAGCTATGAGAGTTCAATGAGGTGGTGTGTGTTAGCTCCTACTCAACACATGATCAGCACTCATGGTCTTTCTCTCTTTCTTTTAGTCTTTAGTCTTTTCTCTGCCTTCTACAGGTCAGATACATCAGGAATTTAGCAAACAATCTCATTTTAGCAGAATGAACTCTTATTGGTATCCAAATTACCAAAGCCCACTGAAGTGCTAACTCCGATATCTGTGCTAGCTTTAACATCAGTATGGCATTAACCACAGCCTCTTTCTAGACCTACCTCTGATTCTCTCCAAACCCATGGCCCTTCAGATAAGGGCAGTATCACCTCTCACCAGTCTTCTCAATTGTCTCCCTGCTTCCTGTTTGTCTCTCATTCAGTGCAACTGCCACACTGTGACCAGCTTGATATTTCTCAATTAGGGATTTAAACTTGTCACTTCCTTTGCATTGAACTATCAATAGCTTCTCCCAGCATAGAAAATAATGTCTCCATTGTTAGCACAGTGTCAAGATTCTTTCTCAGGGCCCAGTTTCTTCTCCTGGTCCCATTTCCTATTATACCACCCCAATTTGGTCACCAGGTACCCCAGCTGTCAGCACTAACCTCTCTGGTTAGATGATCAATTAGGACTTAACAGGTACAGGTGCCAGCACTGACACTGAACCTGAGCCTGACTGCAGAAACCTAAGTAAAACATGAACTTTGATGAATAATAATGCATCAGTATTCATTCAGTAATTGTAAAATTTCTAGGAAGGAGAAATTAAAAGTAAAATAAATTAAACTTACTGCATTAAAATGGATGATTTGAGAGTGATGAAATGAGCATGGTGGTATGAAAAATCATCCCTGAGCTCTCCCCTTGAAATAGTAAGCTCATTTCCTACAATCTGGCAAATATCACCTACCATTCACACAACCACATATGAGAAACCTACTCATCAGAACATCTGAAGGTGGGCAAATCACACAAGCAGAGAGTTGGATAGAGAAAAAGAAACAAAGACAGGTGCTGCAGAATGCAGCCTAGAGCTTCCTGAAGAAAAAAGAGGAGGGATAATTATGTGGCATTTTCTTGGCTCTTTGAAGCCCTGAACAGTCCCGCCTGAGTGGTCAAAATATTTCATGCAGCAAAACCAGTGATCACGGCAGAGAGCATGACAGAGACCAATGTGGAGGAGCAATAGCCATGTCTTGGCAACTGCCATTGCCAGGCAAAAAGCTGAATACACCTTCTACCTCCACCCTTCCAGAACTAGCAACAAGCTCCAAGGGATATTACACAGCCAGAACTAAAACACATACTGCAGCCAGTCCCAGTGGCCAAGGTGGAGATATAAAAGAAAGGCAGCTTAAGCCTGAGGGTTAGCATTACCAGAAAGAAAACAGCTACATACACCACTGGCTTCTCCCAATCAATGCCACCCCAACCCAGTCAGGCTGATACAGCAGAGCATTGCACCTGACTTCTGGGGCAGCACCAAGATATCAGGGCCTTTCCAGAAGCTCAGAACCTCATCATCCATCTCATCTTACCAGGGTGGAGCCCTGGGATTGAGGTGACCAGGACACACACCTCCCCAGGGAATAAAGGCCCGTTTTTAGCCCCAAAGCAGAGATCCAGGAGGCCTGGTTGCCACCTACTAGAAAAAAAAAAAAAAAAAAAAAACAACAACCTCTTCTTATCAACAAACTAAAAAGAAAGCACTCTAAAATAAATTTCTTATATGAGCAGAGTACATTCCCATTAATGCACAGGCAGAGAGAATAGTCTATCAATCACAAAAACAACCAAGGTGACAAGTCAGCTCAGAAAGAAAATTAAAAATTTCCCAAAAGTAAGCTTAAAGATATAAAAATATACAATTTAAATGACATAAAATTCAATACTACAGTTCTGAAAAACTCAACAAGAGGCAAGAAAATTTTGATTAACAGTTCAAAGAACTATAAATAAAATTTATGAATGTAAAGGGTGATGGCTAAAGGCAAAAAGAGAAGACAACATGTACTGCAACCTGTAAATGAATAAACAGCATAAGTAAAAAATAATTTGACACAACAAAAACAGAAAAAGGAAGAGAGTAAAGATCTGAATCTGCAAAGGAAAACTGAGAAAAGGCACACAGAGAAGAAAAATATGTGTGTGTGTGTGTGTATATTGTGTGTGTATGTCCTTTATATAAACTAATAATAACCAAACAGAAAAGTTTCAGAACTAAAACACATACATAAACAAGAGGAAAAAGAGGGAAGAACCATAAAACACCACAAAATTAAAATAACAAACAGAAGGATGAAGAAACATTGGAGACACTGGGCTACCAGAAAACAAAAGATACAATGGATACAGGAAATCTTCATAATTTAATAATTGCCCTAAATGTAAATGAACTGGACTCACCAATAAATAGGCACAGAGTAGCAGAATGGATTTTTTAAAAATTTCTTGTTTTCAAGAGACACGTCTCAGCTGTAAGCACAAATATAGACTCACAGTGAAAAGGTAGAAAACCCAGTGAATGGCATCCAGAGAAAAGTAGGTATAGCTGTACTTATATCTGATGAAATAGACTTTAAGATAAAAAAGGTAATGGGAGACAAGGATGGACATTTCATAATGATAAAGGGGAGGATACATCAAGAAGACATAATACTTATTAATACATATGTTCCCAATCAGGGAGCACCAAAATATATACAGCAACTATTAACAGAACTAAAGGAAGAAACTGACAAAAACAAACTATAATAGGAGATCTAAATACCCCACTATCAGCTATGACTAGATCATCCAAACAGAAAATAGATAAAGAAATATCAACCTTAAATGACACATTAGATCAAGTGGACATAATCAACATTTACAGAGCCTTTTATTATAAAATACCAGATTATACTTTTTTTCTAGTGCACATGAAACATTCTCAAGGGTAGACCATATATATATTGGAACACAAAACTAACCTCAACAAATTTAAGAAGATTGAAATCATACCAGGCATATTCTCTGACTATAATGCTTTAAAACTGGAGATCAACTGTAAAAGAAAGCAGGGAAAACAAAACAAAACAAAAAGTGGAGATTAAACAACATACTACAAAGAATACCTGGGCCACAGAAGAGAGAAAAGGAGAGATTGAGAGACACATAGAAACAAATGAGAATGAAATTACAACATATCAAAACTTTTGAGACAGCAAAAGCAGTAATAAGAGAAAAGTTTATTATCATTACAAGCCTATCTAAAGAAGAAGCATCCCAAATAAACAACCTAATGTTATATCTTACAAAACTAGACCAAGAAAAATAAAATGAAGCCAAAGTCAGCAGAAGAAAAGGAAATATCAAAATTAGAGCAGAATTAAATAAAATTGAGAACAAAAAAAATTGAAAAAATTAATGTAATGAGATTTTTTTTTAAGATTAATAAAATTGACAACTTCCTGGCTAGACTTACTAAGGAGGAAAAAAAAGAGAGAAAATACAAAAACAAAGTCAGAAATGAAAAAGGAAAAGTTATGACAGACACTACTGAAATTAAAAGGATCATACAAGAATTCTATGAAAGTTTGTATACCACCTAATTCTATAACCTAGAAGAAATGGACAAGTTTTTAGAAATATACAACCTTCACAGACTCAATCACAAATAACTGAAATATCTAAATAGACTAATCAATAGTAAAAAAAAATTAAACAATCATCAGAAACCTCCCAAAAAATCAAAGTCCAGGACCAGATGGTTTCACCAGTGAATTCTACTAAAGACTCAAAGAAGTTTTGATACCTGTTCTTCTCAAACGTTTCCAAAGAATTAAAGAGGAGGCAATACGTCCTAACTCATTTAATGAAGCCAACATTACCGTAATACCAAAACCTGGTAAAGATAACAAAAAAAGAAACGTGCAGACCAATATATCTGATGAATGCAGATATAAAAATTCTAAACAAAATATTAGCAATTTGAATACAACAACATATTAAAAAGACTACACACCATGTTCACATGGGGTTCACTTTGGAACACAAGGATGTTTCGACTTATGCAAATTGATTAATTTGACATACCACATACACAAAATAAAGGATGAAATTCATATGATCATATCAATTAATGCAGGAAAAGCATTTGACAAGATACTTCATCCACTTATGATTAAAATTCTTAATAAAATAGGTATAGAAGAAATGTACCTCATAATAAAGATCATATATGACAGACATCATCCTTAATGGTGAAAAAACTAAAAACCTAACATCATACTTAATGGTGAAAAACCGAAAACCTTTCTTTTAAGATCAGGAACAAGATAAGGCTGTTTGCTCTCATGTCTCCTACTCAATATAGTGTTGGAAGTCCTAGCTAGAGCAATCAAGCAAGAGAAAGAAATAAAATGCATCTAAATTGGGAATGAAGAAGTCAAATTGTCACTTTTCAAAAATGACATGATTCTCTATAGAAAATGCTAAAGATTCCACTGAAAAAGTATTACAAACAATAAACAAATAGAATAAAGTTTCAGGATACAAAATCAATGTAAAAAATCCATAGTGTTCTTATACTCTAACAATGAATTTAAAAAAAAAGATAAAAACAATTTATCTTTAAATTGCAACAAAAGAATAAAATATCTAGGAATAAACCTAATAAAGCATGTATACTAAAAACTATATGACATTATTAAATGAAATGGAAGAAGATACAAACAAATGGCAAGACATTTTGTGGTCATGAATTAGAAGAATCAACATAGTTAAAATAAAGCATATACAGATTTAATAAAATCTCTATTGAAATCTCAATGGCATTTTTTTAAAAAATAGAAAGAAGAACCATCAGATTTGTATGAAAGCCCAAAAGACCTCAAATAGTCAAAGCCATTTGTAGGAAAAAAAGAAAAAGAAAAACACGAGGCCAGATGTATCACTATGCCTGACTTTAAGTTAAACTACAAATTGACGGTTACCAAAACAACATGGTATTGGCAGAAAATAGACACACAGATCAATGAAACAGAACAGAGTCCAGAATTAAACCCATATAGATGGGCAAATAATTTTCAACAAAGGACCCAAAACATACAATCAATAAAGATAAGCCCCTACAATAAATTGTGCTGGGTTATTGAAAAGCCACATGCAAAAGAATGAAAGTAGATTGCTATCTGTGACCATACATCAAAATTAACTCAAAATGTATCAAAGATCTGAATATAAGACCTGAAACAAATAGAAGAAAAAATAAGTGCCAAACTCATGGACCTTGGATTTAGAGAGGAATTTATTAATTTGCCCTCAAAGGCAAGGAAAGTAAAAGCAAAAATAATATCAAACTAAAAAATTTTGTACAGCAAAAGAATCCATTAACAAGACAAAGAGACAAGTCAATTAATGGGACAAGATATTTGCAAATAATACCTTTGATAAGTACCAAATATTCAAAATACACAAATAACTCATACAACTCAACAACAGAAAAACAAACAGTCCAATTCAAAAATAAGCACAGGACCTTAACAAACAATTCTCTCAAGAAAACATACAAATGACCAACATATGCTCAACTTCACTAGCTGTTCAACTTCACTAGCTGCTCAACTTCACTAGCTGTTAGGGAAATACAAATCAAAACCACAATGAAATACCACCTCATACCTGTTAGAATGGCTATCATCAACAGGACAATTAATAACAAGTGTTGGAGAGATTGTGGTTAAAAAGGAATTCTCATACACTATGGGAATGTAAATTGGTACCACTACTGTGAAAAACAGCATCGAGTTTCTTTAAAAAACTAAATAGAATTACCACATGACTCAGCTATCCCTCTTCTGGGTATTTACACACACAAAAAAACTGAAAACATTTATCCACTAAGATATACGCACACCGGTTTTCATAGCAGCATTATCCACAGTGGCCAAGACATAGAAACAACCAATGTGTCCTACAATGGGTGATTGCCGGAGCCAGCCGCCTAAGATCGAACAGTTCCCGAGAGGGCGAGTGAGGATTGAGAAAAATAAGAAAAAGAGACAGAGACAGAGACAGAGACAGAGACAGAGACAGAGACAGAGACAGACAGAGACAGACAGAGACAGACAGAGACAGACAGAGACAGAGACAGAGACAGAGACAGAGACAGAGAGAGAGAGACAGAGAAGAAAGAAAAATGTTT